>JAYKKM010000492.1:1527500-1645000 GCA_035772405.1 Chrysogorgia sp. JL179-B06
CTGTATACAAAGTTGGTTCCAGGTTGTACCCTATAATTTTCCTTTTCTCCGTACGAAAATGTCCAACGTCCAGAAATTTGAAAATTCGGGATTTCTTTCCGTTCTTTATATATAGGTATGCTCGTTCATCAGACTGTCAGAGTGTATCATATATTGCCGCAGGTTCGGACAGTGAAATATTGCTATAGCTGTATTTAATTTGCGCACAGATATATTAAAATCTGTTGGCGTTGCATTGAGATCAATGTTGTCATTGGGATTGTTGAGCAAAAACAAAAAAAACTTCCCATTGTACTTCAAACAGTTGACTGAAGCAGATTAATTGATTTTAGTGTGTAGTTGATCCATGAGGTTATAATTTCATGTTGCGAGGTTCCAAATATATTAACAATATTAGCAACAGCACGATAGAATGATAGATATGTTATGTACCTCATTCTTTTAAAAACCCCGTTTAACATTCGGAATAAAAACAGAAATTTCATAACATATCTATCATTCTGTTGCTAATATATTTTAATATATTTGGAACCTCCTTGCAGGTTGACAGTCATGAAATAGTTATCAGAATGAATATATATTCAGCATATAGCAGACGAATTTCAGAGTTCACGCGATCGAGCTTTTTGAACAACGCAGCTCGCACCATACTGTATAATAATGAATAGCATCATTTTACAAAACATGAAATGATGACAATATCATCAATCGAAGGGAAACGAAGGAGGTATAATGGAACCACGGTGTACTGTCTTATAGTAAACTTAAATTCTGGCTGTGAATCGCTAAAAAAATTAGCGGTTTGAAGGCTCACCCAGATAAACCAAATGGTTGATTTGCGTGATTGAAGACAACAATTTGGTCACTATAATACCTACGAGATTGAACTTACTGATGAAATGATCGTTAACCCATCGTTAACCCGCGCTTTTTGGGCCCCGCGCGCTACGAGCGTGCGTACAGATATCGCAATAAACCACACAATCACGCTGTAATTTCTCCGACGTACACTGTAAAAACAGATTGGTTGAAACAACCAATTTGATAGGGTTCTCTCAGACTCAAATGAATTTAACCAATTTGAATGGTTTAACTAACTGAATATTTTGGTTAAAATGAACTTAGTTGGTTGTTTCAACCAAAAAATTTGGCTGTTTTAACCCATAAAAATAGGTCAATTGATGAGTCTGAGAGAACCCTATCAAATTGGTTGTTTTAACCATCTGTTTTTACAGTGTAAGTAAAACGTAAGTAAAACGGCACTCTTTGCATTTGACTTTGTATACGATGCCTGGTACTTTAAAATCTTCGATACGGTCGGTTTGAAAATTTTGGAAAGCGTTTGTAATGGTTTAAAAACAGTTCTTATATCGGCTCGTTTTAATGACCGCTTAATTTGTTCCGAAACACCTCACATACAGTAAGGTAAAACGGCAAAACCGCCATAGAGTTTTTTTATGTCATATCAGCTCATTTATTTTAAAAGCTTTCGCTAAAATGGAAAAGTTTGTTTAGCCAGTTTTGTATTTTTTGCATTACTGTTTTTGATAATTTATTCTTACCCCTTTGCGTCACATTATTTGTACAATCACTATGTTATCCCTAGGTTACCAGATTCCTTATTCTACTTGCGTACACAATATACTTGGTACAACCCTCAGCAATTTCACGACAGTTACACACAAGGACATCTAAGAAGCGCGTTAGTGCAGCTGATGGTGAAGGTGATGGTCACGCCACATATGATACTGAAGGACTAACAAAACAATTATGGAACCGACTTACAAAACAATTATGGAACCGACTAAAAAGAAACGAGAGCAATATAACAGTAAGAGAACGAAAGATAAGAAGCATCAATCAAGCGAGAAATCATTCGAAGTTGAAACAGCAGAAGATTGCGATGAAGCTACTTACAGCAAAAAACGTTCGCGTTGCCAAGTTCTACTGTAAATGTGATTACCACCTGGCAATAATGGATAATGGAGATATACGAGGTTTATTAAATGACAGTAGTGTAAACGGTATGTGGGTATAATAAACATTTGAATCTCTTCAAAATAGCAACAAACAATATATATATATATATATATATATATATATATATATATATATATATATAGGTCATATTGAGCGCTCTACAGGATGAACCATTGTCGCTTACGCATTATGCGCACGCTCACTGCGTTTAATAATCACTGCTGTAAATAGCAGTTATCTTCATCCTGCTCATCAGCACTACACTGATGAGGCCCAAAAGGCCGAAACGGTACCGTCTGTAGTTATATTTATATATAGCAAAGTGAAAAGGTGGTAAACTGCCAAGAATTTAGTGACGATATATATATATATATATATATATATATATATATATATATATATATATATATATATATATATATATATATATATATATATATATATATATATATATATATATATATATTGGTAATATTTGGCATTTCACTCGATCAAACTACATGTTGAAAGGATTTACGGCGAAGGAAAATTTCGAGTGTTGGAATACATTCATTTTAAGACCAAACCGGTCTTAAAATGTATTTATTAAAATGTATGTATTAAAATGTATTCAAACTATTATATATATATACAAAGGTGTTCACTATAGATCTCAAGAGTGCTCAATACAAATAAAATGTAGAGCGATATAAAACTATGTAAAATGGATAAAAACGGTAAAAGGTTAAAATTACTGCAGTTTCACGCCTTAAGCGATCATCAGATTATTCTGTGGGCAAGGTGTTTGTGGCTTTTTATGGAGGGCGCGTTGAGGAATATTGTTTGTGATTGGCTGCGTAGTATTTGTTCTCATGGCGGCATATGGCGATCAATTCCGATCTTTTGTTGAGTAATGTTGATCTGTTGCTATTTAAAATACAAAGCTTCTCGGTTAGGCATAACTTGCAAATCGATGGGCCTCCTTTGTATGGGCGAGCTCTCTTGAGGATTGACCATTCAATTGAAAAATCTGTTTTGTTGTCTTTCAGGTCCCATATATAGGTAGAAAGTGTGGTTTCGTGTGCATATTTTCGGTGTTTAAAGACAGCTTGTGGTTATTAAATCTTGTTTTGAATGTATTTTCCGTCATTCCTATATGTAAATTTTTTTCTCATTAAGCGTGTTGACAGTGGCTTTGTATACGACGCCGCTGGTTAAGCAGGAACCGTTGAGAGGGCATTCGGTCTTCTTTCGACAATTACAGTTGGCAGGGTTTGTGTTTATGTCACTATTCAATATCTTGGTGTTGTGTTGTTTGATGATGGAAGATATGTTTTTCATACAACTGTAACTGACCTTTGTGTTGTTTCGATTGAAAATTGGCTTATAGATTGAAAATTGGCTTATATAGGGACGATAGCTTGGCTGCATTCAAGAATATGGGCGCAAGATCATTAGACAAAGCAAGGAAAGAGTTCTCAAAAGTCTTCAACGATTTAGGGCTGAAAATCACCACTCAGTCAAACTTGAAGATTGTTAATTACTTGGACAGCACAATGAACCTGACCACCGAAAAGTTTTACCCATTCAGAAAGCCCGATAACATTCCGTTATACAGGGTGTATAAAAAAAGCGCAACCTCGGAATTTCCCAAGAAATCCACTTTGTTTTTATTAGCACAAAATATTTTAGGCCTCTGGGAATTTAAAATAGCTTCTATAAATTTAAAATAGCTTCTTGTCGAATTGCTAATAAATTAAATAAATGCATAAATTTCGATTCAATTCTGCTTTACGTACGTGCTCGAGTTTGTAGTAATTAGACAGTTATGCCCCTGGAATACGATTAGAAGCTATTTTAAATTCCCAGGGGCGAAAATCTCAGTTTTTGTTTAAGAACACAGTGGATTTCTTGGGAAATTGCGAGGTTGCGCTTTTTTTATACACCCTGTACATCAACGCCAAGTCTAACCACCCCCCATCCATTATCAAGCATTTGCCAACAGCTTTAAGTACAAGAATTTCCACCCTTTCTTGCGATAATGAAGAGTTCAATAAAGCATCGCCAATTTATAATGACGCCCTCAAGTCTTGCAGATACAATGAGAGCCTGCGTTACATACCAAACGAGACTCGACAAAGAAGAAATCGCCCAAGAAATATTACTTGGTTTAATCCACCATATAGCGAAAATGTCCAGACGGATGTAGCAAGATCTTTTCTTCGCCTGATTGACAAACACTTTCCCAGAGCACATATCCTTCATACAATTTTCAATCGAAACAACACAAAGGTCAGTTACAGTTGTATGAACAACATATCTTCCATCATCAAACAACACAACACCAAGATATTGAATAGTGACATAAACACAAACCCTGCCAACTGTAATTGTCGAAAGAAGACCGAATGCCCTCTCAACGGTTCCTGCTTAACCAGCGGCGTCGTATACAAAGCCGTATAAAAATTTACATAGGAATGACGGAAAATACATTCAAAACAAGATTTAATAACCACAAGCTGTCCTTTAAACACCGAAAATATGCACACCAAACCACACTTTCTACCTATATATGGGACCTGAAAGACAACAAAACAGATTTTTCAATTGAATGGTCAATCCTCAAGAGAGCACGCCCATACAAAGGAGGCCCATCGATTTGCAAGTTATGCCTAACCGAGAAGCTTTGTATTTTAAATAACAACAGATCAACGTTATTACTCAACTCGGAATTGATCGCCAAATGCCGCCATGAGAACAAATACTACGCAGCCAATCACAAACAATATTCCTCAACGCGCCCTGCATAAAAAGCCACAAACACCTTGCCCACAGAATAATCTGATGATCGCTTAAGGCGTGAAACTGCAGTAATTTTAACCTTTTACCGTTTTTATCCATTTTACATAGTGTTTTATATATATTTATATATATATATATATATATATATATATATATATATATATATATATATATATATATATATATATATATATATATATATATATATATATATATATATATATATATATATATATATATATATATATATATATATATATATATATATATATATATATATATATATATATATATATATATATATATATATATATATATAATTTAAAATAGTTGAGATTAGTTTGTCACTGACTAGTTAAAAAAACGTACATACAACGTTTTTATAAAACTTTATTAAGACGTTTCGACCGAACAACTACGGTCTTCGTCGGTTAAAAATATATTGAAAGTCAAAACAGACTTAAATAGATCCAAGTTATGCTAATAGAATACAGTGTTAAAAAAGGGACTTATAAACATCGGGAATTTCTATATGGTCATTATGAGCATTAGCATCATTAACAGAATACCACGCTTCAAGAAACAAGCGTTGATGGTAATTGTCCGACTTATTCATGATGGCAATGTTATTGAAATCTGGACAATGATCCTTTTGTTCTACGTGTTGAGCTATTTTTGAATATTTTTCAAGGTTCTTGACAGTTCTTTTGTGTTCGTTTATCCTAGTCTTCAAAGCTCTGCCGGTCTGTCCGTAATAAGTGAAGTCGCATTGAGAACAATCGATCTTGTAAATTACACCTTTTGTTTGTTCAGTCTTTTGTTTATCCTTTGGTTTTGGAAATTATTGGTGAAGTGTATAGACGGGTTTGTAGCTGACTTTCACATTTTCTCTTCTGAGCGTTCTTGCTATCTTTTCAGAGATGCCTTTGATGAATGGTAGGACGACAAACGATGACCGTTCGTTGGAAGTAATATTGTTATCATTTGGGTTGTGGGCATGTTCATTGGAATTGTTTGAAACAGCGTTAGATTTTCTTTTCGAGTCACATCTTTTGATAAATTTCAGTGGGTATCCATTATCTCTGAAAATTATTATTGAAAAATATTCAAAAATAGCTCAACATGTAGAACAAAAGGATCATTGTCCAGATTTCAATAACATTGCCATCATGAATAAGTCGGACAATTACCATCAACGCTTGTTTCTTGAAGCGTGGTATTCTGTTAGTGATGCTAATGCTCATAATGACCATATAGAAATTCCCGATGTTTATAAGTCCCTTTTTTAACACTGTATTCTATTAGCATAACTTGGATCTATTTAAGTCTGTTTTGACTTTCAATATATTTTTAACCGACGAAGACCGTAGTTGTTCGGTCGAAACGTCTTAATAAAGTTTTATAAAAACGTTGTATGTACGTTTTTTTAACTAGTCAGTGACAAACTAATCTCAACTATTTTAAATTATGACAAATCCTGGCTGCAATTTTAGCATTTTTCATATATATATATATATATATATATATATATATATATATATATATATATATATAAATATATATATATATATATATATATATATATATATATATATATATATATATATATATGCCTGAAGATTCTTTTACAGATGAAACAAGTTGTAGCAGACCAGTTTTGAGGTAAGCGAAAATATATATATATATATATATATATATATATATATATATATATATATATATATATATATATATATATATATATATATATATATATATATATATATATATTTATATATATTATAGCTTTCACAACTTATCAACCCTCGTTCTCCTTTTCCTCTTGGTAAGTACAGCCTATCTAGATCACTCTTTGGGTGGAAAACACCGCGTAAAGTTAGCAATTTCCTCGTCTTTCTATCCAAACTCAACACTTAATTTCTCGTTGTTGCAACTTACTATACCTCATGCACCATAATTACCCATGCATTTATTGCTTATCAAGTTTCTTCCATTGAGCTTAGACTTTAGGACTAGCCTCAGTCCTCTTTCCTGAATTTCTTATTTCTTCTTTCATCACCCTGCTCATCTTTATAATTCTCAAATATTTAAAGCGCGATCATCTTCAATTAGTTCCATCACATCTCCATTTAGAGTACTACCGTACTCCAGCTTCGTATTTAGCAATCTTCTTTTCCTGGCACCGGAAATATCCATCTTTCTTGCCAAATCCTGTGGATTGTTTGTCGCGATCTACTTTGATGAAGCATTTCCGATAACTAGTGTTTACACTTGTCTGGCGAATGACCGTTAAACCAGAGGTTCCGGATTACGCAATTATTAGATAAATTATCATTGGAAATTATTCACTCATAAGAAGAGGTACTGGGTGCATGCCAGGTATAAAGCGGTCACCTGCGCAATCCCCAAGGGTGACCGTTAATTAATACAGGTTCCGCTGTATAGTGTATATTCCACTTTGGAGTTACTAGTACTTGGCAAAGGTGCTACCACAGACATATTATTATGTATTCAGTAGACCGCTCATTATATTATTATATATATTGAATATTATTATTATTATTAGTATTATTATCAATTCATGATCTATTCACATTATTATATCTTCGTTTCTTTGTAGAATATTGTTTAAATTTTGACTTTTTCATTTTTCAGCATTGTTAATTGTGGAGACCTATGGCAATGGCATGCTGGCGTTGAAAAGTTCCAAGTCGAAAAGATATCTTGCAATGAATTCAAAGGGGAGGTTATATTCGACGGTAATTAAAATGTAATTATCGAGCGTTAATGCTATGAAGATAACTTGCGAGTATTTCATATATTCGAAGGCAGGAAATTTGCATTAAGACTTTTCAGAAGATTGTCCAACCCAGCTCCCAGCTGCAGAAACTCCTGCCACAGACACGTGAGATTGCTCACAGGCGTAGATTGCGTAATGTAGAACTGATAGGTTTAAGAACAGCTTTATTCCGGCGATGTGTAATATGCGAAAGTTAGTCCTTTGGAGTAATTATTCTCAAAAATGCTTTAGGGTATCCTATATATATAGTGTTATAATTTTATACGTTTAGTATTATACTGTAGGTCCTTTCTACTTTTTAAATTATTTTGATAAATTTTTAACTATTTGTAAGCATATTGTAATTCATTGACTAATGCGATATTATTATTATTATTGTTAATTAATTAACCAGCTCAACACACTCTGGCCCTTGCATCCACCCACCAACTCTTGCTGGGCGGTAACCGAGTTGCACATGATCCCGTTGTGTCCCACTACTCTGTCTGTACCACCCCGCCAAGCACCTTCCTTATTATTGTTTCCCCTTCAAAGAGCACCGTCCTCTGCATTGTGCTTATTATTCCAATCACACTTTCCTCATCTCCAATAATCTTTTTCACTGCTGTTGTTGCCTTCTCAATACCACCTCCCAGGCATCCGATTATTACTGGGACCACTTCCACTCTATACCCGCTTCTCCTTTCTCTGATTTCAAACACCAATTGATTATTATTATTATTATTATTATTATTATTATTATTATTATTATTATTATTATTATGGTGGAAAGAATTACATCACAGACACAAGAATTGCCGGATGACTCACGTATACAAGAATTGAAGAAAATCGCGAGAAAGGGGAAAAACTATGCTTTAAATGAAAAAGTTAAAATCTTGAAGAATGCAGTATCTGAAAAGACAAAAAGATCATTGGAATTTGCAGCCGAAAAAGGAGCTTCTACTTGGCTAACAGTAATTCCAATTTTAGAGATGAATTTCAACTTAAATAAGAGGGAATTCCGTGATGCCTTAAACCTAAGATATGATTGGAGTATCAGCGACAGCCCTTCGATGTGTGTATGTGGGGAGACGTTTACTATAGATCACGCAATGATATGTAAACGCGGAGGCTTCATAATTCAACGCCACAATGAACTAAGAGATCTGGAAGCTGAACTCTTGAACATGGTATGCAACGACGTTGAGATTGAACCCACTCTACAAAATGTCAATGGAGAGACCCTAAACCCGGGAGCAAATATATCTGCTGGAGCGCGGCTAGATGTTCATGCAAGGGGCTTTTGGGAAAGACAAAGATCTGCCTTTTTTGATGTCCGGGTTTGTCACCCAAACGCAGAATCTTATCAAGATCTAAGTCCCAAACAAATTTACAGAAAGCACGAAAACGAGAAGAAACGTATGTATGGCAAAAGAGTGACAGAAATCGAGCAAGGAACGTTCACACCACTCGTTTTCACTACAACAGGAGGAATGGGAGATGAATGCTTACGATACCACAGCAGACTTGCTGAATTGATAGCAGACAAGAAGGGAGAGCTATACTCACACACAATTTCGTGGATAAGAGCAAAGATATCATTCTCCATCGTTAGATCTGCCTTGTTATGTTTAAGAGGCTCGAGAACAATTAGAAGAGTACAATCCAACATTAAAGACATAGACTTAGATATAGAGACCGTGATGGCAAGAATTCATTAGTTTTGTAAATTTTTATTATTATTAGTTAGTTAGATAATCTTATATATATTGGACTTTAGTTTTAAATTATTATGTATTTATTGTAAATAATTATCATAATATAGTTTGAATATATGGACAGCAAATTTTAAGAAATAATAACTGTTCTATATTGAACAAATTTTATCATCAGTACCTTGAATGTAAAATATTTTGATATTATTGTTATAAAGGAAATTAAATATTTATATTATTACTATTATTATTATTATTATTGTTATTATTATTATTATTAGTAAAATATACTATATTATTATTATAATTATTATTATTAAATTAATAATTAATAATAATTAATTATAATTAATAAATAATAAATAATTATATAATAAATTATATAATAAATTATAATAAATAATATTATATTATATTATATTATATTATATTATAATAAATTATAATAAATAATTAATAAATAATTATAATTAATTAATTATAATTAATTTAATAATTATTATTATTATTATTATTATTATTATTAATTATTATTATTTATATTATTATTATTATTATTATTATTATTATTAGTTATTATTTTTTTTATTATTATTATTGTTATTATTATTATTATTATTATTATTTTGCGTCGAAATATATACGGAAATGGCTTGAACTTCCCATCTCAGCAACACTTAGCAACGTCCTACTTCCTCGCAGTAAGTACGGTCTAAATATCATTCTCCCTTCAACGAAATTTCTTCAATGCCAAACTGTTTCGCGAAAAGCTTTAAAATTATCACCAAATGAAGAAATTAGAAACCTATGGACTGTCACAAGTAATCACAAGAATGTGCAATACGACAAGTACAAAAACACAAAGGACGTACTAAACACTTTCAGAAAAGAACACGAAGAAAGGCTTCAACATCACCTTATTTCACAAGGTTCATTCTTTTCCAACATCATTAAATATTCGACTCTCTCGTTCAACTCCACATGGTCCTCAGTCCAAAGCAAACTCCCTAAGAACATATTTAACTTCACCATCCGATACATCAACAACACGCTTCCGACTCGCAAAAACCTTGTGAAATGGGGAATATCACCTACATCTGACTGTTCATTCTGCTTGCAACCTGAGACCCTACTTCACGTCATTGCTGGTTGCCAAACATACCTAAACGAAGGGCGGTTTACTTGGCGACATGACTCTGTTTTAAATTTTATTGCCTCCTCACTCAACTCCGTACAAAATTATAGCCTCTACGCTGATATACCTGGCTACATCAGCCCATCTGTTCTCACCGGAGATAGATTACGCCCCGATCTTTTGGTAACAATCGAAAACAAATGTATATATATTCTCGAACTCACAGTCGGATTTGAATCCAATCTACTCAATAATGCCACCCGTAAAAGACAGAAGTATCAGGAACTAATTACGGAACAGAACAACAATTATGAACAAGTTAAATTTGTGAATCTGTCCATCAGCTCACTCGGAGTCTTCAGTAAACCATCATTAGAATTTATTGAAATGCTGAAAGATCTCAAATTTGACGAACGTTGCCGAAAGTACTTCATGAAAAGAATAATTAACATTTGTATAAGAACCTCATATTATATTTTCTGTAAACGTAACAAAACCTGGGACAACCCAACACTAATGCAAAACTAATATTATATATCATATATATCGTTAATTCAAGTAGACATTGGTGAACTACCTGTAAAAGAGAGGTTTATCATTGTAGTATATATCAATTATGAATAAATAAAGTTTACATTATTATTATTATTATTATTATTATTATTATTATTATTATTATTATTATTATTATTATTATTAAGCAGTATGACACGTATGAATGCTAATTACATAAAAAGTAACATAGGGCACAAATATCCACCAGCTAATATCGTAAAAATTATCAGAGGATTATCTATCTCATAGTGATGTTTGCCTTCGGCCCTAACCTATACGTAATACATGGAGTGGAGCGCAGCCCTTCATCACAATAAGACGACTACTCTGTTGAAGGGCTCCACTTGAATGTCAGGATTTCTACATTGCTAAAAATCGCGGCAGTTCACCATGACCTGTTTGCTATACTATATCCAAAACACTGTATACGCAGCAATCGTAATATGCATGGAGGTAGCTACGATAATTGTCTTTCATTACTATTAATACAACTCTATCCATAGCCTCAAACAACAAACCTTTTTTCTTTTTTCAACAGAAAAGTTTCACAGATGAAGTCGTCCTCAAAATTGTGAGTGATTTGACCTTCACTCGACTTGCATCATACAAATACTATAAAAACAAACCTTTTGATTTGCTTCTTGGAATACGAAAAAATGGCTTGCCAAAAAATGGATTGAAAACGTCTGCAGTTAAAAAGGGTACACAATTTTTAATATTTTATATAAAGACTTAAAGTAGCTTCAGCTACCCTTGGACAGCTGGCTATGGCTGCATAATACGAATTAAGGCTATCATAAAAGAATAAAAGTTGAATGACGTATATCTTGATTAAGATTATTTATTATCATCCTTTGACGAGGAAGCTGAAAACTTAAGCGAAGATGAAAATATTTGTAAATGTGATAACAAACGATAGTTTGTGAAAATATAGTAAATTAAGATTTAATATTGTTATCAGAATATAAAAATTCAATAAAAAACGATAAAAATACAATCGTCTTTTTTAACTGTTTATCGTCCTAGCTGTTGCATGTCCAACATAATTTATTGTATTTCTTGCGATAAATGCCTGAAAGTCTACATCGGTAAAACTGGACGACGCCTTTCAAACAGGTTTGCTGAACATCTTCGCTCTGTGAGGGATGTTGCAAACCAGTACGTCCGCCATTTCAATAGCTCTAACCATTCGGTTTCAGACATGAAAGTCTGTGCCATCCTTCCAATATCAGGTGGTAATGATAACCGCAAACGGCAAGAGAACTAGAGAAGCGTCTCATTTTTTGTTTCTACCATGCGTTGGTAATCTTCCTCGTTGTAGTCTGTTTCTTCATATCTTTTGCAAATTTGGTGAGTATTTATACAATAGCTTAGCGCACAGATGACGTCAGTATTCATGTTTGTCTGAGTCTATAATTTATTCTTGTTTATTCTTGCATTCCAAACAATATAAAATGGCTATTTATACACCTCTTTCATAATGGAACCCAAATTAAATATTCTTTTATATTCATTTAAATTAGCCTTTCTGACCTCGTTCGTGTGTCTGTAATTCCAAAGAATCTTTGCTTTGTAACGAGGCCAGAAAGGCTAATTTGCATGCATATAAAAGAATATTTAGACTGGCCGCCATTATGAAAGAGGTCTATAGGAATCCCTTGAGATTCAAATTTGGTTTGTTTGTCTGAGTTTTGGTCTATAAATAGTAACTGTGCGCTTCGCTATTAATTACCATAAATTTACAAGTAGTGATTTCTGCGGTTTTCTCATTATATTCTAATTCCACGTTGATGTAATGATAATGAAAGGTTTAAAAGCTTCTGAAGATTTAAACACGGTATTTCCTTCAGGTAAAATAATTTCAGGTAAAAATATCTAACTACTACAAACTACAAATTACAAATTATGATAGATCATTAAAAATTAACCACATGCAAATATTACTAAAAAGAATTTGAAAGCTCCTAGAGAGGTTGATTGCTTAATGTACATAGGCAAGCTATTCTAGAGCGCGAGACCACTATAGCTAAAACTAAGCTTATCATAATTGGTTCATGGTTGGGCACTATTTCGTAAATTCTATGCTATAGTCTTATTCCTGATGAATACATTTTGAACTCAAACTGGTCCGCTACTGATGCATATAAAATTGTGTACATCAGTATCGCTTTATTCATAAGTCGCTGGTAGCTTAACTTTTCCAAGCCAAAACGTCAAAAAAATCAATGAGCTGATCTAATATCATAGCTCGAAAAAGTTACAATACGAATATCTCGATTTGGTAACTTTTGTAATATGTCAGATTTTGTGATTCGTCAGCTATAATGTTAGACGTACAATTTCAACGGAAGTGTGACGAAACGAGCCTATTCGGAGGATCGAAACAAATCTTTGGAGGAAAACAAGGCGCCGCTGTAATATAACTGATTACTCTGCGTCAAAGGGAAGCACGCGAGTAAAGCTGGATTTCCATAATATTATTATTATCTCTAACTAAAGGCGGATTTCCAGTCCTCGCACGAAGCAACTCGCAGCTCGCTGCGGGTACTCGCATGGTTTCCACTGTATTTCCACCACATGCAGCTCGTTGCGATAACTCGCAGGGTTTTCAAGACTGATGAAGCGATAGCCGCGTTTTTTTAACAAACTTCGAGGTGTTTGGATATCCTGATGAAGCACTCTTCTGAGTGTTTCAGATATAGCACCTCAAATAAATCGGTATTTACGAGAAAATCGAGGTGAAAGTTCGATTAATTTATGTGGTTTCTTCTCCTTCAATATCTATGCAAATACACACCGACACGGTAATGATTTCCTTTGTGCAGTTTTCCCCATAAATTACTAATGATTTGAAAGGTGACATAATTTGTTTTGATTGGTTGTTTACTGCGAGTACTTGCTGCGAGTAAAAAATAGTTCAACATTTTCAACTATCTGCCACGAGGGCTAAAACACTCGCAGCGAGCTTGCGAGTGCTCGCAGCGAGCTGCGAGTTGCTTCGTGCGAGGACTGGAAATCCGCCTTTAGGCTGCGTTTACACTAGAGCAAAAGTAACCGGATTCGTATTGTTTTTTATTCCCATGAGGATGCAAAACAATGTGAATCCGGTTACTTTTGCTCAAGTGTAAACTCAGCCTTAACCGGACCTAGCTTTCTGATTCCCGGCCAAACCGTACTACAGATAATAACAATGTGTTTGCTGATATATGCAAAAGTTCACATCCATAATCCACTCATTATTTTACACACTGTAGATTCTCACTCATTGCATTTCTGCCATGGTCCATTCTATTATTATTATTATTATTATTATTATTATTATTATTATTATTATTATTATTATTATTATTATTATTATTATTATTATTGTTATTGTTATTATTATTATTATCAGTTTTCGCACAGCTCATTATCTTATAGCTGGATTTCATTGCTAAACATCAAGGTATACATCCCGCACCCTTAGGTGTCTAGCACATGTCTCAATATTCTTGCAGTTCCCAACAAACAAGCTTTTTGAAGTATCTGGAAGTCAATTCTAATGTCGAGCCCTCCTAGCCACATATCGAAATGGTTGCTTGCTGTTCCGAGTGTTCCAATAATGATGAGTACAATTGTTACTTCTTTACATTGCCATATCCTCTTAATTTCTCTTTTTAGATCTTGATACTTTTCTACTTTTTCCTTTTCTTTCTGCAGAACTCTTGTATCTTGCAACATCTATCAGTGCGCAGCATCTCTTCTTTTTATTTAGTACTAGTATATCTGGCCGGGAATGTTCTTATTATCAGTTTGGATTTTCATATCCCGCAGCAGTTTTACATTTACATTTTAAGTGACACTTTCTGGCTTATGCTCGTTCCACTTTTCCGCATGCTCCAGCTTGTATTTCTTACATCAACTCCCAATGGATCACCTGAGCAATTTTGTCGTGTCTGCAGTTCTTATACTGCTTTTGGGCTAACATCTTACATTCCGAAGCAATATGTGATATTGTCTCATCACGCTCTCCACATAACCTACAAGCAGTCGATATATCGTTGTCAATCACTTTTCCTGATGTACTTAGTACATAATGCCTGATCTTGTGCCGCCATCAACATTCCTTCTGTTTCTTTCTTCAGGTTTCCTCTTTTTAACCAATCCCAGGTCTTACTATCTCTACCCTCCTCTGTACTTGTGTAGAATTTCCCATGTAGATTCTTTCCTGTATACTTATCTCGTTTAGAATTCTGGATCTCCTTTTTCTCTTTCCATCCATCTAACATCTCCTTTCCTACTGCTATCAATAGTTTCTCATCACTACATTCAACATACATTCGCAACATTTGCACAATTCTCCACACTAATTAGCCCTCTACCTCCTTGACTTCTTTTGAAGTAAAGCCGATCAACATCGCCCTGGGGGTGGAAGGCTCTATACACTGTTAGCAATTTTCTTGTTTTCCTATCCATCTTTCGAAGTTCTTCCTTTGTCCACTTAATAACTCCTGCACCGTACCTGACAATAGAAACAGCTCTTGAATTTATGTGTGCATTAAGTTTGAACTTCAGTATTTTCCTGACTCGTCGGTAATATTCTTTCATGATCTTTTCTTTCATATCCTCATCCTTTATTCCATCTGCCTCCCAAATTCCCAAATACTTATATGACTTATATCCCTTATCAGTTTCAACTTCCTTGATTTGTTGTTGGTCAGGGAGTTTGATACCTTCACTTAGTACATGTTTCCCCCGCTTCATTACTAGGATGGAATATTTATTAATACCAAACTCCATTCGTATGTCTTCACTGAAAATTCTTGCAGAATTTACCAATGTGTCCAACTGTCTCTCATTTTTTCCATAAAGCTTCAAATCATCCATAAACAATAAATGGTTTATGGTTCCATTATTTCCTCCAAGATCGTATCTTGCTTTTACTTTTCTCAAAATGATTGACAGAGGTATTAATACTAGAACGAATAACAGAGGAGACAAGCTATCTCCCTGAAAAATCCCTCGCCTTATTTTTACAGTCCCTAATGTCACTTTTCCAGATGTTAGTTCTGTTTCCCAATTCAGCATACTGTTTCTAATCAGATCTCTTATATTGTCGGCTACTTTGAATATATCGAAATATCTGAGAATCCAGGAATGAGGTACCATATCGTAAGCCTTCTTATAGTCTATCCATCCCATTGCAAGCCCAGTTTGTCGTCTCTTACAATTTCGTAAGATCATCTTATCAATTAGAAGTTGATCCTTCGTCCCTCTGCATTATTTTTACCCCCTTTCTGTTCATCAGCAAGAAGGTTTTTCTCTGCAAGATGTTTGTACATTTCTTCTGATATCATTCCAGTCAACAATTTCCACCTCAGTGGAAGACATGTGATGGGTCGAAAATGTGTTACTGCAGCCCCCTTTTCTTTGTCCTTTAACAAGCGTAGTCACTCCTTTTGTTAGGCATTTTGGTACATCACATTGGTTTATACACTCATTAAGGAGTTCAGCCAACATTATCCTTATAGATTTTACATGCTTCAACCAGAACCCTTGAAGGCCATCTGGTCTAGGAGTTTTCCAGTTGGGCAGTTTACTTGCTTGTTTTGCAATCAATTCTGGTGTCATTTTAATCTCTTTTTTTTCTGTTCTTGCATACTCTTTCTCCACTTCTTTAACCCATGTCGCCCGATCATTATGTAGCACTTGTTTACTCCATATATTATTCCAATACTCTCTACTTTCTTCTGCATCAGGTATGACACTGTCGTCTACCAGGGTACCCTCAAGCTTCTCAAATAACCTTTTCTGGTTATTCTGGAACAACCTGTTTTGCTGATACTGCTCCATTCTGTTTCGATATATCTTAATCTTGGCTGTTTTTGCTGTAACTCGCTGCTTCAACTCTTCAATCACAACCTTCAAACCTTTCCTATAAATGTTATACTTTCTCTTCAACCTACTAAGAATACTTTCTCATTATTATTATTATTATTATTATTATTATTATTATTATTATTATTATTATTATTATTATTAAAATTAGGTTTAAATATGGCGAGCGCGATAACTCCAGGAAGGTTAATGGACCGAGCAAATGAACCGAGATTGTTTGGATTGCAAAAGGAACGCCTATATCATGGTTTCGTCGGTGAATCCACCTCTAAACGAGAATGGGAGAAAAAAGGTTATATCAAAGTCATGAAGGAGCTATGGGAGAGACGAGGTTATGCAAACCTAGGATTGACGAGTCAACACCTAACAGATCAAGCAGCAGACTAGAGAAAACATTGGGAAACTTATCGGAGAATACTGGTGGTAATGGGGATATTAGATTAGAAGCAATGGTCCTTAAACCTAAGCTATGATTGGAGTATCAGCGACAGCCCTTCGATGTGTGTATGTGGGGAGGCGTTTATTATAGATCATGCAATTATATGTAAACGCGGAGGCTTCGTGTTTCAACGCCACAATGAACTACGAGATCTGGAAGCTGAACTCCTGAACATGGTATGCAACGACGTTGAGATTGATCCCACTCTACAGAATGTCAATGGAGAGACCCTAAACCCGGGAGCAAATATATCTGCTGGAGCGCGGCTGGATATTCATGCAAGGGGCTTTTGGGAAAGACCTTTGTCTTTTTTGATGTCCGGGAAGAGGGTTATATCCTACAGTCTATAAGTTTGGCCGGGACAACTAAGTTGGTTAGTCGAGTTCATGCGGAGTTTGTGGAAGGGTGCCTTGCTTTGGGTTTAGGTTTAGGGGTTTAAGGATTATTGTTTAGGGTTAGAATTAGGGTCATCTGGGGTTTAGAGTTAATTGGTAACAAAAATGAAGCACAAATCTAATATGAAATAACTCGTAAAATGATAGAGTAACACCTTTTACAACTTTTCGGTATTTTACTTCGTTTTTGAAATATTTCAGTTAGTTTGATATGTAAATGAGATGGTCTCTGACGACATGTGCAGGGTATATAATTTTCACTCATTAAAAAAGGATTGGTAAGTTTACAACGTTAGTTATCATGAGGAGTTATTATACAGTGGCGTAGAAGCAGGGGGTAGCCGCGGCCCCCAACATTTTACTTAGGGGGGGGCGAATATCCTTCGGCCCCACTTAAAAACCCACATGGTTACCTTGCTTCATTTCCTCTGAAAGCAGTAACAATACTTGAAACGCTGTATACCATCATGGCAGAAAATAAAAAGCAACAGGAAGCTGTTTTCAGAGATCGATAAGCTCTTAAAGCTATACCTTACCGTGCCAACCACATTTGCGACTGCTGAGCGCACATTTTCAGTGCTTCGAAGAGTGAAGTCGTATCAACGTTCTCCTACTTAATGTCTATACCAGAGTGAATGTGATACTCTCGATCTTCACAAGATAGCGAAGGAGTGAGCGAATTAAGAAGGTCCTTTTTCGGTGCCTTTGAGTAACCTTTCAGAATTTAAATTAATATTCGTATACATGTAATCTCTGTTTCTTTATAGTGTTGAAATTAATAGAAGTATTAGAAAAAATTAATATAACATTTTATAAAATGATTTTGAACAAAATAACTTCTAGTCCTAACCTATGCCATGCTGCTGTTGCACTACTGAAGATGATTTGGAACTAAATATATTATATACCTTTATGCTTTACATAAATAGTTTGATAAATACCGCGTTTTGTTAAATTGTTTATATTATAAGATACTGTAATTGAAATTCACTGTAAATTATGATATTTGGTTCTTTGTTTTTGCGTAAAATTTGAGCCGCGCTTACCGCAAAATGAGTTGTAAACGTTGGCTCAGAATGCAGGAAATCGCGTTTCGCCGGAGGACCCTCCTTTAATATTCGCGCTTTCGCCGCGAATCGCATCTCCAATGCGAACCACTTTTCCTATATCCAATGATCTCGCCCCCCCCCCCCCCCCACACACACACACATACACACACACACACACTTAAACCACCTTCCTAAACTTGAAGATGTAACTAATATTTTAATGATTGAATATTCTCTACCCTGCACCTGACGTCAGAGACTATCTAATTTATATCAAACAAACTGAAATATTTCAAAAACGAAGTAAAATACGGAAAAGGCGTTAATATAAAAGAACTCGTAAAATGATAGAGCAGACAAACTTAATTTTTGTTGTTTTGGAATTGAAATGTTCAAGTGAAACCAGAAACTAGTTCTAAAATTTGCCAACATGTCATTGTCGTTTTTTTATGGGATCTGATTTGAGAGATCCGGTCTAATTTCAGTAAAATAGGTGTTAAGTGCATCTGCTTATTATCCGTTTCTATACACGGTACCTGCCAAAAAGCTGCATGATTAATCACGTTTCCATATTTTTCGGATTATTTTTAGTTTTCTCAATTGGTTCTTGATAATATCGTGAATAATAAACGAATGTAGTCGCGCGAGCGACTTTCTCCTTTTGTTTTATAGCTCTCGTGTGCGGTTGGACGGATATAAAAAACATTCAAGTTGTACAATGCATTTTTGCGTCCACTGTCCTCGTCCACTGTCCTAATGGACAGTGGACAGGTATGTTATGGGCTAAATTCTGCGGGGTCAATAAATGTTTTATACAATCACGTGATTGTGTTACGGTAGAGCGAATATTTACGGAATTTTAGCGAACATTTACGGTTCGAGATTTGGAGCACATGCCAACAGCTTTGAATATTTGGTTTCCTAAATTCCCAGTGGTTTCGATTGTGTTGTTCGTTATTTCGTTTTCATTTTGTTCGTGTTCAAGGTAAGATACTTTGTCTTTTCGTTGCTCGCTTGGAATTTGTTGAGTAATACTGTATTAAAATATTAAAGTATATTCTTGATATAATTTCTATACTACATAAACGTATGACATTAACCTCTAAAACAAGTCAAATCTTGCTCAAATGCGACGACCATTCCATGAACAGTAGCTTCTTAATTTGAATTTATTTATTTGTTTCGCATACATTAATTCAAAAGTAATGAACTGTAGACCAAAGTATGTTCCTGTATCCTTTTAGTTTCCAGTCGTAAGAGAGTAGTCCCATGAGCAGTACCTTATATATCAGACAAGAAGTCTGTTACTACAGAAACCCGTTTTTTTTCTTGACAGATTTTAAACCTCTCCACTTGCAATTCAATAAAATGATGAACATCCGATAATGATAGATTAAATTATTTTAATCCATAAATTAGTTAGCATACAAACAAAACAGATTTACCAAAAAAAGAAATTTTATTTATAGAAAATATATACAATTTTATTATAAATATACATGAATATTCTGTAATCTAATGATAAATATGAATTGAAAAATCAATTGTAATATTATACCTCAACTATAAATTATCCAATCAAAGAGCTAGATTTGTACCATGTTACCAGTTTTGTGATTTGAGTTCGAATCATCCGCTGATGATGAAAACATCTGGTGATTCGAGTTGGAATACCCCGCTCGTACCCAGTATACACGCGCGTACATGTAAACCAAGTTGAGCCTGTAAACAATGGAGATATCATTTATAGACCATCCGCTCGGGGAATTTGTCGAAATTTACCCCTCGGGATGATATATCATCCCTTGGGGTAATATTTCGTCGAATCCCCTTCGCTCCGGGTCTATAAATGATAATAAGTACATGTATTTTCTAATCCTGCCTCCACTGTTGACGAGAAAAATTGTCTGGTATTAACATCAGTAAAATTATAAGAGTGCTGGAAGTTCGTATGCTACCGATACATTGTGTGAGACAAAATACTGATGTTTCAAATAAAGATCTTAGATGCTCTATTAGATTTAAAGGGACACTCCGGCCCAAATACAAATGTAGTTCATATGAAAGATCTTACTGACTTTAGATTATTTCCAAAGTTTCAGCATTCCTATCAATTTAGTTAAGAAGATGTGGCTAGTTGAAGTTGGAGAGTTTGTCCAATTTCGACGCCATTTTGTTTCTCAAATATGACGTCACTGAGTGACGTGATCTCGTATTATGCCTAAGAAGCTCCTCTACTTTCCTGCATGATGAACTAAATAGTTTATTTCGACTAATTTTCGTCCAAAGACCATTCACAATAACTATCACTATGTGATCGCCATCAAAACAACTCCACTGACGATAAAGAATCACTCAATGACGTCATATTTTCAAAACCAATATGGCGTCAAAATCCACTAATTTTCAACTTCAACTAGCAATATCTTCTCAACTAAATTGATAGGAATGCTGAAACTTTGGAAATAAACTAAAGTCAGTAAGATCTTTCATATGAACTGCATTTGTATTTGGGCCGGAGTGTCCCTTTAAAGAGATCTTGCTCAAAGCATTAGTATTTTGTTCCAAATAATTTAGCAGTACACCACTTTTTAGGTTGTTAAATTGATAAAGCTGACAGTAGAGGCAGAACTAAATTAACCGTTAAGCATAATTAATTTTATAGACAATATTTTCATCTTATCACTGGCTTTCTTCAACTGTTTATATAAAGCTTTTTTTCCTTGAGTACGCCGACTTATAGATTGTACTTATTAACAATATCCTTAGCAAAATAAAAAGACCTAACACTAATATATCATTTAACAATATTTTCTAAACACAAAGACTGACATTCGTTTGATATTTCTACATCACAATTTTAAATTATTTTGCGCCACAAGCTTTTCACAAGAGAAGAAATCAAGACTTCATACATTATTTTCTCTACTTATAGATGACTACAAGTAATAATTCTGTCTTTATTTGTCTTCTTTCTAAAAACTAATTCAACACCTCAGCAATGCTGGTAACCCATCAAGCCCAAAATCCACCTCTTCATAATGAGAAAATGTACTAATATGCCTCTGTCGATCTTCTCATTGATGATATCAAGACTTCAATTTCTTTGTTCCTGCTGTAATTCCATCTTGAGCAGTTTTTCTTTTTTGTATATTCACCATAATATTGCATACATGTAGCTAGCCAAATACAACAAAGGGCCAAATTCCTGAGAAGATCACAACAATACTAAATTAAATTGACATGACACATAGATTATTAAGAACATTCCAGATAAGGCTGTGAGCAAAATACAGAATTCAAGCAAGAAATTATAGAGCAAAATTCGTAAATTAAACTACAATATGAAGTAATTTCCATCAACCATAAATTATGCTGAAAGAAAATATTGAAATAAACAAATATAACCTCAGGGTTAGATGTTCATTTTTCCATTATCAGGTTCTTCAAGAAATCCAATCAAGTGTTCACAAAGGTGGATGAGCATTAAAGTTTCTATGAAACAAAAACTAAGTTTGTCTTATTTGAAAGAACTCTTAAAATAATAAATTTACAACTTTTCCATATTTCACTTACATGTATACATGTAGTTCTTAAGATATTTACACTGATGTGATATTTTTCAAAATCCTATATATCTTTAAGATTATTGGATGAAATCACTTCAAACTTTGTATGTACTATTTAAAGCACGCGTAGGAGTGTTTTATATCTGATAAAACACTCCTACAAGTGCTTTAAATGGCTTAAAAAACGACCAGCATTTGGTAAGTTCGTTGGCGTAGTAATTTTGAAAAATAACGTCTAAGCCGAGAAAATCAAAGCTAAAGTTTATGTAAATTAGGATGAATCTTTATCACATATAAAGATACGACACGGTGGTGATTTTCCTTTGTGTTTTCTTCATGCATTATTAATGAGTTTTTTAAGTGCATACAGACCACTAACATAAAGAACATTGTTCAAGTTTTGATATTACAATTGTAAAAGTACTGTATATAGTTCCCAGACCTCTACGTCTCTTTGAAAATAATCCTCGTTATCTGATATAATAGTATTAAAAATGATTATGCAACAGGATTTCTCCAAAGATAAAACCAAATTTTCGACCAACCCTATCCCAGTTCAGCCATGTGTTTACTTCCGCAGTACTAGTATACCTTTCGATTTACAGACTTTCTTGCAGAAATCACAAGGCAATTGCTTATTACCTTTACCCTATAGTTACCTAGATTAAATTAAACGTGAGCAATCGTAAATTCTTTCAAAAATATATTGATTAATTACTTACTTCTTCAAGTGAGTATTACTTCGAACTGAACTTCCTCCACTTCCATATCAAGCAGCTCAATTGTCTGCTAAAAATCCTCTTCAAACGCAGAATCAGAGCTTTCCGAACATTCAAATTCAAATTCATTCATTCAAATTCACGGATATATACTGTATATGTATACGATACATATGTATATGTGATAATAATAATGTATGTGTACGGTAAACATGTGTGCGCATGTATTTTTATGGTATACATGTAAATTATATTTGTATAACGTATCATAGTAGTATAGCAAGTGGGGCTGCGAGCCCAATCGACCTCAACCGTGAATATAAATACCAAAACATCACCAAATTGGTGCCAAGTCACGACTCAACAAATTTGGCGATGTTTTGGTATTTATATTAACGATTAACATCGAATAAGCTCGCACCCCCACCTGCTATACTACTACAGCAATCGTTAGTCAAGCTAGACACCCCTCCCACGTTTTCTACTAAATTGATGTCAAACACATGCGAGACTAATGAAACAATACCAAATTATGACTTTCGCTAAATTTGGTATTATTTCAGCCACATTTAAAAATAGAAAGTGTCGTTTCAACATTTTCGCAAATTCATGTCAAATTACATTTAGGAAAAATAGAAAGTGTCATTTCAACATTTTCACATATTTAAAAAATAGAAAGTGCCATTTCAATATTTTCGCATTTTTTTGTTCAACAAACTACGACTGCTGCTCTCAATTCACGCGCGAAAAAAAACCCACTAGATTTTGATTCTAGTGGTGATGTTTATCCAAATGGATAGCGAAATGGTGCTCTTTTGATTGGCTAACAACATTGACTAACAAATAGCCAGTTGTTTTGCAAATTAGTCCGTTTGTTCACTATTTTCAGTGTTATCTCCCGCTTCAATGTTTTTGTGACCATATGCGTAGGAGTCAATACCATTTTCTAAAAGGTATCGTTTATCATCAAAGCAGGATAGCGATACTTTATTAATTTCATAACTACCTAGCTGATGTTTGACACTTCTAATGGTCTTCATCGCGTGTCGCAATTGTTTCTGCTCAAGTAACACACTTTTGTAATCTTCGTGTCTGATTACCTTTTTAATTATGTTCTTTCTAATACCTTTAGCAGTTTTTCCACCACCTCCATCCTCTTTTAAATAACTATACATTTTGCTGCGCAACCCAACGAACTCAATAATTGGCGTTCCAGCGCACTCATCTTTCATCTTCCCAATAACTTTCTTATTCTCCTTAAAAGCGAATGGGTTGAGGGTAATCACTATTGTCAAACTTTTCGCGCTCCTCCATGAAGTCGGAATAAACGTCACCAGTTTTGATTGTGTACAGCAGACTGTCGGTGTCGGTGAAGTGCAATCTGCAGGTGTCGCTAGAGTACTTTTTCATAATGTAATTATAGTGAAAATCATACATCAGCGTTTTACTCAAGTCTAGTATACACATACCCACATATGCAGGCCTGTTCAATGTTAGCGTTTCTTTAACTTTGTGGACAGCGACTAGGTTCTTGCTAAATATCTTGCAAGACACAAACGTTGGCTTTGAGACAAGCTTTTTAAATTTCCTCCTAGTGGTCACTAATCTTACGTCCACACGCTTCCTCAAGTTTTCCATCGTTTTTCCAAACACACTGTTATTCATCAACTTGAAGAAGTCCTTCTCAAAAGCGTTCTTAGCCGCAGTTCTTTTGACTGTGTTAAAGTCAATGTACTTACCCAACCACTTGGACTGGTTAAACTGTAGGACCCTATGCACCTTTTTGATTTTCAATCCAAGATCCACATACAACTGCAGATTTTTATAGTGACACACATACTTTTTTTTGTTCATCAAATTAGTCACCAGCTTCTTCACACCGCCAACACTCACATTAAACTTATTTTTAATTTTCGTGCAGTACTCCGACAACATGTCAACGGTTATCTCCATCTTCTCAGGAGCCAGCGGGTAGTCGTTATGTAGGTCATGCAAATGGTCTGGATACTCCAAGTCGACTTCGAGCAGTAAGCCCTTTTTACTATTGTTGTGATAGTCATGTAGATTAACTTTTTTTATTTCTTTCTCAGTCAACCACTTGAAGCCACCCGTAGGCAAACTTTGACTCATTGCCCATCCATACAAATTGTTGGCATCAAGGTACATCAAATACTTCGACTCTTGCGCTTTATCGTACCCCTTCATGTACTTATTATTCGCCACGCCATGTCTGTTGCATATGTAGCTCACACCACCACGCATACCCATTTCTACGAACTGGAACATGTCAATGTCAGACAACAAGTCAAGTACCACTCCAGTCATCTTTAACATGGCGTCCCAAGCCAATCCAGGCGAAGTGAAATAGTGACACGGGTCTAATTTATACTCACGATGACATGTCTTTCTAAAGTTCTCAAAAACGTCAGCAAGCAAGAGCACATCACTTTTCAAATACAGGTCGTGATACCCACCCATACTTTCAACGTCGAAGTAGTCCCACACATCACAAGCGCGCTCATGCATTTCTTCCGTAATATCTTCATCATTCAGAATATTATAAAAGTCCTTTTAGGAGGGTAGCTCGCATTCATCGAATTTATCAAAGGAGTCCATATAGTCATAGGGGTAGACTCCCTTTCTTGTCATAAGTGCCAACCCTGTTTCATGAAACACTTCTGACGTGTATTTGAAAGCGTCTCTTGGTAGGTTCCTCACCAAGTTGTCTAGACCACTACTCATGAACTGAAAGCTGTCCAAAAATACCAAGTTTTTTCCAAGCATGAACGCCATGTACTTCTCCATGTTGTTCGGTATCACATTTATGTCTTGACCAAACTTGCCAATCTCCTGCATAATGAAATGGCTATCGTAACCACGTAAGTTGTGAAAGATCACAGGAATTTTATCAGTCAACTTAAAGTTCACATTACAGTGACGATGTGCGGACCCTCTGTACTTACCTGACACGTGACAGTGGTCTCTCACTCTAACGTCAGCGCCAGTGTACTCAACACTGCAAATATGGCAACTTTTAGCCTCGTCAAAGTTCTTCTTATCGTCATCAGTCAGTATCATTTCTTTGTTAAAGTGACTCTCAGATGTCTCTTTACAATATTCGACAATTTCTAACATCTCCCCAATGAACTTGTTGACTGCGTTTTCACCGCGATACACTTTTACTGGCTTACTGTACTCGTTGTCGTAGCAACAAACTAATTTATACCCATAACCGCAGTCAACGTGTCTCTGGTAAGCATTTGTGTAGCTACACTCGCTTGATGGTGTTGCCGCATGCACCTTCTGTGTGATAGCCTCGAAGTCTGCGTACACCACAAATGGTACGTTTAGCTGTCTACCAAAATTCTCGTATTTCACTTTCGTACCTTTTTGTGGCATTTTAATAGCTTGCTTCCCATTAATGACCAAACATACTTCCACATGGCGTTCAAGCACGTCCTCACGACTAAAACACTGTAAACAATACCTACAAAAGTGTTTTCTAGCCTTATGCTCTGTCTGACGGTACATGAATTTGTTGAAATCGCGAATATACACATAATGCTTGTTGCCCACGTCATTAGTTATCAACAGTAGGTCCATATGGTCAGGATACGCCTCCTTAGAAACGTACGCAGGGAATGGCTGCTTATTTTCATACCCAAAAACATTAATGCTAATTTCGTTAGCCTTTTCGATCTTGTTGTAGTCTTTGAGTGCGACTGGGAAGTCAACTCCGTCATAATTCAACTCACCGACACGCCTAGCGTACTTCGACGTTCTATCGGAGTGTTTTCCAACAGGAAACTTATGCGCTAGGTGGCACCATCTAAAGCACTCGTTGTCATCCCCATTATTTACGTTTATCAGACCCTTCATACTGTTGCACAGCTCCTTTGGCAACGCAATGTAGCTACTCCCATGCAAAGGTCTGTAAATAGCGACATTAACGTAGTGTGCATCTATTTTGTCGATAGTCCATCCAGACCCCTCAGATAACCACCCAGCTATCCGCGTCAAAATCTGTTCCGACCCACGATTGGCGACACCCTCGATGTCATGCTCGTTAATGACGACGAACGTTTCGCTGTTAAAGTAGGCAGTTTTGTATGTGGTCTTATCGAGTTCTAGGACTTTCTCAAAAGTGACCTTGACTGTCTCTACCACCTTCATTCCGTTGGTCTCACCCAGCTCACGTCTCAAAAGGTTAGTGACAGCACTTCTACTAGCGTTTACCTGATTGATGTCTCTGTCGTCAATTACTTCGACTCCATAGGACCTTGTGAACCCTCTCAGTGCTCGATCCAACAGATGCGTTGACGGTGCGAGGTCTTCGACTACAGGTTGTCCCTCTTGATCTCTAAAGAAGCCGTGAACGTTGGTCGCTTCATCTGTTAGTGAATTGACAACGGCTGCACTCGTCTTATGCGCCCGTCTTTTTGTCAGTGGGTTTTTCACAGTCCGACTCATTGGCTTATACTTATACTACACTTTTTTTCCTAAGCCACTCGTTATAATAACGATCGCTACTTTCACACCATCCCAACTTTGGATACACCACCCCAAACAGATTGTTGTCAAACTTCTCTTTCACCTTTCCGTCTTTAAGGTCTGACACCCTTTCAAGTGTTTCGAGTTGTCTTCTATGACACAACCTAATAATGTAGTATCCATATCTGCTGACGTTTCTACCCTTTATCAAATTGCATGAGTACAACACATTGACAACTTTCAAGAAGTCCTCTTTTATCAACTCAAGGTGCTCACCCTTCACAACGTTCCGTAGTCTCCTCCCCATCCACCAAGACCGTTTGTGAACGCTTTTTAGTCGCGTGAGTCTCATGTCACCATAACTCTGAATGTGACCCCATTCGATGTCGCCACACTTTGGACACGCGTACCCACCGCAGTCAGTCATGTTTTTCACAACGTCACAATCCGAGCAGTAGTAAATTCTGAAGGTGTCTCCACACTCAGTTTGCGTCTCACTCGCGATCTCGTCAATTGTCAAGCCGTAACTCATCTGCCTCATAAGTTTGTCCATCGCTTATACTACTCCAACATTTTTTTCACCGAACTAGTACCCACACCGCTATTCCACTACCCAAACCTAGCGCGCTAACAAACAGTAATTGGTATTCCTTCATTTCCGCACTCGGTTGGTAGTAATCCGCAATCCTCGGACTCTCAGTGAACACTCGTCCGCTGTACCGTATGGTCATTACGCTTCTAAGTTCTTCCAACGCGTGGTTTGTGTCATTGATGTCAGCATTAGCGTCTGAGAGCTGTTGTCGCAAGCGTTGAATCTGATCTTTTTTAGCGATTTCATTTTCATACCACGCTTCTTTCGCACTGGCTAACTGTTCCAACGCATGGTTGTGTCTCTTCATCTCAGCTTCGTAACCTGTGTGATTAAACTTTGAAAACATAAAGCCAGCGCCTGCAAAAGCTATCGCATTAAATATCCCTCCAGCCACAACACTCACCATTAACTTACGTTGATTTAAATGGATCTGTCGGTATCCACTTTTTCGATTGTAACCATTTTACTAGCAACGTTCCTGCACCAACAGCTGCAGCAAGTTTCACTGTCTCTGGTGTTCCCAATGGTTCTCCCAAAGCCTTTTTCGAAATCATACTCACTACCACAGCACCAGTCGTGACAAGTAGCGCATCGTACAGTTCGTTCATAAGTTCTTTTCGATCGATCGCAGTCATATACATTGTCGTGTGTTTTGTTCAAGAATCAAATGTGTCTAACGCTGGACGACGAGTTTTATGACTCTCTGACGCAGGTGCTGGTGCAGTACTCACAGGTTCTTTTTCACTGCTAATTGTGTACCATAGCGAAGCACCAGCAATGATAACACCAAGTGTTCCAACAATGTAACCATAGCTCCACTCACTACCCTGTTCTTCGTTGACTATCATTTCACGCATTTTCTTTTCTTTCGCAGCTTTCGATATCTCAGCCAACTTTTTACCAGCAGCGACACGCTTTGGGTCCTTCACCTTAACACTCTTCACATCAGCTGTGATCTTAGCTTCAACAGCCGTCTGTGGGTCTTCAGCCATCTAATACACTATCACGTGTTATCTTACTCACAGTTGGCCTCACAGGTATCTCACAGATGACCTCACAGATATCTCACAGTCCCAAACCAAACGCACTAAAAAAAGGGAGCTTTTTCTCTGGAGGTATAGTATAATGACTCAAGACCAAGCCCGCCAAGAAGAGCGCATCGCCGCAGCGTTGAGACACGACTTTATCGATGTGCGCACCCCACGAGACACCTCTGGACCTAGCGTCTTAAGAGAGTACTCGTCAATCTTCACATTGTGCGACCCCAGTTGCAAAAATGAGGAAGTGGTGAGACGACTCCACATACAGGTTCCCACCATAGAGCGCATTCACATGACTTGGGTCGATCTTCAAGAAGACACAGCCAACCGGTTGGCCAGCTTGCTAGCTAGCGAGATCCCTGTGTGGTGTTACTCACCATTCAAACGAGTAGTATAGAACATGGCGGTGCGAGCTCAGCGACGCCAACCACAAATGCGAGTGCCATAGCAACGTTAATTTTTACGCCAAATCGCGATTTAGCGCAAAAATTAGCGATGCCACGGTGCCCACACTTGTGGATAACGTCGAATAAGCTCGCACCGCCATGTTCTATACTACTACAGCAGTCGTTAATTAGGCTTGACGCGCCCCTCCCCACACTCTCCACCGATTAGTGTCAAACACGCGCGAGACTCACGAAACAATACTGAATTTATACCAAATCACGATTTTGCTAAATTTGGTGTCATTTCAGTCACATTTTAAAAAATAGAAAGTGTCGTTTCAACATTTTCACAATTTTATGTCGTCTCATCATTTTCGCGTTTTTGTTTGACCAACACGTTCTACTGTTGTCTTAATTCACACGCGAAAAAAAACCACTAGATTTTGGTTCTAGTGGTGATGTTTATCCAAATGGATAGCGAAATGGTGCTCTTTTGATTGGCTAACAAATAGCCGGTTGTTTTGCCAAGTTAGTCCGTTTGCTCACTGTCTCTCACTACAATGTTTTTGTGACCATATGCGTAGGAGTCAATGCCATTTTCTAAAAGGTATCGTTTATCGTCGAAGCAGGATAGCGATACTTTATTAATTTCATAGCTACCGAGCTGATGTTTGACACTTCTAATGGTCTTCATTGTGTGTCGCAATTGTTTCTGCTCTAGTAGCACACTTTTGTAATCTTCGTGTCTGATCACTTTTTTAATTATATTCTTTCTAATACCTTTAGCAGTTTTCCCACCACCCCCATCCTCTTTCAAATAGCTGTACATCTTACTGCGCAACCCAACGAACTCAATAATTGGCGTTCCAGCGCACTCGTCTTTCATCTTCCCAATAACTTTCTTGTTTTCTTTAAAAGCGAATGGGCTGTCATCGGGATAGTCGCTGTTGTCAAACTTTTCGCACTCCATCATAAAGTCAGAGTAAAACGTCGTCAGTTTTTTATTGTGTACAGCAGACTGTCAGTGTCGGTGAAGTGTAATCTGCAGGTGTCGCTAGAGTACTTTTTCATGATATAATTATAGTGAAAGTCGTACATCAGCGTTTTACTCAAGTCTAGTATGCACATACCCACGTATGCGGGTCTATTTAATGTCAGCGTTTCTTTAACTTTATGGACAGCGACTAAGTTCTCGCTAAATATCTTGCAAGACACAAACGTTGGCCTCGAGACAAGCTTTTCAAATTTCTTCGCAGTGGTCACTAATCTCACGTCCACACGCTTCCTCAAGTTTTCCATCGTTTTTCCGAACACACTGTTATTCATCAGCTTGAAGAAGTCCTTCTCAAAAGCGTTCTTAGCCGCAGTTCTTTTGACTGTGTTAAAGTCGATGTACTTACCCAACCACTTAGACTGGTCAAACTGTAGGACCCTATGAACCTTTTTGATTTTTAGTCCAAGATCCGTGTACAACTGCAGATTTCCATAGTGACACACATACTTTTTTTTTGTCCATCAAATTAGTCACCAGCTTTTTCACACCGCCAACACTCACGTTAAACTTATTTTTGATTTTCGTGCAGTACTCCGACAACATGTCAACAGTTATCTCCATCTTCTCGGGAGCCACCGGGTAATCGTTGTGTAGGTCATGCAAATGAGCTGGATACTCCAAGTCGACTTCAAGCAGTAAGCCCTTTTTGCTATTGTTGTGATAGTCGCATAGATTAACCTTTTTATTTCTTTCTCAGTCAACCACTTGAAGCCACCCGTAGGTAGACTTCGACTCATTGCCCATCCGTACAAATTGTTGGCGTCAAGGTACATCAAATACTTCGACTCTCGCGCTTTATCATACCCCTCCATGTACTTATTATTCGCCACGCCATGTCTGTTGCATATGTAGCTCACACCACCACGCATACCCATTTCTACGAACTGGAACATGTCAATGTCGGACAATAATTCGAGTTCCACTCCAGTCATCTTTAACATGGCGTCCCAAGCCAATCCGGGCGATGTAAAATAATGACACGGGTCTAATTTGTACTCACGATGGCATGTCTTTCTAAAGTTCTCAAAAACGTCGGCAAGCAAGAGCACGTCACTTTTCAAATACAGGTCGTGATACCCACCCATGTTTTCAACGTCGAAGTAGTCCCACACATTGCAAGCGCGCTCATGCATTTCTTCCGTAATGTGCTCGTCATTCAGAACGCTGTAAAAGTCCTTTTTGGAGGGTAACTCGCTTTCGTCGAATTTTTCAAAGGAGTCCATATAATCATAGGGATAGACCCCCTTTCTTGTCATTAGTGCCAACCCTGTTTCACGAAACACTTCTGACGTGTATTTGAAAGCGTCTCTTGGTAGGTTCTTCACCAAGTTGTCTAGACTCGAACTCATGAACTGAAAGCTGTCCAAGAACACCAAGTTTTTTCCAAGCATGAACGCCATGTACTTCTCCATGTTGTTTGGTATCACGTTTATGTCTTGGCCAAACTTGCCAATCTCCTGCATAATGAAATGGCTATCGTAGCCGCGTAAGTTATGAAAGATCACAGGAATTTTATCAGTCAACTTAAAGTTCACATTACACTCACGATGTGCGGATCCTCTGTACTTACCTGAGACATGACAGTGGTCTCTCACTCTAACGTCAGCACCAGTGTACTCAACACTGCAAATATGACAACTTTTAGCCTCGTCAAAGTTCTTCTTATCGGCATCAGTCAGTATCATTTCTTTGTTAAAGTGACTCTCAGATGTCTTTTTACAATATTCAACAATTTCTAACATCTCCCCAATGAACTTGTTAACTGCATTTTCACCGCGATACACTTTCACTGGCTTACTATACTCGTCGTCGTAGCAACAAACCAATTTATACCCATAACCACAGTCAACGTGCCTCTGGTAGGCATTTGTGTAGCTACGCTCGCTTGATGGTGTCGCTGTGTGCACCTTCTGTGTGATAGCCTCGAAATCTGCGTACACCACAAATGGTACATTTAATTGTCTGCTAAAATTCTCGTATTTCACTCTCGCACCTTTTTGCGGCATTTTAATAGCTTGCTTCCCATTAATGACCAAACATACTTCCACATGGCGTTCGAGCACGTCCGCTCGGGTAAAACACTGCAAACAATACCTACAAAAGTGCTTTCTCGCCTCGTGCTTTGTCTGCCGGTGCATGAATTTGTTGAAGTCACGAATATACACATAATGCTTGTTGCCCACATCATTAGTTATCAACAGTAGGTCCATATGGTCAGGGTACGCTTCCTTAGAAACGTACACAGGGAATGGCTGCTTATTTTCGTACCCAAAAACATTGATTCTAATTTCGTTAGCCTTTTCGATCTTGTTGTAGTCTTTGAGTGTGACTGGGAAGTCAGTTCCGTCATAGTTTAGCTCACCGACATGTCTGACGTACTTTGACGGTCTGTCAGAGTTTTTTCCAACAGGAAACTTATGTGCTAGGTGACACCATCTAAAGCACTCGTTGTCATCCCCGTTATTTACGTTTACCAAGCCCTTCATACTGTTGCGCAGCTCCTTTGGCAACGCAATGTAGCTACTCCCACGCAAAGGTCTGTGAATAGCGACATTAACGTAGTGCGCATCTATTTTGTCGATAGTCGATCCAGACCCCTCAGATAGCCACCCAGCTATCCGCGTCAAAATCTGCTCCGACCCACGATTGGCGACACCCTCGATGTCATGCTCGTTAATGACGACGAACGTTTCGCTGTTAAAGTAGGCAGTTTTGTATGTGGTCTTATCACGCTCTAAAACTTTCTCAAAAGTGACCTTGACTGTCTCTACCACTTTCATTCCGTTGGTCTCACCCAGCTCACGTCTCAAAAGGTTAGTGACAGCACTTCTACTAGCGTTTACCTGATTGATGTCTCTGTCGTCAATTACTTCGACTCCATAGGACCTTGTGAACCCTCTCAGTGCTCGATCCAACAGATGCGTTGACGGTGCGAGGTCTTCGACTACAGGTTGTCCCTCTTGATCTCTAAAGAAGCCGTGAACGTTGGTCGCTTCATCTGTTAGTGAATTGACAACGGCTGCACTCGTCTTATGCGCCCGTCTTTTTGTCAGCGGGTTTTTCACAGTCTGACTCATTGGCTTATACTTACACTACACTTTTTTTCTTAGCCCACTCGTTGTAATAATGATCACCACTTTCACACCACCCCAGCTTTGGGTACACCACCCCAAACAAATTGTCGTCGAACTTATCTTTCACCTTCCCGTCTTTGAGGTCTAGCACCCTTTTGAGTGTCTCAAGTCGTCTTCTATGACACAACCTAATAATGTAGTATCCGTATCTGCTAACATTTCTACCCTTTATCAAATTGCATGAGTGCAACACATTGACAACTTTCAAGAAGTCCTCTTTTATCAACTCAAGGTGCTCACCCTTCACAACGTTCCGCAGTCTCCTCCCCATCCACCAAGACCGTTTGTGAACGCTTTTTAGTCGTGTGAGTCTCATGTCACCATAACTCTGAATGTAACCCCACTCGATGTCGCCACACTTTGGGCACGCGTACCCACCACAGTCAGTCATGTTTTTCACAACGTCACAATCCGAGCAGTAGTGAATCCTGAAGGTGCCTCCACACTCAATTTGCGTCTCATTCGCGATCTCGTCAATTGTCAAGCCATAACTCATCTGCCTCATAAGTTTGTCCATCACTTATACTACTCCAACATTTTTTTTCACCGAACTAGTACCCATACCGCTATTCCACTACCCAAACCTAGCGCGCCAACAAACAACAATTGGTATTCCTTCATTTCCGCACTCGGTTGGTAGTAATCCGCGATCTTCGGGAGGTCAGTGAACACTCGTCCGCTGTACCGTATGGTCGTTACGCTTCTAAGTTCTTCCAACGCGTGGTTTGTGTCATTGATGTCAGCATTAGCGTCAGAGAGTCGTTGTCGTAAACGCTGGATCTTATCTTTCTTGGCGACCTCATTCTCATACCACATTTCTTTCGCACTGGCTAACTGTTCCAACGCATGGTTGTGTCTTTTCATCTCAGCTTCATAGCCTGTGTGATTAAACTTCGAAAACATAAAACCGGCGCCTGCAAAAGCCACTGCATTAAATATCCCTCCAGCCACAACGCTCACCATTAACTTACGTTGATTTGAATGGATCTGTCGGTATCCACTTTTTTGATTGCACCCATTTTACTAACAGCGTTCCTGCACCAACAGCCGCAGCAAGTTTAACTACACCTCTCACAGTCTCTGGTGTTCCCAATGGTTCTCCCAAAGCCTTTTTAGAAATCATACTCACTGCCACAGCACCAGTCGTAACAAGTAGCGCATCGTACAATTCGTTCATAAGTTCTTTTCGATCGATCGCAGTCATATACATTGTCGTGTGTTTTGTTCAAGAATCAAATGTGTCTAACGCTGGACGACGAGTTTTATGACTCTCTGACACAGGTGCTGGTGCAGTACTCACAGGTTCTTTTTCACTGCTAATTGTGTACCATAGTGAAGCAGCAGCAATGATAACACCAAGTGTTCCAACAATGTAACCATAGCTCTACTCACCACCCTGTTCTTCGTTAACTATCATTTCACGCATTTTCTTTTCTTTCGCAGCTTTCGATATCTCAGCCAACTTTTTACCAGCAGCGACGCGTTTTGGGTCCTTTACCTTAACACTTTTCACATCAGCCGTGATCTTCGCTTCAACAGCCGTCTGTGAGTCCTCAACCATCTAATACACTATCACGTGTTATCTTACTCACAGATGACCTCACAGGTGTCTCACAGTTGACCTCACAGTTATCTCACAGTTCCAAACCAAACGCACTAAAAAAAAGAGGAGCTTTTTCTCTGGGAGTATAGTATAATGACTCAAGCCCACCAAGAAGAGGAGTTTCTCACCGGAGCGCTAAGCCAAGACGCTATAGAAGCAGATATCACCACTACGTTGTTGTGGGACTTTATCAATTTGCATACCCCACCAGACACCTCTGGACCTAGCGTCTTAAAAGGGTACTCACCTGTCTTCGCGTTGTGTGAACCTGGGCGTAAAAACGATGCGGCGTCGAGACAATTTAGTGATCAGATTCTCACTACAAAGCGCCTTCATGAGGCTTGGGTTAATCTTCAAGAAGATAGAGTCAATGAGAAAGCTAACGAGTTAGCTAGCAAGGTCCCTGTGCGGTGTTACTCACCATTCAGACGCCTTATGCTAGCAAGTAGTGACTACCTAAGCGACCCTTGCGAGTCTACCGCCACGCTACTTGGTAACTACCTCAGAGTGTTCTTAGCGAGCCTCCTATGGAGACCGAGTCCAACCAAACTCAAAGCATGGTTACACCTCGCCGCGAACCGTGACACTAACGTTTGCAGGGTGGGGTGCAACGAAATACTGGGTGTGGATGATCTCAGGGACCACATACTCTTGAGCGCCCACCAGCATTTTTCGCGTGACATTGAGGAGTACGAGTGCTACCCATGCGGTATGTCCACTAATAGCCCAATGTGCCGCTTAAGACACGAGAGCTCGAGGTCTCACCTTAAAAACTTAGAGCTTCAGCGGATATTTGACAATGAACAACAGTTGCCGCAACAGGAGAGAACATTTCTCTGGAGGTATAGTAACCATGAAGAAAGTTGGTAAACTAGAGATCGTGATTGGTCCCATGTTCGCAGGAAAAACGACAGAGACTCTCCGCAGGTTAGTTGCGTTAAGTAAGTCAGGGCTCAAAGTCCTTTACATGAACAACACAGGTGACACTAGGCGAACTGACCACGCGTTCTCCACACATCGTCAGACCATTGTCGTCGGATCAGACAGTTTACCTGCGAAGTTAATCACCAACCTTCCAAGTTCTTCCGAGATAGCTGACTATGACGTCATTGGCATTGATGAAGGCCATTGGTACTCTGATCTACTCCCAATTATTCGCGAATATGTCAAAGCTGGCATTCACGTCATTATTTGTGGTCTCATAGCGACCGAGCGTTTAAAAAGAATTGGCGAGCTCGACACACTGTTCCCAGTAGCAGACGACATCACATTTCTAAAAGCGTATTGCGCCGTTTGTCGCGACACTTACGGAACAACTGTTGAAGCGCCATTCAATTGGAGATACAACCCAGGACCATCATTCGTTGGTGGTGCTGAGCAATATCGCGCAGTGTGCAGACGTCATCATCCTTCCACATAAAATTACGGGTGTTCTCAATACATCCCACTTTTTTAAATTTAGACATTGGTCACGTGAAGCGTCCAATGTCATAGAAACATTTTTTCACACAGTGGTCAGAAGGTTTGTGAAATAAAGAGAGAAAGTTTCGCAGATATTTTTCACCGAGTTAAAAACGTCTTTAAAAAATGCTAGAGCAGTTGTCACTTCAAACGTCGTCTCAACAACGAGAACGAGTGCTAATTCGACTTATTACTCGCTGTCTAAAAAGTCTCTTTACAATAGTGTCTCTCGTGGTTACTCAACGCTGATTTATTTTTAAATTTACGAAAACACTGGGAACACTGAGACCCAACGTCAAAGAAATATTTTATTACCGTGGTAATAGCGTCGTCGTATGAGTCGCACAACAATGTTAGATAACCAGCGGATTTGTATCTGAGCAGCAGAGAGTCTTGCTCTTCAGATGTCTTACCTGTGCCACCTGGGTTCTTGAACTCAATCACAAGTCCGCTGTGCTGTCGGTTTGCGTTGGCAACAATCAAGTCAGGCGTTCCACGTTGGTAACCTTTTTTCCACGAATTTATTCTTTTACTCGAAGTGTCTTGATTCTCACCACAAGCGGCTATCAAAATAGCTTCTGGATAATATTTCCTAAGAAAACCAACAACTTTCGTATGAAGGTCGAACTCGGTGATCATTTTAAACTGATTGTGTTTGAGACCGACGTTAGCTAAACCCTTTCTAACGCTTGGTAAGACCTCTGAGTGCACCCACCTTCCGAACTGTTTCGCACGCTCCATTTTACTTGAGAACACCAACGAGTAGACCCCAAGTTCGTTGATAAACGAGGCTTGTTCCATCTTCGTTCTACAGTCAGGTTCGACGTGGTCGTGAACCGCATCTTTTGGTCGAGCATAACCTAGAGCGCTCGCGACTTCTTTCGCTTTGAACCATATGTCGCCGTTGTGATTAACCGTCGTGATTTGGTGACCATCGAAATCAAATAGTTGAAGTGCTGTGGAAGTCATCGCTATATAGTCTCCTACAAAAAAAACTACTCGATGTGGGCGCTAGGTTTTTTATAGATCTGGTTTGTTGTGTACCAACGCATCAGATGTGTTTTATTAGTCTCCGGTTCGCTGCGTCGTCTGAAAAAGTTTCTAATGTTACGAACCAGCTCTCTAAACCAACCCATTTTAACTTAGGTCACGTCTCCTACCACTCCCACAGTGTCTGACTCTGGTAACATAATAGGTTTGCCGTAAGTCTTTTTAGACCTCATACCAATCTCAGCGTGGACCTCGAGAGTAACGTCACCGCGACCAAATGATCCACCAGCTTTGAACATGTGATCAGTCGTCTTATTTATCTTATATATTTCATGAGGTCTCGAAATACATGCTCCCATTTACTTTATACCATATTCCTTCATCATTTCTCCACCCATGATTATGATGTCTCGGTTCGTCATGTAGCCACTCACAATTTTCATGCCGTAGAACTCTATCAACGATGGGTATGCATAAGGTGCGAGTGGTATTCTTGGTCGATGTATTCCAAAAATTGTCCCATAGGGTGTGCCTATCTTTTTCATGTTCGCTACGAAGTCTGAATCGGCTGACTTGACGTTGTTGACCCTGACATGTGAATTGTCCATTTGCCAGTGTATTGATATCATGTGCATTTTACTTATGTCAACGCCACTTGGAATAGTGCATATGCTCTCCATTGCTGGGATGCTACCACCATACGCGAGTCCATTAGTCATACCAGTCTTGTACCCTATGAACTTATCCCACTGACCGTCGTCGTTCGATATAATTGTCTCCCAATTTGATCCAGCGGTTCTCATAGGTAACCTCACCACAACAAAAATGGAGAGATCACACCATTGCATACTCGGACAGTTAAAATGGAGACCTGACTCAAGTGGGAGTGGTGTTAACACAGGTGATAGAAAACTTTGGCTTACACTGCTGATGCCAACAATAGGACCATAGGTTGGGTTGTTTTGCACTAATTTACTTGTTTCACCAATGGCCTTCACTTTGTTTGAACCATTGGTGTGAAACTCCACGTTTTTCAAGGCGTGTGTGCTAACGTTGAAGTCGAGCACAACATTGTAGGACTGACTCTTGAGGAGACCTGCTAACAATTGCTCTAGAGTTCTTTTATTGGTAGCATCTGAGTCATCGACTGGGTCTGCTACGTTTTTTATTGCTGAGCCTTGCATGTCTATTATTCCAGACATCCTTCCACCAGTCGCGCTTAACTTAGGATCTTCATCCAGATGCCTTTTCGTTCTCTTTAGTATTTTATCGTGAGGGTCGTCAGACTCATACCCATAGTTTAGACTCATTACTACTTCAAGGTGTATTTGGTTAGCAGATAGCCAGATACCGCTGAGAACCCTAACACTATCGCCAGCGTTGTCGTGTCTGACTTACTTGTGGCCACTGCTTTTCTCATGGGAAGTGGTGCCGCACTTTCTTGGTAAACTTTTTTCTTGGTGAGCTTTTTTCTTCACGGTCGTTGGTACTACTAGGGAGTGAGTCACCGTTTTAACCGTAATTGTTGGTGTTGTTGCATTCAAGCTAGTGTTCACCCCAAATTTCATGGACTCTGTGGCAATCTTTAATAAGTTGTTGTACCCAGCGATTTTATTCTTGAGAATCACTAGGTTACTTGGCATTAACCACGTACTTGGTGACACTGCAAGATTTTGGACAACGTTGGTGTCTCTAATCGATTTATTCATGTTGAGAATCCATGTCGACACGTCGTATTGTACAACACTGTCAGAAAACAACTTGCGGAATTCTTGTTGGGTCTCTAGACTTCCTGCAGAACCACCAACGACTGATACACGTGTTCTCGCTTGCGCACCAAGTGTGGAGTACACAAAGGCTTCTATGCTCTGATTTAGATATTGCAGCCCAATGTTGGCCATCTGACAATCGCGCGACGTATCGTCTATAATCGTTCCGAACGTCGTTGAGTGTGAAGACTCTGGATTCACCTGTTGTGCCATCGCTCAGGACTTTATTCTGGTAGTAATGTTTTCTGGGGATCTTGGAAATCTTACCATACAATTCGGAAGCGTTAAATTCTCTACTTATTGATTTCATGGTCTCACCACCTTCCATTCTTCTGAGAAGTCTTCTAATGGTGAAGTACATATGAAATCTCATCACACTTGTGACCACAGGGCGAACTTCTTGTGACACTGATAAATGTTGCAACGAGACACCACAACAGAAACTTGCACAATACGTCGCAAACACAACACGGTAGTAAGATTCGCTGTCATCCCACTCTGATTTTGTCTTTGACGTGGTGATCTGTAAGGTTGGTAGCTTTGACATGAAGTAGCTATTTTGGTTAACAAAAACTTTAAAGTTATTCACTGGATAATTTAACACGTTTTCTGTTGGATAGCCATCCCAAAGCCCCCAATGGTTTTTATGACCTTTTGGTAGTGGTTGGATAGTTCCACCGCCTTGCCATATTATTGGGAACTTACTATTGTGTAGCCACTTCCACATGTTCTTATCATTTTTGAAGGTTGCGCTGGTTATGTCTGTGCTAAGGATGTCGTTGTTTCTGAAATATATGTCGACACCTAGTATCTTACCGTCTTGCGAAATATTTGGATAGAACTCAAATTTGCTTAAAGTGGCGTGGGGGTACTTTTTGATGAGGTCTGCCTTTGCGTCGTGTACAGCCTTCGATGTGTTCGCCATCGCACGTTTGTAGTGCTTTCCATAGTAGTCATGAAGGGCTTTCTGCATATATATAATATACCATATGTTACACATAACACATGCTACATTATATATGGTCAGGGTCGTAGTGTTGATTAGAGGTCCAACGAAAACTGTGGATCTACCAGAGGCACTTTTGACGTTTGGCTCAGATCCTCACTTACTAGTGAAAAAAGCGACCATCTTTTGGGACTACGTTAACGTGGAGACCGGTGTGAATGATGAAATAAGTTACAACAGCAACAAACACGTTTTTGAGTCTGGGTACCACACTTTTAAAATGATTGCTGATGAATTGAAAGGATTAGGAGCTATCGAGCTAGTAGCCAACAAACACGATTCAAAGTGTGAGATAAAAACTGACCAACAATTAGAGCTGTTTAAATTTGGAGAGCTGTTAGGGTTCAACGATAACACAACGATAACCACTAGTGGTTTGGTCAGCCCTAATGTTGTGGACGTTAACAAAGGGCTGAAGTACGTGCAAGTGGGTTGTAGCATTGTGAACAGACCTGAGAACATTGTTAGTGGTAGCAAAAGCGAGGTTATCGTCGAGCTACCATTGACCACCACCCAACCACTGAAGAGCTCCGTTCAACAATTCTTCAATATTGAGTCGAAGGTGTCGATAAACAAAGGCGCTTTTACGCAGCTAGTGTTTAAAGTGACTGACCAAGATGGTAGTGGTGTCAATGTTGGTGACATATTGTTAGACTTGTATGCAACGCTTGAGTAGCTAACGTTAAACGCATGGTAAAGTAATGAGTCTAAACTATGGGTTCGACTCTGGTGGTTACACTGAAAAGCGGCGTACACACAACAACCCTCAAAAGTTGACGGTGCTCATTGAAGGTGTGGAGAAAGTTGTAACCTTTGACTATAGTGTAGTAGCCACACATGATAACCCGCACATTATAGTCAAGATGGCCACTGTGTTTTGGAGCTATGACAATGTGGCGAGTGGTGCTGACGTTCAATTCTTCAATATTTCTACAGGAAAGCTAGCATCAAAAGTCGGACCGATTCGAGTGGGTGGGGGTCACTACGACTTCGACGCGTTGGTTAGAGCTCTACGACACGCGCTCAGGGTGTTTAAGATAGACCTCGTGGTGGAGAGACTGACGGCCACAGGTAAAAGTAGGATCAAAATTCAGGCTCTGGGGAAGGGCACCTCCACAGCGGGACTTAGGCTAGGTGACATTGGGCTTTTGCTTGGTTTCGCGAAGGACGCGGGAATCACGTTAGATGGTCAGTGGAATGACAGTCCAAACAAGATTGACATGAATAGAGGTCTAAAGTATGTAGAAGTCTCGTGCGACGCTGTCGAGATGGAGAGTAACGTGGGCACTGATGGGAAACGTAGCGATGTGATCGCGACATTGCCAGTGCCCACCGAGCAGTCTCTAGATGGAGGGATACAGCGCTACGCATACGTTGAGTCCAAGGTGAGAATTAAAAAAGGTATTTACTCAAGTATGACGTTTCGTGTCAAACCAAACAATGGTGACGCTGACGTTGGCGCGGTGTTATTGGAACTGTATATTGTTGTGAATTATATGGAGCTCGGTGTGGAGACAGAGCAAGGGTTGAGAGACATTTATTACAATCCTAAGACAGGGTTCAGTGGTGCAGAGAGGTTGTATCAAAGTGCATTGGGAGACGGATTGAAAGTAACTAGAAAAACAGTTGAAAGAATGGTTGACAGCGCAGGACACTTACACTAGGTACAAAACCTATTGTGAGAAGACATAAATTCCGCGCGACTTTTGTTGGGTTTCTTGGTGAAGAGCTCCAAATGGACTTAGTGGACATGAGTAAGTATACTCAAAACAGAACAAAGGGTACTATTGGATATTGACAGGCATTGAAATATTGAGTAGATACGCTTTTGGAATTGCAGTTTATAGAAAAGACACTAAGAACATGACTGAGGCTGTTGGAAAATTGTTGGTTGACTTTAAAGATCGGTTTGGAGCCACACCTAAGTTAGCGCAATTTGACGATGGACTTGAGTTCTACAACGTTGGTGTGAAAAGTTTGCTGAAAAAACATGGTGTTGAACATTTCAGCACTAAGAGTGATAAAAAGGCTGCTGTTGTTGAGCGTTTTAATAGAAGCCTCAAGAGCATTATGTGGAAGTACTTTTACACCCGTGGAACGTACAAATGGATTGACGTTCTTGACCAGTTTGTGAGCAATTATAATAGCAATGTGAATCGTAGCATTATGATGAAGCCAAAGGATGTCAATAAGTCGAATGAAGGTGAAGTTTGGACCACTCTGTTTGGTCATCAATTTGCAGACAATCCATTGCCAAAAGTTTAGAGTTGGCGACTCAGTGAGAATTAGTAAATACAAGAGTGTGTTCACAAAGGGCTATGAAGCCAACTTCACTGAAGAGCTGTTTAAAGTGGTGAAAGTTATTCGTGGTGATCCGAATGTGTACGAAATTGAGGACCACACCGGTGAACAGATCATTGGGAAGTTTTACGAGCAGGAATTATCGCTGGTTAATAGGAAACATGGCGACGATGTGTACAGAGTTGAAAAGGTGTTGAAAAGAAAGAAAGTCAGAGGGACGAAGATGGCGTTGGTTAAATGGTTGGGTTATGAGAGCAAACATAATTCGTGGATACCAGAAAGCGACATTCAAAATGTGAGCTAATGTAATATGGCTGAAGGTGGGGAAGGTTTTGACGAGATCGAGATGGAGAAGCTTGGTAGAGCCTACACTGACGATCAATTAGATGTCGAACTTAAGAGCGCCACTAAAGCTTACAATTTACTTGACGATAAGTACGCCAGCGGTGACATGCCAGATATTGTGCGCGTCGAGTACGAAAAATTGTATGGGAGAGTGGCTAGACTACAGGAAGAGCAAGAGAGGAGGTTTCGAGAAAAAGAGACGTCGTTTGTCGACAGTGACGATGGTAAGACGGTGACAATAAGGGGAACTAACACAGAAGTCCCCACAGTGGAGTTTGTTGAACAGGAACCGTATGGCGACGTCGATGACACAAGCTTCAATATAGCTTTTGAAGAGTCGGGAGAAATTGAGAGAAGACTGGGCGAACTAAAAACGCTCAACAGAGAGTTAATAAAAAACGAAGTAAAAAGAATCAAGCTGCTAAATAAGAAAATAAATAAATCGAGCGGAAAAGCACTTGGCCACGACGACGCGTCAAGGAAGATAGCCAACAGGTCGTGGGTCACGGACTCGGGGGCTATTCTTTTCAAACCAATAGGCACACATGGTAAGTATGGGGGACCCAGGCTAATTCTAAAACCTAAAGGAGACATTTTGATCTACAGCAAAGATAGCAATAGTAAAAGGGCTATTGAGCAGTTCAGAGAGTTAGTTAAACAAATCCCCAATAGCACAGAAACAACAGCTATCACAACAGAAGTGACCCTAGATGACTTCCCAGTGATTGAAACAAGAGTGGGTCACGACGACATACCTGGGCTAACACCAAACGAGAACCGTGAGCTGAGTGGTGTGCTTAATCCAAGTGAGAGTGCGTTGCGTGAGTCAAGAATAGGCGACACTGGTGCGTTGCAAGCGCAGGCAGACCACTTTCAAGAAGTGATAGGTGAAACGAGTGGGAGATTGGCAGAGCTTAATAGAAAAGCTGACCAAATTGGTCTCACGCCTGACGAAGAGCGAGAGTACGCTAGCTTGTTTGAAAGAGAGTCAGGACTTGAGCAAGCCAGAGATAGAACCCTAGAACAGCGCAAGCTTGAAGAAGTTAGAGAGCAACAAGAAGTCGACATTGACAGGTTTCAGAGATTTAAGGAATGGACTAAAGAGAACGTGGTCGGGTTGAGCGCTGTGGCAATTTCAATGGCTGGGATTATAACAACTATTATTATCGCTGGGAGGTCTGCTGTTATGAGAGGCGCTGTGGCCACGAGGTCATTCGCACAGGCTGTTAAGAACGCAATCACGAAGATGGGTCCATGGGCTGTTGGGTTGGCTAATTTAGTTTATAATGCGTTGACGTTAGGTGCGAAGGGTCTCGCTTGGTTGGCTCAGAATCTGTGGGTACTTGCGGTTGGTACTTGCGTGGTTTGTGTATGATTATTACAAGCTAAAACGGTAGTGATAAAACATATGTAAAGTATATGAACGTCACGTCAGCAGAGTTGAGCCCTGGTTTTAGACGAGCGACCATGGGTGTCATAAAAGGGGCGAGAACGCAACACGTAATCACGTTGAACCCTAATAAGGTCAGTCCTGGCGAGGAACTCTACATTGACATACCAAAGCTCAAGGTTAGTAGCTGTTTGGTGCCTGGATCGTTGGGTTTAGTGTTCGACTTTAAGAATGCGAACGCCAAAAGCTGGTTCTTGAATAATGTTAGCAAGTTGTTGGTTGAGAAACTTGTTGTGAGACTAGCTGGGGAAACTGCATGTATGACAACAATGGGGAAAATTACGTTGGTGTCTATCGCGACCTTTGGGAAAGTGTTACTGCGCGAGACCAAATGATTGACTATGGTATTGGTGGTGAGAACTTGAGAAAGCTAATTTCTAAGGATGACAGTGGTGCGACGAGTGGGAACGTCGCTAAGGTTAGTGATGCACTGATGTTTGGTGTGATTGGGACGAAACAGCGGATAAAGCTTGGCAAGATCATGAATGACCACGGGTTGTACGCCCCTTTTAGCATGAACAACAACTTGCAGTATGTGATCACACTTCCGAAGGCCACAGACATCATGGTGGCGCAATCCGGTAGCGCTGTGGGTGGATACACTCTGGAGAACCTCGAGCTCGAGTATGAAACGATCGATAACCAGGAGCTCGCTGATGAAATAGCGTCAGGCTATGCAAGTGGTCGTAGTTTGTCGTATGAGCACGTTACGTTGATGAAAACCACTGAATGGGACAAAGGTACGACTATCGTGAATGAGAATGTTAATCTACCAAGAAAAAGCATGAAGGCAATCGTGTTGCTATTCACGAATAAGGTGCGAACAGACAGCGAGGAGTTTCTTTACCCAAATATCGAGAGTGTTAGAGTCACGATTGAAGGTGTGCCAAATAGTGTGTACTCACAAGGCATCCCAAAGTCGAAGTTCTATGCAGAAGCGAAACGATTGTTTGGGTTGGGTGAGGAACACGCTCAGTTCATGACCATACAGAGGTTCTATAAAGATGGCTTCGCGTTAGTCATCGACTTGAGGAGTGTTCAAGATAATCGCAATATCGCCACTGGTAAGAACATTGTAAACACACAATCCGGCGTGCTTCTTGAGATCACTAAAAAAGCGAAGACTGCAAACGTCATGTGTAGGGTGTTTGTGATAAGCGATGGGTTGGTCAACTTCGTGAACAATGGGTTGCATTCAATCGGGTATTAAATCAATCGGGTATTAAATCAAGCGTAATTTAATGGAAACTCCGTTTAACGCGCTAATTGTTGGTATGACAGCTTGTGGTAAGACACATTATTTGCTGGAAACATTAGAATCCGAGTATTGTAGCAAATTTGACTACATTGTGTTGATTTGCCCTACTTTCGAGTGGAACAAAGCGTATCAAGATTGGAAATATGTGTGTGACCCCGACGTGTTAGCGATAGACTGCGCACAGGATAATGTCGACGCTGTTCTCAAGTGTGTAACAAATATTTTTAAAGGCACTAACACTCTGATTGTGTTGGACGACTGTGCAAGTGGGCAGGACGTCAAGAATAGGACTAGTCAATTGGTCAACTTGGCTTTTAGTGCGCGACATTTTATGTTGAGCGTTATTGTCATCACACAACAATTGACGTCAATCGCAAAACCGTATAGAGAAAACATTAGTAAGCTCATTTGCTTTTACTGTCCGAGCAGAAGTGATATGAAGGTTGTTATTGACGATTATCTTGGAAACATTAGCAAAGAGGAAGCGTCGGCGATTGTGACCGCACTAAAAAATAATAAGTACGCTAGACTCGAAATCTCACTGCGCTATCCGTACAGTCACGAAGTTGTAATTCCGCAATAAAATATGGGTATAAGTAATAGCGTGATGGTAAAACGCAAAAGTGAAGAAAACCCCACGATTGAGGAATTAGTTGAGGAGACTGATGGTACTTCGACTGTGGAAGACAACATTGACGTTAGGAGAGCCGAACTTGTTAGATTGTCTGGTGATGGTGTGGTAAGCCAATCTGAAGCGTATATTAAAAAAGCGTCTGCAAAGGTTATCGACAAGATATGGCGCCAATACGAGTTGAAGAGAATAGAAATAGCGAACGCTATGATCACCGATTTATTAATCAGCAAATTCGCGGATCTGCTAGGTGGTTTGGACGCTGTAGAAGACTCTGAAAATTTGACGGCTGAATTACAGAAAGATTTGTTATTGAAACAGGGACGTTGAAAGAATTGTTGCGATTGTAACACCATATGTACCTTTCTTAGGTCTTCTCTCAGGTGGAATCACAACGTCGAAACATATGTATGACCACCGCTTCAGAGGTGAGGTGGTAAATATCGAGAGCGACGAACAACAGTAGTGATAGCGTATTGTTGAGATATAATCCCTTCATCACAGACCTTAAACACTCTGAAAACTGATCCACAAATTAGCGGGTGGTTAGCCGCATGGCTTTACAGCCCAACGAATGAATGGATTAGCGGGTGGTTATTCTCAGTTTCATAATAAACACCATTGTTAACCCATTCGTGAAGTTTAATATTTCGAAACAAAGCGCATAACAGCTCTTTATTTCACAACATTTATAGCACACGATTTACAGTGTGTTCGAAGCTAGATAAGTCTTAACACAGTGGTGGTTTTCTGTCTTGAAAAAAGTACACAACAGTTTCTCATTTTCACGACATTTATAGTATACGATTACGAGATCAGCGCATGTGTTTGAAGTCAGAGAAGTCTTATGGTGGTGATGGGTTTCTCGCCACTTCCATCTCAAACAATGTGATTCTCCTATTATGCTCGCTGATCTGTCATTGTCCTCGAGTACATGACGTAGGTTACCACGCGGTGTGTTGCTAACAACAACATTCCTGTGCGCCCGGCAACCACAGCTTTTTGAAAAAGTTTTTGAAAAATTTACTTTGAAATATTTTTTCAAAAAGCTGTGGTTGCCGGGCGCACAGGAATGTTGTTGTTAGCAACATCGACAGGTGACCTTGATTCGTATAGCAGGTAGACCACTAGACTCACAATCTAATAGCTTTCTCACTGAAACTTATTTAACATCACCACTAGAATCATAATCTAGTGAGGTTTTTTTTCGCGTGTGAATTAAGACAACAGTAGAACGTGTTGGTCAAACAAAAACGCGAAAATGATGAGACGACATAAAATTGTGAAAATGTTGAAACGACACTTTCTATTTTTTAAAATGTGACTGAAATGACACCAAATTTAGCAAAATCGTGATTTGGTATAAATTCAGTATTGTTTCGTGAGTCTCGCGCGTGTTTGACACTAATCGGTGGAGAGTGTGGGGAGGGGCGCGTCAAGCCTAATTAACGACTGCTGTAGTAGTATAGAACATGGCGGTGCGAGCTTATTCGACGTTATCCACAAGTGTGGGCACCGTGGCATCGCTAATTTTTGCGCTAAATCGCGATTTGGCGTAAAAATTAACGTTGCTATGGCACTCGCATTTGTGGTTGGCGTCGCTGAGCTCGCACCGCCATGTTCTATACTACTCAAACGTCTTATGCTGGCAAGTAGTGACTACCTAAGAGACCCTTGTGAGTCTACCGCCACGCTACTTGGTAACTACCTCAAAGTGTTCTTAGCGATCCTTCTATGGAGACCGAGTCCAACCAAACTCAAAGCATGGTTACACCTCGCCGCAAACCGTGACGCTAACGTTTGCAAGGTGGGGTGTAACGAAGTGCTGAGTGCGGGCGATCTCAAGGACCACATACTCTCGCTTGCCCACGTAAGTTTCACGCAAGACCTCAAGGAGTATCGGTGCTACCCATGTGGTATGGCCACTAATAGTCGAGTGTGCCACTTAAGACACGAGAGCTCGAGGTCTCATCTTAAAAACTTAGAGCTTCAGCGGATATTTAACAATGAGCAACAGTTGCCGCAACAGGAGAGAATGTCTCTCTGGAGGTATAGTAACCATGAAGAAAGTTGGTAAACTAGAAATTGTGATTGGTCCCATGTTTGCAGGAAAAACAACAGAGACTCTCCGCAGGTTAGTCGCGTTAAGTAAGTCAGGGCTCAAAGTCCTTTACATGAACAACACAGGTGACACTAGGCGAACTGACCACGCGTTCTCCACACATCGTCAGACCATTGTCGTCGGATCAGACAGTTTACCTGCGAAGTTAATCACCAACCTTCCGAGTTCTTCCAAACTAACTGGCTACGACGTCATAGGAATTGATGAAGGCCATTGGTACTCTGATCTACTCCCAGTTATTCGCGAATATGTCAAAGCCGGCATTCACGTCATTATTTGTGGTCTCATATCAACAGAGCGCTTAAAAAGAATTGGTGAGCTTGACACGCTCTTCCCAGTAGCGGACGACATCACATTTCTAAAAGCGTATTGCGCCGTTTGTCGTGACACTTACGGAACAACTGTTGACGCACCATTCAATTGGAGATATAGCCCAGGACCATCGTTTGTTGGTGGTGCTGAGCAATATCGTGCAGTGTGCAGACGTCATCATCCTTCCACGCGAAATTAAGGGTGTTCTCGAATACTCCACTTTTTTAAATTTAGACATTGGTCACATGAAGCGTCCAATGTCATAGAAACATTTTTTCACACAGTGGTCAGAAGGTTTGTGAAATAAAGAGGGAGAGTTTCGCAGATATTTTTATCGAGTTAAAAAAACGTCTTTAAAAAATGCTAGAGCAGTTGTCGCTTCAAACGTCGTCTCAACAACGAGAACGAGTGCTAATTCGACTTATTACTCGCTGTCTAAAAAGTCTCTTTACAATAGTGTCTCTCGTGGTTACTCAACGCTGATTTATTTTTAAATTTACGAAAACACTGGGAACACTGAGACCCAACGTCAAAGAAATATTTTATTACCGTGGTAATAGCGTCGTCGTATGAGTCGCACAACAATGTTAGATAACCAGCGGATTTGTATCTGAGCAGCAGAGAGTCTTGCTCTTCAGATGTCTTACCTGTGCCACCTGGGTTCTTGAACTCAATCACGAGTCCGCTATGCTGTCGGTTTGCGTTGGCAATAATCAAGTCAGGCGTTCCACGTTGGTAACCTTTTTTCCACGAATTTATTCTTTTACTCGAAGTGTCTTGATTCTCACCACAAGCGGCTATCAAAATAGCTTCTGGATAATACTTCCTAAGAAAACCAACAACTTTCGTATGAAGGTCGAACTCAGTGATCATTTTAAACTGATTGTGTTTGAGACCGACGTCAGCTAAACCCTTTCTAATGCTTGGTAAGACTTCTGTGTGCACCCACCTTCCGAAGTGTTTCGCACGCTCCATTTTACTCGAGAACGTCAATGAGTAGACCCCAAGTTCGTTGATAAATGAGGCCTGCTCCATCTTCATTTTACAGTCAGGTTCGACGTGGTCGTTTACTGCATCTTTTGGTCGAGCATAACCTAGAGCGCTCGCGACTTCTCTCGCTTTGAACCATATGTCACCGTTGTGATTAACCGTCGTGATTTGATGACCGTCGAAATCGAATAGTTGGAGTATTGCGGAAGCCATCACTATATAGTCTCCCACGAAAAAAAACTACTCGATGTGGGCGTTAGGTTTTTTACAGATCTGGTTTGTTGTGTACCAACGCATCAGATGTGTTTTATTAGTCTTCGGTTTGCTACGTCGTCTGAAAAAGTTTCTAATGTTACGAACCAGCTTTCTAAACCAACCCATTTTAACTTAGGTCACGTCTCCTACCACTCCCACAGTGTCTGACTCTGGTAACATAATAGGTTTGCCGTAAGTCTTTTTAGACCTCATACCAATCTCAGCGTGGAGCTCGAGAGTAACGTCACCGCGACCAAATGACCCACCAGCTTTGAACATGTGGTCAGTCGTTTTATTTATCTTATATGTTTCATGAGGTCTCGAAATACATGCTCCCATTTACTTTATACCATATTCCTTCATCATTTCTCCACCCATGATTATGATGTCTCGGTTTGTCATGTAACCACTCACGATTTTCACACCGTAGAATTCTATCAATGATGGGTACGCATAAGGTGCGAGTGGTATTCTTGATCGATGTATTCCAAAAATTGTTCCATAAGGCGTGCCTATCTTTTTCATGTTCGCTATGAAGTCTGAGTCAGTTGACTTGGTGTTATTGACCCTGACGTGTGAATTGTCCATTTGCCAGTGTATTGATATCATATGCATTTTACTTATGTCAACACCACTTGGAATAGTGCATATGCTCTCCATTGCTGGGATGCTACCACCATACGCGAGTCCGTTGGTCATACCAGTCTTGTACCCTATGAACTTATCCCACTGACCGTCGTCGTTTGATATAATTGTCTCCCAATTTGATCCAGCGGTTCTCATAGGTAGTCGCACCACAACAAAAATGGAGAGGTCACACCATTGCATACTCGGACAGTTAAAATGGAGACCTGACTCAAATGGGAGTGGTGTTAACACAGGGGATAGAAAACTTTGGCTTACACTGCTGATGCCAACAATAGGACCATAGGTTGGGTTGTTTTGCACTAATTTACTTGTTTCACCAATGGCTTTCACTTTGTTTGAACCATTGGTGTGAAATTCCACGTTTTTCAAGGCGTGTGTGCTAACGTTGAAGTCGAGCACAACATTATAGGACTGACTCTTGAGGAAACCTGATAGCAATTGCTCTAGAGCTCTTTTATTTGCAGCGTCTGAGTCATCGACTGGGTCTGCTACGTTTTTTATCGCTGAGCCTTGCATGTCTATTATTCCAGACATCCTTCCACCGGTCGCACTTAACTTAGGATCTTCGTCCAGATGTCTTTTCGTTCTCTTTAGTATTTTATCGTGAGGGTCGTCAGACTCATACCCATAGTTTAGACTCATTACTACTTCAAGGTGTATTTGGTTAGTAGATAGCCAGAGACTGCTGAGAACCCTAACACTATCGCCAACGTTGTCGTGTCTGACTCGCTTGTGGTGGTGGCCACTGTTTTTTTCACAGGAAGTGGTGTCACATTTTCTTGGTAAACTTTTTTAGCCACCACATTCTCTTGGCGAACTTTTTTAGCCGCAAGATTCGTTGGCGCTACTAAGTTAGTCACCACATTTTCTTGGTGGACTTTTTTAGCTGCAATTGTTGGTGTTGTTGCATTCAAGCGAGTGTTCACTCCAAATTTCATGGACTCTGTGGCAATCTTTAATAAGTTGTTGTACCCAGCGATTTTATTCTTGAGAATCACCACATTACTTGGCATCAACCATGTACTTGGCGACACTGCAAGATTTTGGACAACGTTGGTGTCTCTAATCGATTTATTCATGTTTAGGATCCATGTTGATACGTCATAGTTGATAACACTGTCAGAAAACAACTTGCGGAACTCTTGTTGGGTTTCTAGACTTCCTGCAGAACCACCAACGACTGATACACGTGTTCTCGCTTGTGCACCAAGTGTGGAGTACACAAAGGCTTCTATGCTTTGATTTAGATATTGCAGTCCAATGTTGGTGAAGCCGTCTGACAATCGCGCGACGTATCGTTTATAATCGTTCTGAACGTCGTTGAGTGTGTAGACTCTGGATTCGCCTAAAGTGCCATCGCTCAGGACTTTATTCTGGTAGTAATGTTTTCTAGGGATCTTAGAAATCTTGCCATACAATTCGGAGGCGTTGAATTCTCTACTTATTGATTTCATGGTCTCACCACCTTCCATTCTTCTGAGAAGTCTCCTAATGGTGAAGTACACATGAAATCTCGTCACACTTGTGACCACAGGGTGAACTTCTTGTGACACTGATAAATGTTGCAACGACACTCCACAACAGAAACTCGCGCAATACGTCGCAAACACAACGCGGTAGTAAGATTCGTTGTCGTCCCACTTCGACATGGTCTTTGACGTGGTGATTTGTAAGACTGGTAGCTTTGACATGAAGTAGCTATTTTGGTTAACAAAAACTTTAAAGTTATTCACTGGATAATTTAACACATTTTCTGTTGGATAGCCATCCCAAAGCCCCCAGTGGTTTTTATGACCTTTTGGTAGTGGTTGGATAGTTCCACCGCCTTGCCATATTATTGGGAACTTACTATTGTGCAACCACTTCCACATGTTTTTATCATTTTTGAAGGTTGCGCTGGTTATGTCTGTGCTGAGGATGTCATTATTTCTGAAATATATGTCGACACTCATGATCTTACCGTCTTGTGAAATATTTGGATAGAACTCGAATTTGCTTAAAGTAGCGTGGGGGTACTTTTTGATGAGGTCTGCCTTTGCTTCGTGTGTAGCCTTTGATGTGTTAGCCATCGCGCGTTTGTAGTACTTTCCATAGTAGTCATGAAGGGCTTTCTGCATATAATATACCATATGTTATACATAATGCGAAAGTTGACGGTATTCATTGAAGGTGCAGAAAAAGTTGTGTCCTTTGACAACAGTGTGATGATCACGCATGATAACCCATACATTATGGTTAAGACAGCTACTGTGTTTTGGGACTACGACAACGTATTGGCAAACGCAACCAACTTTTCCTTCGATAGCCTCTCACTGATCTCAATGCCTCAAGGACACTATAACTTCAACGCGTTGGTTGAGTTCATGAAGCTTCAGCTCCCCGGCGTGGGGCAAAGTCTTGAAATAGAGAAAATTCTATCTGGTGGATGTAGAGTGAAGACTACAGCCTTGTTAAGGTTGCGGGGGGTTGGGCCCCTTCTTGGCTTTGCGGAAAACACGTTAATCCAAAGGAAGCGGTGGCACGTTAGCCCAAACAAGGTTGATATGTATAGAGGTCTGAAGTACATAGAAATCTCATGTGATATTGTTGAAACCGAGAGCAATGTAGGTATTGATGGGAAGCGTAGCAATGTGATCACAACGTTACCAATACCCACCGAACAGTCTTTGAAGGGGTCAGTGCAACGTCATGTGGATATTGAGTCAAAGGTGGGTAATAAAAAAGGTGTTTACTCAAGTATGACGTTTCGTGTCAAACCAAATAACGATAGTCTCAAAATTGGCGCGGTGCTATTGGAACTGTATATTGTGTGAATTATATGGAACTTGGTGTGGAGACAGAGCAAAGGTTGAGAGATATTTACTATAATCCTAAGACAGGGTACAGTGGTGCAGAGAGGTTGTATCAAAGTGCGTTGGGAGACGGATTGAAAGTAACTAGAAAAACAGTGAAAAAATGGTTGACAGCGCAGGACACCTACACTAGGTACAAACCCATCGTGAGAAGGCATAAATTCCGTGCTACCTTCGTCGGATTTCTTGGTGAAGAGCTTCAAATGGACCTAGTGGACATGAGTAAGTACTCAAAACAGAATGGAGGTTATTATTGGATACTAACAGGCATTGAAATATTGAGTAGATACGCTTTTGGAATTGCAGTTTATAGAAAAGACACTAAGAACATGACTAAGGCTGTTGGAGAGCTATTGAACGACTTTAAAGATCGGTTTGGAACCACGCCTAAGTTAGCGCAATTTGACGATGGACTTGAGTTCTACAATGTTGGGGTGAAAAGTTTGCTGAAAGAACGCGACGTTAAATATTTCAGCACTAAGAGCGATAAAAAGGCTGCCGTTGTTGAGCGTTTTAACAGAAGTCTCAAGAGCATTATGTGGAAGTACTTTTATGCCCGTGGAACGTACAAATGGATTGACGTTCTTGACCAGTTTGTGAGCAATTACAATGGCAATGTGAATCGAAGCATTATGATGAAACCGAAGGATGTCAATAAGTCAAATGAGGGTGAAGTGTGGACCACTTTGTTTGGTCATCATTTTGCAGACAACCCATTGCCAAAGTTTAAGGTTGGCGAGTTAGTGAGAATTAGTAAATACAAGAGTGTGTTCACAAAGGGCTACGAAGCCAACTTCACTGAAGAGCTGTTTAAAGTGGTAAAGGTTATTCGAGGTGATCCGAATGTGTACGAAATTGAGGATATAAGTGGCGAACAGATTATTGGGAAATTTTATGAGCAGGAATTATCGCTGGTCAGTAAGAAACATGGTGACGATGTGTACAGAGTTGAAAAGGTGTTGAAAAGAAAGAAAGTCAGAGGGAAGAAGATGGCGCTGGTCAAATGGTTGGGTTATGAGAGCAAACATAATTCGTGGATACCAGAAAGCGACATTCAAAATGTGAGCTAATGTAATATGGCTGAAGGTGGGGAAGGTTACGACGAGATCGAGATGGATAACCTTGATAGAGCCTACACTGATGATCAATTAGATGTCGAACTTGAAAGTGTCACTCAAGCTTACAATTTACTTGGCGATAAGTACGTCAGCGGTGACATGCCAGACGTTGAGCGCGTTGAGTATGAAAAATTGTACGAGAGAGCAAATAGATTGCAGGACGAAGAGGATAGAAGGTCTCGAGAGAAAGAGACGTCGTTTATCGACACTGACGATGGTAAAACGGTGACAATAAGGGGAACCAACACAGAAGTCCCAGCGGTAGAGTTTGTCGAACAGGAGTCGTACGGTGACGTTAATGACACAAGCTACAGTATAGCTCTTGAAGAGAAGTCGGACGATCTTTATAGAAGATTGGATGAGTTAAACGTGTTCAACAAAGAGGTAACAAAAAATCAAGTAAAAAGAATCAAGCTAATAGATAAGAAAATACGTAAGTTATACAAAAAAAAAAGACTCGGTCGTGACGACGCGTCAAGGAAAATAGCCGACAGATCATATGTGACGGACTCAGGGTCTATTCTTTTCAAACCGATAAACAAAGATGGTAAATACGGGAAATCCAAAACGAATTCTAATACCTGGGAAAAATGGTTTGATCTACAGTAAAGATGTGAGTAATAAAAACGCGATTGAGCAGTTCAAACAGTTAGTTGGTCAAATCCCTGAGAATACAGAAACAACAGTTGTCACAACAGAAGTGATCCCAGATGACTTCCCAGTAGTTGAGACAAAAGTGGGCTATGATGACATACCTGGGCTAACACCAGACGAAAACCGCGAGCTGAATGGTGCGCTCAACCCAAGCGATGGTGTGGTGCGCGAATCAAGAATAGGTGCCAATGGTGCATTGCGAATACAAGCAAACCATTTTCAAGAAGCGATAGACAAAGCGAATGAAAGAATAGTAGAGCTCGAGGGAAAAGACCTTACGACTGCAGAGAACGAAGAGTACATTGATCTACACGAAAGAGTGATTGGACTTACGCAAGCTAAATACAGAACTTTAGGACAGCTAGAAATAGAGGAGGTTAGAGAGCAACAAGAAGTCGACATTGACAGGTTTCAGAGATTCAAGGAATGGGCTAAAGAAAATATAGTTGGGTTGAGTGCCGTAGCAATTTCAATGGCTGGGATTATAACAACTATTATTATCGCTGGGAGGTCCGCTGTTATGAAAGGCGCTATTGCTACGAGGTCGTTCGCACAGGCTGTTAAGAACGCGATAACGAAGATGGGCCCATGGGATGTTGGGTTGGCTAATTTAGTTTATAATGCGTTGACGTTGGGTACGAAGGGTCTCGCGTGGTTGGCTCAGAATCTGTGGGTACTTGCGGTGGTACTTGCGTGGTTTGTGTATGATTATTACAAGCTAAAACGGTAGTGATAAAACATGTGTAAAGTATATGAACGTCACGTCGGCAGAGTTGAGTCCTGGTTTTAGACGAGCGACCATGGGTGTCATAAAAGGGGTGAGAACACAGCATGTGATCACGTTGAACCCTAATAAGGTCAGTCCTGGTGAGGAACTTTACATTGATGTACCAAAGCTCAAGGTTAGCAGCTGTTTGGTGCCTGGATCGTTGGGTCTAGTGTTCGACTTTAAAAATGCAAATGACAAAAGTTGGTTCTTGAACAATGTGAGTAAGTTGCTTTGTGAGAAACTTGTTGTGAAACTAGCTGGGGAGACTGTGTATGACAACAGTGGGGAAAATTACACTGGTGTTTATCGCGACCTTTGGGAAAGTGCTACTGTGCGAGACCAAATGATTGATTATGGTATTGGTGGTGAGAACTTGAGAAAGCTAATTTCTAAGGACGACAGTGGCGCGACAAGTGGGAACGTTGCTAAAGTTAGTGACGCGTTAATGTTTGGTGTGATTGGAACGAAACAGCGGATAAAGCTCGGCAAGATCATGAATGACCATGGGTTGTACGCTCCTTTTAGCATGAATAACAACTTGCAGTATGTGATCACACTTCCGAAGGCCACAGACATCATGGTGGCGCAAACCAATGAGACTGTAGGTGGATACACTCTGGAGAACCTCGAGCTTGAGTATGAGACGATCGATAACCAGGAGCTCTCTGATGAAATAACGTCAGGCTATGCAAGTGGTCGTAGTTTGTCATACGAACACGTTACGTTGATGAAAACCACTGAATGGGATAAAGGCACGACCATTGTGAATGAGAATGTTAATCTACCAAGAAAAAGCATGAAGGCAATTGTGTTGCTATTCACGAATAAGGTGCGAACAAACAGTGAGGAGTTTCTTTACCCAAATATCGAGAGTGTTAGAGTCACAATTGAAGGCGTGCCAAATAGTGTGTACTCACAAGGCATCCCAAAGTCGAAGTTCTATGCAGAAGCGAAACGATTGTTTGGGTTGGGTGAAGAACACGCTCAGTTCATGACCATACAGAAATTCTATAAAAATAGTTTTGCGTTAGTCATTGACTTGAGGAGCGTTCAAGATAATTACAACGTCGCCACTGGTAAAAAAATTGTGAACACACAATCTGGCGTGCTTCTTGAGATCACTAAGAAAGCGACGACTGCGAATGTTATGTGCAGGGTGTTTGTGATGAGTGACGGGTTGGTCAACTTCATGAACAATGGGTTGCAATCAATCCAGTATTAAATCGAACGCAATTTAATGGAGACTCCGTTTAACGCGTTAATTGTTGGGATGACAGCTTGTGGTAAGACGCATTATTTGCTGGAAACATTGGAATCTGAGTATCGTGGTAAATTTGACTACATTGTGTTGATTTGTCCTACTTTCGAGTGGAACAAAGCGTATCAAGATTGGAAATATGTACGTGACCCTGACGTGTTAGCGATAGACTGCACACAGGACAATGTCGACGCTGTTCTCAAGTGTGTAACAAACATTTTTAAAGGCACTAACACTCTAATTGTGTTAGACGACTGTGCAAGTGGGCAGGACGTCAAGAATAGGACTAGTCAATTGGTCAACTTGGCTTTTAGTGCGCGACATTTTATGTTGAGCGTTATTGTCATCACACAACAACTGACGTCAATCGCGAAACCGTATAGAGAAAACATTAGTAAGCTCATTTGCTTTTACTGTCCGAGTAAGAGTGATATGAAGGTCGTTATTGACGATTACCTTGGACACATTAGCAAAGAGGAAGCGTCGACGATTGTGACCGCACTAAAAAATAATAAGTACGCCAGACTTGAAATCTCACTGCGTTATCCATACAATTACGAAGTTGTTATTCCGCAATAAAATATGGGTATAAGTAGTAACGTGATGGTGAAACGCAAAAGTGACGAAAATCCTACAATTGAGGAGTTAGTTGAGGATACTCAAGCCGCTAGTACCTCGACTGTGGACACTGACGACATTGACGTTAGGAGAGCTGAACTTATTAGACTGTCTGGTGACGGTGTGGTAAGCCAATCTGAAGCATACATTAAAAAAGCGTCCGCAAAGGTTATCGACAAGATATGGCGCCAACACGAGTTGAAGAGAATGGAAATTGCAAACGCTTTTCTCACCGACTTGCTAATCAGCAATTCGCTAGCTTACTAGATGGGTTGAACGCTATTGAGAACTCTGACGAACTAAATGACGAGCTGCAAAAAGACCCGTTATTAAAGAAAGACGTTGAGAGCATTGTCGCGGTTGTGACACCGTACGTACCTTTCTTGGGCTTGTTGTCGGGAGGAATTATAACGTCGAAACATGTGTACGATCACCACTTCAAGAAAGAAACGGTAGACGACGCTGAAAATAGTGAGCGAGTGGACTAATCTACATACTAACAGGTGGCTATTTGTGATCTCGCAAAACAAACGCTAAAAGGCAGCAAAACGGGCGACTACTTTGAGATCTGCCATTGAGGGAGAGACAATCCGGCCCCTAAGCCATTTGTGGATTATCCCTTGCAAATCTCACTATGAGTGCCACTATGAGTGTTTTTTCTCATAATAATACAAAAAATATATATATATATATATATATATATATATATATATATATATATATATATATATATATATAATATGTGTTTAAACTGTTTGTTCTATAAATGTTTCAGTGTTTGTTCTATAAATATTTCAGTTCTGTTGAGAATAAAGGCTGTTGTAGAATAACGGTATGAAAGGATCCTCAACACGGGACGACTTTGTTGGTTCTTCAGGTGCCCATTGAAAATAATCACACGACGTTTCGTTTGAACAGCAAAAGAACATTCGACCTTTGTTAGGACCCTCCTTTTTCACTTTCTTCATGGAGCTTTGCTGTCCGTGATGGCAATTCGGTTTCTCGACTTGATTTTCGTCAGCCCACATCCATAGGGAACACGGATTTTCACGAGCTGCTTTCGACTTGGCTCTCTAAACTTTTATACATTTACCTTGATAATAGTTCCCTAGATGTTTTTAATATACTTGATTGGTGTCCTAACCTATAAAGAATGGTGATACAGTATTTAAGATTAGGATTGTTTACCATTTTGACCTCGTATTCTCGAAAGCCGCTTAATGATACCGTGTGGAGAACACTGGTTGATCTTCGTATAGCGAAGAACTCGCGTACACATCGAGGATGCCGAGCGGGCAGCAGGAAACAAAAGCCAATAACCGTAAGCACTGGATTTGGAAGATATTGTACTAATCGAAGAACTGCGAATACGACTGTTGGATATGGAAGTTCAAGATTTCGAGAGAGAAGCCAATGTTCTATCTCATCAAATATTCATCCTAACACCTCAAGTACTCGTAATGTAAACAACCTTACAATAGTCCAATGCTCTCAAGGAACTAAAATTATTTCTACTATACCATCAATCTTTTTAACCAACGCCTGTCATCTATCGAACAAGGTTGACGAACTCCAGAACGTTTTGGAAATCAATAACGTAAGCATAGCTTTTGTGACTGAGTCTTGGCTGTCGGAAAACATACCTACGTCGGGTGTAACGATTGGTGAAAATTATGCAATATTCCGAAAAGACCGAAAGAATAGGTTAGGTGGAGGTGTGATAGTCTATATCAGGAACGAGATGAAATCTAGTCGTCTACAAGATTTAGAAGATGAAGAGAAAGAGGTACTATGGCTAAAAGTATTCCCGAGGAGACTCCCTAGACCATTCAGCTGCATCCTTGCTGCAGGGATTTATTTCCCCCGGGGAAAAATGCCAGCGAAGAAAAAGCAATGATTGATTTTATAACTCAATCCCTGGACACTGCACTCAATGATACTCCATCTGCAGGCATACTGATAGCTGGTGATTTTAACAAGCTTGATGTTAAGAGCTTATGCAGACGATTTGGTTTAAGGAAGTTGGTTCATGCCCCAACCCGTGGCCGAAATGTGTTGGACCAGATACTAACAAACATGGCTGGCTTATACGCCCCAGCATTACACCTCCCCCCGCTTGGGAATTCTGATCATCAATGCCTGATTACTATTCCCCAAATACAGCCTAAATTGAAAGCTGTCCTAAGGGAGTTCAGAAGCATGAAACAAAGAAATGTCAACGCGTTAATGCTACGTATATGAACGCGGAGAATTGGGAAGATGTAATAAATGCACGAGATGTTGACGCGAAAGTTGCCATATTTACGGAAATGTTGGTGAATATGCTAAACGAAACAATGCCATTGAAAAGAGTACGTATGCACCCAAATGACAAAGTATGGATGACCCCATTTATTAAGAGCGTGATCAAAGAAAGACAATCTGCTTTCGTCCGAGGAGACATCGAAATATATCACCAGCTCCAAATCAAGGCTGCTGAGTTAATATCGAAGGCGAAGCTGCGATACTATGAAGATAAAGCTGCTAATGTACGCACAACAAATCCAGCTAAATGGTACAGATCCATCTTTGCACTTTGTGGGGCACGCGAGTCGAATTCCAACGTAAGTGGCCCGTCTCCTGAGGATTTGTGTGAAATGGCTGAGAAACTACAGGATGTGTTTACGAGCCCATGGAAGAATTACAGCTCCCCTATGGCGCCTGTTCAACCGGATGGTCTACCTGATCACCCTCCCCGTTTACCAAGTATTGGTCAGGTTAAAAAAACGCTGAAACAGCTGAATCCAAGGAAGGCCACTGGTGTTGACAATGTTCCGGCGTGGGCGCTAAAGCACTTCGCTGAGGAATTAGCGGTTGTCACACATAACATAATCTCAGCCAGTATCACTCAAGCAAAATATCCTACTCCATACAAGCATGCTCTCATCAGCCCAGTGCCCAAAGTTCGTCCCCCTAAAGAAATTAAAACAGACTTCAGGCAAATCTCAGTTTTACCGGTTCTCGCTAAGACCATTGAGAGAATTCAGGTCCTATTAAATAAAGATACTCTGAAGGTGAAAGGAAATCAGCACGCTTTTTCGGACAATCGCTCAACTGTGTCAGCTCTAATTAACATCTCCCAAAGTTGGTTCAACGAAACTGACAACAAACCATCTGGAAAGAGATCCATTCATGCCTTGTTTATCGACTTTTCTAAGGCGTTCGATTTGGTCGACCACAATATTCTACTGTCAAAACTTAAGAATATGAATATAAACAGGAGCCTATGGCTGTGGATTGCTAGTTTTCTTACTGACCGAACACAACAAGTAAAGCTCCCCGGTGTCCTGTCGGCTGTCGAACCATGCCCCGCCGGTGTACCGCAGGGATCCGTGATCTCCCCCATATTGTTTAACATCTTCATTGATGATTTTGAAGACGCCATACCGACAGAACTGTGCGATCGTATCAGCATGTGTAAATATGCAGATGACTGTACGGTGTTTGACAGCGTCCCTAAAGGTTATGAATCAACAATGCAATTGGTGCTGGACAACTTACAAGAATGGGCGAGCACCAATCGTATGTCAATGAATACCAACAAAACGAAAGATATGTGGATATCCTTTAGTAAGGAGATAAATCAACCTGAAAATCTACGCGTTGGAGATCAAGTCCTGGAAAGAGTTTCAGCTTTTAAACTGCTATAGGTATATGGCATCAGAATGATCTACGATGGAATCATCATGTAAATGAGACAACTAAGAAGGCTAACAAAAGGCTCTTCTACCTCCGCGAGTGCAGGAAGTCAAACCTACCAAAAATCGTGGGGACTACAGTCTATTGCACTAAAATACGCACACTGCTTGAACATGACTCACCAATATGGGGCGGTCTGCCTAAGTATCTCATTGAAGAGTTGCAACAAGTTCAGCATGGCCAAAAATCGCAGACATTGAGCCCGCGCTACACCAGTGGTCTTCCCCAATAGAAAAACATTTCAGAAAATGAAAGTATTATAATTTACATAGGAACGTTTAAAAGAATGACACATTGAACTTAAACGACGTATTTTATGCAATTTGCCTAAGTGGTTTCGAACTCTAGTCACGTTACTTGTTATAATAACTCAAAAATATTGTGGAAAAGTGAACGTTAACCTGTTCCATTCGAAATGCCTGTTTCGACAATTTCGCCCTATATTCCAGCCTAGTAAATAGGCTGAAACAAGCCTTAAACGTAATATTTGACGGAACATTACACAAAACGAGTAATCAATTTATAGTTTGCCCAACCGGAGCCTTGTAGTCTAACCTTACCTCTGTCAGTATCCAAATAAATATTTTCCAAGCGCTGCGAAAAGTTGTTCCAAAATCCATGTCAAAACGTATAGATTGCAAGCATTTCGTTAGTCAAAGTTGTTATGAACTTCAACATCCGGTATTAAAATCTGTTACAAACGCACGTTCATTTTCAAGAAACAACCACCAAGAATCAACATTTATATGGCCACATTTAGTATCATAATACTCATCGAAAAATGGGCTTTCAGAATCTGCAGTTACTGAGATCAGCGGTTTATTTTTGCCCGAGAGAGATTGGGTAAGGCCAATCTGTCCTATGTCTTACCCGGTACGCCCTATAATTCCGCTTGAATTCCCGCGGGAAAATGCGAGTAAATTAAAAATGGTCATCAATATTAATGATATATATAATTTTGCAAAATTTCGCAACTGTTTCTTTGTAAGCGAGAGCAAAGGTCAATCTGATATTAATGAAGAAGATGGAGTATCTTTCACAATTACCGTTCAATTTTAAATTTTTATGTGTTACCGCTGATTGCTTTGCGGGCTCATATGTCACAAATTTCTGGCCATGGAACAGGAGTCTCCGAATCATCGGCATTCCTAAAAATGACCTGCCAACTCTAGAAGAACGACGAAGGAATGCAGATAAAAGAGAACTTGGAAAAATTGTAGAAGAAAATGGTCACCCTAATCAAAAATATATTCCTAATGAGGTTATCCACCCTTACAATACTAGGAATTCTCGTGTTTTTAACTTGCCTATGTCCGGAACGAATAGACACAGTAATTCATTCATTCCTAGGGCTTGTAGAATATATAACAACATTAAATAGTTTTTTATATAGTATGCTGTATATATATATATTTTAATATTATAAGTATAGTTATTTTTTATTAATTTATTACCCTAATTATTTTTACAAGTTGTAAATCCATTGTATATATCTTTTCTAAAAATGGATTATTATTAAAATTGTTAAAAAAAAAAAAAAAAAAAATGTCTACCGTAACTAGGTTTCATCAGATCCTTCACAACACGAAACTTTGCCGGTTTATGGTGTTCCTGACACTTAGGCTGTTCCATGCTGGTGTTTCTCCACATCACCAGGGCTTTTTGAAAGACATATGGCCGTCGTCCTCGGAGCAGATAAACCCGCAGCTAGGTTTCTGTCCACAAAACCAGAATGAACCATTTTTCGTTGTGGAGCAAGAAGCAGGTTTTCCATGTAAACACTCCATCTCACTAACTTAAACTGCATGTGTATTGTGAGATGTTTGCTCCGTCCTTTTCAATTTATATTCTCAGCTCGTTCATGTTCGGGCATGTCCAACCAATCACGTTAAAGCGTAGCTACGCTGTACACGTTATGCGTAGCTACGTTCATTAATATTCATCGCTACGCTAATCGTTTTTTCCCGCCGGAAGTAAAATGCCGTCTCGGTAGCTACGCATGACGTATTGAGCGTAGCTACGCATGATGTGTACTGCGTAAAATTTCCCGCATTTTTATGGTCACGGTTAAGCATTGACCTAATAATGAGCGTAGCTACGCGTGACGTGTACAGCGTAGCTTACAAATACATAAATGAAACGTTTCACGCATTGTATTCATTTTGTCTATGCTTGTGTGCAGAATGGAAGTGATTTTGGATGAACTTCAGAAAAATAACGTAGACATTGATATGAGAACGTTATCGCATCATATGAATTATTTGCTCGAGCGTCATGAATCTAAATATCAGGCAATAGCTGCATATTCTCTTAATCTCACAGTTATTTTTCACGAAATCAATGTCATCAATTTTGGTCGTGCTATGGCCTACTTAACGCTGGTTTATTTTATGAAAGACTCTGAGGACGTGACGCGTGGTGCTGTACAGTTAGTTGCTACACCTCTTAAGAGCTTTGATTTCACAGAGTTTAAGATCGAAGAAAGTTTTTTCGATAGAATGAGGTCTGTTGCTAAACGTATATTTTCGCTATAAAGTACAGGGGTTTGTTAAATAAAGTTTATTGCGTGTTTTGCTTGTGAGCGCAATGGATGTACGATTTAAAACGCCTGCAAATTTTTATATTTGCGGACAAAGTCAAAGTGGGAAATCGTATTTGGTTCGTTCAATGCTACGTCATTTGGAGGAGTTGTTTTATCCTGTTCCAACCAAAGTAATTTACTGCTATGGAGAGTATCAAAAAGAATTTGATGAACTGTCTATACCAAACATCGAGTTGATAGAAGGATTTCAGAATGATTTGTACGAATTGACGAATGGTCATGATAACTCTCTAGTCGTACTGGATGATTTAATGACCCAATGTTCCAACGATCAACCTGCATCGGATCTATTTACGTGCGGTTCTCATCATCGTGGCATATCCGTGTTGTACCTTACGCAGAACTTATTTCCACCTGGTAAAATGTCACGAACGATCAGTTTAAATTCTCATCATATGTTGGTATTTCGAAATCCACGCGATTCGCTTGGTATTTCGACACTTGCGAAACAAATGTTTCCTAAACATGGTAATTACCTTTTGGAGTCGTATCGTGATGCTACAAGTAAACCTTACGGATATTTAATGATTGATTGTCATCAACTGACACCGGAGAACATGCGTCTTAGAACCAACATTTTACCTGGGGAAAGGCAGGTTGTCTACGTAAAGCGTACTTAAGTTGCGTGTATCGTTTAAATCCATCATTTGCAAGATGTCCAAGCGCATGAGAGAAAGTCTTCCCTATCTTCAGGTTATAGTGAAATCTAAACCTAAATTGCGAAAGTTGCTTATCGATAACGTTCCTGCGAACGTTATCACGGCTATTTGTGAGTGTTCACTGAATTTACTTAAAGGCGTTATTCCAGTAACACCACATCAAAAGCGACGTTTGGCGCGCTACAAGACACATCTCCGCGCGTTGGCAAATAAGAAAGTGTCGAGGAAACGGAAGAAGTTGTACCTTAATCAGAAAGGTGGAAATTTATTGGCGGCTCTCTTGCCACCTGTGCTTGGTATACTTGGAAGTTTGTTATCAAAATGAAGCACGCAAAACGAATGGTTTTGGTCCCTGAGGACACACTTCACAGATACGAGCAAAGACAAAGACTGGAGACCTCCCCGATTATGGCCAACATGATGCATAAAGATACGGACATGTCAAATATTCTCCAACGTACGGATATGGACGATGCTGAAAAGCAAAAAATGTACTATGCAAATTTGGAACGTTATTTAGACTTGAAGCGTCAAAAGGACAGTCAAATACCAACCGTTCGGATAGCACCCGGCGCTGAAAGTAAAGAGAAGGCACAGTTACCTGATGCACCCGTGGCACAGATACCTGATGCAACCGTAGTGGAGAATATTCCGAAAACAATGCGTGGTAGAGCTACGGATCAAAGGAATCCTACGGGATCAAAGGAATTTTTTCGTGTTTTATCCAAGATTAATATGCCTAAAGATCTTGTACGGAATGAGGAAAGATGGAAACAATTCTTAGTGGACACCTCCTCTGGCGAAGAGGACCTTGTTTACGATAACATTCCACAACGTGCAAGTCCGATGAAATATATTCAGTCTATACTGCAGAAACGTGGAGAAAAACAAACTCAAAAACGTTGGTTTAATTATTAAACGTGTAAATGTGTTATTCAATAAAATGTTTTAAAAAAGTCTTTAGTTGTCATTTTTGTGTTTGGGTGCTCGTTATGAGTGCGGAACATAAAAACAAATCTTCACATGCGCCGTAAAATCTTCACAAATCTTCACATGCGCATGCGCCGTAAAGTTAAAAACACACACGATATTGATTTAACAACGTTTATTGAAACAAACAATACATTATTTTTCAACCCTATTTTTACTAAACTGATTAAAGTCAACATTTGAACGATTTAACAGTATTTTAAAATGACTCTTAACAAACTGAAACACTCTTGCGTCATTTAACATAGTATCGTTAGTAAATAACTGCACGATTTTATTCATGCTTTGTCTTCGTGCTCTATGACTGAGATAAAATATGCAATACTGGGCACACACATCTGACCAAACGCTTTGCAATTTACGCGTGCTAAATTCCCATTCGTAAGGCTCTAAAAAGTCTCCAAACGAATCCCTATAGTGATCTGGTGGTTGCCCATAACTGTCAAAAAATTCTGCTTTTTGCTCTGACGGAAAGTAAAAGGCCACCCAATGCGTTCCAGGTTCACTGCTCGGATCTGTGTTTGCGACAAATCCACACGGCCACTTGTCGATCGTTCGAGGTAGCTTATCAGAAGGAAACACACCGCAAAATTTCTTGCTTGTAACAGGATCTTGTTCTAGTGCACGAGTTATTTGAGCAGTGTTCATCTAACCAAAGTAGTCGTAAACGACGTTTCTTTCTGCGTCGATTTGGTTCAGGTTTTCGAATTCCCCGTAACAGACGAGACTCACAGCTGCTGCTGGTGCCGCAGAGAACTTGATGTCAACTGCGAGATTTCCTCTTTGAACAGCGTTGAAATGGGGTGACGATCCACACATACAGTATCAGCGGTCAAATCGAAAGCATAGATTGCGTAACCATTTGGAAACTCTTCTCGCGATATATCGTTTCCAGTGTTGTAATACATTTTCCCCGTACCCGAAAACATCGTACTGAACGCTTCAACAAATCTAGGGTTTGCACCAAAGGAAAGCTGCATCGGCTTGAACGGCATGTCTTCCCCATTCACGGTTATTCCAATAGAGGACACGGCGAAATTCTGAAAGTTGTACGGATTCTTCTTGTATGCACCGTTGAACGCTTCGCTTTCGACCAATCCAAAGACAAACGATTTCGGTACGAGACCATTGAAGACGTTGTCTTTTTTCAGGGAGGGATTTCCTGCAGGAATAATGAAACTCTTGCACTCGACGCGACGAATAGGGTAGACTGCTGGTCCTTTTTTAACGCAACTTCATGGGCCATGGAAATGCTCGGGCTAACTTTCACTTTACGTATCTTGAGAATGGCATCGACTAGCTTTACTCTGTAATCTGCACCATTTTCGGATGCCATCAGACAAAACTCGTTACCATTTCGATTCAGCACAACTTTCAGGTCTACAAAGCTTAGCAAGAGACGTTCGGTAAAAAATATGTCGCTGAATATAGGTCCGGCCATCTCTATTACTCCACTTGTTTTGCTAAACACATATCTCTTTTTAAGACCCAGGTTGGAGTCGGCAGCAGTTGCTATTGTCGGATCTGCCACGTTCATTTTCCCTGCAGTATCTTTGTAAAACAGGGCTGCAGTGAGTTGAGAGTCCTTTGCGGACGGACCATAGTTGAGGAGGGTCTCCAGATATGCTCTGTACGCATAGGTACCCGTGGCCTGTGTCACTTGCTTTTCTTTCAGAAAGACATCGACTTGTTTGAACAGGCTATGCAGGAAATTGTTCACCACTCCAACTTTCTCGTCTGCGTCAAGATTTGTGCCATCAGCTTTGATCACTTTTGCTCTCACCACCAAGATCGTTTTTGACAGATCAACGTAATCTTCAGTGCCTGGAGATAGGAACGTGATTGGACCACCGTCCGATACACTAGATACAGGTTGATGATCGATCCAATGACCCTTCTCCAAACTGACTTGTGTTGGTGGCACAGAGAATAGGTCGAGTTCGGTTTTGGTGCATTCTTGCGACTTGGAGTGTACGAAATTCATGTCTTAACCGAATATGTCAGGAGTTGTTTTCCGCTTCTTGGTCTGACTGCTTCTGATTGTAGACGTTGATGCTTTTCTCTTTTTAACTGTTTTGGGTTTCTTGATATGTCTGCTTCTGACAGTGGATGCCTTTCTCTTTTGCCTTGTACGTTTTCCGCTTCCTGTTTGAGCATAAGTTTGAAGTCGATTAATGGCTTTATTCTTTGCGACGTTTGCAGCTTCTTTTCCTCGGCTTTTTACTGATTCTTTCAGATTTTTTCCAGAAACAACGTCTTGTAACACATTAGCTCCAGCATTCAAGGCAATTTTTCCAAGAGCTTTTGCTCCACTTTTAACCATTGGCATGACTGCTCTTGCAACATTACGAAACAGACCACCGAGTCCATATCCCATCTGACCATGACCCACTTGCCATGGACTGCCTCTGAAAACAGACATTCCACGACCTTGTTGTTGATCAAGGTAATATTGTACGTATGGATTATTCATCTTCAAGTAAAATAACTCTGCTGTCTGAAGTACACCGTCGCTATCACCTTCCCACGTTCAAATGGCACAGGATCGCCTGTGTCGTTCCTTAAAAGAATCTCCATGTCTTCGAATGATTTTGTTTGGACAGGCACATACTGTATGTTTGTGAAAGTTTTAGTAATGACGTCACCAGACTTTCCCTCAACTGGTACGGTTCTGAGTAAAGGGGCGCTCGTATCTCCGACGACCTGTGGTTGAACAATATTGCAATAAACGTAGATTGCCGTGATGCCAAACAAATCTGCCACGTAACGACTTTCGGTTGTTGTTTTAATTTTTATGTCTTTTCCTCCAAACCCGAGCATGATCGATATTCTGCCGGTTAAAGTTAACTTATACTTCTTTTTTAAAGTCACTGTTACTTTTCCAGTTAGAGCATTAAACGTAAGTGTAATGTTTCCTTTCGTGTCTTTTGCCAAAGCTTTATTGACGGCTTTGATAAAATCCTGCATTGTCTCGTAATAGCCGTAATCCACAATGGATGTTGAGAAAAGATAACCGTCCTCACTGTAGTAAATGTGAGAATCACTCTTTTGAAGGGTGTACCACGTGTTAGGGTACGAGATGGAGTACAAACCCACTTCCCAATCGCCATGCAGATCAAAGGGTTGTGGTAATTTTACACGATAATTTCCTGTTTTGTTATCGGGAAAGATATTCGGAGATGCATTGCTAGGAAGCGTGAGGTAAAAATGTGTTCCACTCATTGTGAATGTAAGAGTATAAATAAAAGACACACGGCACAGACGCTGGTTTAAATATTATTTATTTCAGAAGCAGGTACCCACGAATTAAACTTGTGGGGGTACCCTAACCATTTTACAAGATATTGTACATTGTTGCCTCTTCCACGTTTCTTCAGAATTTTTTCAACTTCGTAGACATCGTCACGTTTAGTAACCTTTTGCAATTCTTTATCGTAAAATGTTCCTTTCAGTTCCTCATCATCATAATCTTTGAGTTTATACACAGGTGGGTTTGCGAGGTACTAGTTTGCTTACAGTAAAGATTTCTTTTGAGAAATTTGGCAAATACCCTTTTTCAAATTTACGTTTGATTTTACTAATTCTTACTTGATCGCCAATCTTAAACTTGTACTTTACATTTTTCACACCGCTATGTTCGTCGTACAAAGTGTGCCATACTTTCTTTTCGTTTTCGACAGTAACATTTGCTGGCTTTGTCTTAATACTACGATGAACACTATGATTATAAGAGTACACTAAATCAAGCAGCATGTCAATGTATCGCATTGTTTTCTTGGCTGTAAAGTATCGCCACATCCTTGTCTTCAGAGTACGAATCAATCGTTCCACGATAGAGGCTTTCGTTTCATTATACGTGTTGTACAATTCTATGTCCTCCTCCTTCATCAACGCTTGAAAATGTCTGTTGAAAAACTCAGTTCCTTGATCCGTCATGATCTTTTCAGGTTTGCGTCCAGAAGACAAAATGATTTTAAAAGCTTCCACCAGAGAAGGACCTGTTTTATTTTTCAAAGGAACTACCCAAGCATACTTTGAAAAGACATCAATGCAAACTAAGAGATAGCGATAACCGTCGTTAAACTTCTGCATACTTTGCATGTCCGCTAAATCCATTTGCCATTGTTGATCGATACCACCCACGATCACACGGTTTCTTCTAAAATTGCGACGGACAGGTTTATGTAAAGTGTATGCATCTTGTGATGTCAGCCATTCTTTAATTTGTTTACGGCTCACTTTAAATTTTCCCTCCTTTTTCACATCTTCGTACAAACGATTCACTCCACCATATCCTCCTGACCGTTTTGGATCGTAATAAACGCTAGACAGGTAATCATCCATGTTCAACTATCACACAGAGAATGAAAGAACGTCTTAAATGATGAACTCTTTTATTCTTCAATATTATGAATGGCGTGTTCTTCATTGGGCTCATTTGTCATTGGTGCAACTGGTTTATAGTTTTTGAGGGTTTTACTATTGTATCCCATCTGCAAATGTCCCTCGAGATTGAGATCATTGCGACCAACACTTACACCTATTCTAAACATTTTCTGTTTATTATGATTTTTATTAATCTTTGGATTTTTGCTAGCAGAGTGACCCATGTTTACACATTGACTTCTACTTTACTCTGAAGATAGCAGATTTGTACGCGTGGTTTTTAATAAAACATCTTCAATTTACGAAAAACTGTCAAACATTATCAGGTACTCGTCAAGTAAAGAGCTGTAGAAATGTCTGATCCTTTGGACATTGACAATAAAGAATTAGTTCTTCATCATCGTCAGAAACGTATTGAAGATAAACTTTTGAAAAGTTACGCTGAAGAAATAGCGTCCATCATATCTCGTCTTGTTGTTGAAAACTGTAATGGATGCATCATTGATCATCCTTCTCAAAGACAACATGACTGTCTCATGATGGAAAGGGATGAACAGTTATGTTTGTACTTTGACCATGCTTTGGAAAAGGTTTCAGAAGCAAATATCATGGAGGCTTTTACCAAAAGTTTGAACGATATTAAACCTAGTGTCAACGGCCTTGAAATGCTCAAGTATACATGTGATGAATGGAGAACTGTTTTTTGTACCGATCAGAGACGTATGCTGAAACAAGAGACTTTTAAGTCGTTGTGACGTGTGGTGCGTCGACTACATATCGAGAATTCCCTATAAAAATATGCACCATCTCTAATTTTGATCACAATCGTTCGCCAGCGTCAGCAAAGCAGATCAAACTGTTGGAAGAGCAAACAGGGGTGATTCTAAATCATTACTGCAAACTGAAGATCGAAAATAAATGGACTTAGATCAAACGATTTTGTTTAAATAAATTTATTTCAACTGTATTTCAAACTTTAACAATATTTAAACATATATTCCACTTTGTAATTTAAAATCCATAAGGTAATGTTTTGTAATCATCAATAATAACTCGTTTGTTATAAACAATACGATAGTCCTTTTTTCAAGCGTTTCGTCTCAATGCCTTTGGTCTTCGTATTTCTCGTGAGCTTGTACGGAATATCAACAGAGACTTTGTCGTTCACTTTACATACCGCGTGGAGATGCCCGCCTGATCAAGGATTTGGGGTTATAGACACATCCAGTTATTGGCCTGCCTTTTGGCCTTTTTGGCCTGTCTTTTGGCCTTTTTGGCCTTTGATATAAAGCAATAATCAGATGAAAACAAAGCATTTGCATCTGTTCTTCGAGTCGTAAACATGAATAAGCGCGTTTGTCGGGACTGTCCTGTTCCCAATTGCGGTGCAAAATACCTAACAAGATTGGCGAATCATCTCGCGGATGTGCATTTGCTAGATATTAACCAAAGAAGAATGTATCTACAAGAAGCCAAACTTCAACCGAAAGTAAAATGTGCTGTATACAAAACAACAGCCAATGAAAACAACCAAACTTTTTCAAAACAAGACGAAAAAAAAATGTTATACCACAGCAAGACATCGTGTATGAATTATCAAGGACTAACAGAAAGATAAGCAAGGAAAAGAGCAAACCTATAGCCAAAGCTGTAAAGAGGAAAAACGACCACAGAGAACATGCAAAAGACAAATCGAACAATGTCCCAACGAAGTGGATGCATTTTTAATGTATAGTTGAACAGACGGGGTTGAATCTGGATCATAAACTGAAGATCGAAAATACATGAACTTAGATCAAACGATTTTGTTTAAATAACTTTATTTCAAACTGTGATTTCTTTATGTATGAACAACTGTATAAATAACAACCCTATAGTGGTGTAAACGTCAATAAAATGTTTATCATGCATAATACGGTTTTAATTAATAACCATAAGGTAATGTTTTGTATTCACCAATGATTACACGTTTGTTATACACAATTCGATAGTCCTTTTTCGTGCGCTTGGTCACAATGTTTTTGGTCTTTGTATCTCTGTTAATCTTGAACGGGATATCGACGGAAACGTGGCCACTGACATTACATTTTGCATGTAGGTACACCAATGCACGAATAACATCAAAGTTCACTGTTTGCCTTGCAGTGCAGTTTAGCGTGATCCCACGTATCTTTGTTTCCACTTTGTTCGTACTGGTCTGGTAACAGTAATTCTTAGGACCGCCCGATACGAATGTAGTAATATGCCCTTCTTTCAACTCGTTTGTTAACTGGCCGAGATAAGGACCTAACGGTGGCTCTGGATCACCGGGTCTGCTGACGAATATCACCGAGTCCGTGTCGTAGTACAGGACTCTTTCTTGCAAATCGTCCAACACCCCGTAAAGCTTGAGTCGTGCATAGGCGGTGGTAAAGGCTGCAATGACCACGTTGGTCTTTGAGTTTGGCGCGATGAAGTTCTCGTTGTTTTCGTAATGGATCTCGATCACTTCGTCACTTACGAAATTCGCATCGAGAACATTGATTTCATCCGAGGTCAGGTAGTCGAGAAACGTTTGCACGTCGCTGATCTGTTCCACTTTGGTCATATTAGGGCGTTGCGCAAATTTACCTAGGGGAAAAAATCAGTCATAAGTGTTTGAAAAAAACAAAACATATCGTACCTAGAACAGAAAAATTGTTACGGGGGTACTAAGGGGTTCAGAATACTTACCCCAAAATGAGTTCAGCATAAACTTGGCCAGTGCACGTAACCCGGGGTTATATTCGATTTTGTTTGGGTCTAGTCGTATACCTTCCACTTCGAGATACTCGTCTACATATTGCTGTTTCTGTTCTTCCGAGGTGCAATCCTTCGGGTAACCACTCGCCTCCTGTTTGTTCTTAAGGAAGGTGTTGACGTAGTCCTTGAACAGTTCGTCCGACTGCTGGGGGAAATGCCATACTACGTGGAGTTGTTGGATCTGGTAACCTTTCTCCAGGGCTTTTTCCAATTCCACACTGCACCAGCTTCCTTGGATGGCTCTTTCGTTGTCGGAATGGGTACAGGTGGTCTGGTTACACGTATCTGCGCAGGATTTGCACACAGGGAACATCAACTTGCCCTGTGTACGATAGGGTAGGACAGGATGGAAAAGACTTTGAGGTGGAAGTACCGTACATTTGATCAGTCCAAAATAAGACGAAACATCTTCGAAATTCTCGGTAATGATGCGAGGATGGCCAACAACTGCCCGAGTCATTTTGTTGCACCAGGGGTACAGCGAGGTAAAATCGACGTATCTATAAGAAAGGGTATACCCACGTTGGATTCAATCTCAGATCTATTGGGGGTGCACTAACAACGTACCTTATTTTCTCATCTTCTTTACATTCGTGGAACAGCTTCGCCGCGTTGGTTCGTCCACCAAAGAAAGCATCACGAGGTTCCAAAGGATCGACCAAGTCGTAAGTATCAAAGTACCGCTTCATGTCTACATCTTGTTCCAGTTCTCGCTTTATAGCACATTCCCACACTTCAACAACATGATAACCACGGTCTTTGAGGTACAGGGTCTTTTCCACAGTGCTTTGTTGGAGTTCTTGCATGGTTTTACCATTCACGGTATTCACGGTATCCCGAGCATAACATTTCGTACATCCTATAAAAAATAAAATAAAACAATATTAGTTTTGCTTCTATTTGGGACGTCTATTGAAGGAATGAGAGCTTACCGTGCCAAAAACAACCATTGATCTCGTACGCCGTGTTGGTTTCTTCATGATAACCATCCAAAAGATACTTATCGACACGTTTTTCTCCTGCATTGCGAGCATGCTGAATGTAGAGGTCTTCCTTTTCAGCCTTATACGAGAGCCATTTTAAAGCCAAGAGGGATTGCTTGTCTTTGGGACGATAACCGTGAGGAGGGATAATGGCGATGGTATCTTCTTGGAGGAAATTCGTTCGAAACACCAGGTTGCAGGCCGATGCAATCGTAAGACATTTCTCAAACGGGTCGATATCGGTCACACCACGAAACAGTTCGCGAAATTCGAGACAGCAACGACGGAGAATATCCACATCAGATCGACAGTAAGACAAAATTTCTTGTTGGAAATCGAATACGTAGTCGTTCTGTTTCAACTCGTTATGCCATTCCAAGAACTTTTCCTTCTCCTCAGGACTCATTCCATCAGGATGGTAAAATGGACTCGGAGGTAGGGGTCCAACATAGTTCTCGTTCTCCTTTCTGTTGAACAGGTGAGGGAAATAGCCTTTTGCGAGTTCGTCCAGTCCAAATGTTTTGGGGAAGTCAGCCAATCTCATAGGTATGAAACTTAATGAATCAATGAACTTGATGTTGAACATAGGCACTGACAACGTGAGGACCTTTGCACCGCGCATGATGAGATCATACTTAACACCGTTCTCGCGTAGATATTGGAGAATGAAGTAAGAGTCATAACCTTGGAAGTTGTGTGCTAATACGATACAGTTCGCATGTTCCTTTGTGAATAACCATTCGCAAAACTCGTTTCGCGTATTGTCTCCTTGAAACACCCATTCGTCACCAGCTTCGTTCTGTATCACGCATAAGTTGGGTTCGTGGTTCCCGTTTTCTTGACGACATTCAAAATCGAAAAACAATAATTGGTTGTAACCACTTTCAGGCGCGTCACCCACGGCTTCGTTGTCGGACAAGTCTTGGACCGTGTTTCTCTCTTTCACGGGTTGCATGTAACACTGATGGTTCTCGACGTGGACGTACTTTTTACATGTCGAACAGCACGTCAAGCCGCATGAGTGATGCAGATCAGGCCTCAATTTACCCCGTTTGACAACAGTGTTACATTGTGTGCACTTAACCAAAGAAGCACAGATGGATTTTGCGTTTCCTATGTGTTGTTTATGTCGATCGAAACATTCTTCACTTTTAAAAATGCGGTTGCAGTCAACACAGGTTATCCACGAAACAATCGGACAATTTGGAAAACCACATGCTCTACATGCGTCAGGACACAGATGATCCGTAACGTGATCATACGCTTTTTTACAAGCATGACAATACATTTTCCGAGCAAAAAAGGCCGGCATACTTGTTATAACGTCGAAATGGTTGTCGTGCAAAAACAAATAAATCTTTTTGTCTTTTTCAGGGCCGGAAAAAATGATGGAATTTTGGTGCTCTTTCGAAACAATATTAATTTGATAATCCGACAAATACGTTTGAAATTGTTTGACTTCGTCTAAACCGCAAGCACCTACTGAAACTCCGGCTTTTTCGTGTAAATCATGAGCCAAACGTGTTTGCAATGGTCTCTCATGTTTTCGTATTTGACGGTCCCGACTATCGTTTTCAATTTTGGCAATCGAAACAACGAGCGCTCTGGCTAAACAGGTTTCGTCGGTGTTTTGAATGCGAACAATGCAGCCTTTCTTTGCCAAATGTTTTTCCAAGTTAATTTCACTACGTTTTGTACCGGTACCGCCATTGGGCATTTCAACGTGAATTAAATTCACCTGTACAGAATTATTGAGCCGAAATTCATGATTAGATTGAATAACACGCTCAATTTGAGCTAAAACGCGTTCGGTTGTGAGTTGGTGAAGAGGCATGAATGGTAGAGAAATAGGGGTTTCGAGCTGAGGCGACCGCAACACAAAACGGACTTGATCGTGCATGGGAATATCTTGCGTGACAGCGTTCAATAAACTTTGAAATATTTCATGAAGACGATCGTGGTACTGCGAAAGTTCCAGGTGAGCAAGCGTGTCCGTAAATTGAACAGTATAGTCTAAACCAGTCGTGCGGAACTTTTTCACTTGAATTTGTCTCACATTCGTGACGGTAAAAAAGTTATTATCGCTAACCTCGGCAGATGTCCCTGCACCTTCGTTCACTTCGTCGAAGGACCTTTTCTGCCCAAGGCCAACCTGTAACAAAGGTTCGTCGTCTTGCCAATCACGATAGAAGCGCTCTCTTTCTTCGACCGGCCATTGACGTGTTAAGTCATGTAGCTGCGAATCCTCATTTATTTCCCAAAATGGCTCATCATTATTCCAGTCAAGCGAAAACGATTGTCGTTGTTCAGGGGTCATGGAATCGGAAACGTCCGCAGCGAGTCCCAGTTGTTGGTTTTCCACTCCCATTCCAGCATACGACCAATTAATTCAGTTCTCTTTTCAAAAAGAAGACTCTTCTCGAACTCACTCAGGATATACAGACTTTCCAAAGCCGTAAGCTCTGCGATAGTTTCGCACTTGATAATTTTCGCAGCCAAATCCATATCTAAACAAAAGGTTCTGCGTAAGTTTATTTATTCACATACAATAAAGTTTACATAAAGTTTGTTAAACAAACGTGGGGGCTTACCTTCTAAAGTTAGAAGCAACTCTTTAAAAGCAATCCTTCTCACGAAAATAAATGTACTCTGTAAAGTTCTCTGTCAAAGCTGTGAAACGAATGATTTGTGCTGTTCAATAACCTCAAATTATATTCATGCGTAGCTACGCTCATTGTTATTCGTCATGCGTAGCTACGCACACCACACGTAGCTACGCTCATTATTGTTTATCATGCGTAGCTACGCTCATTGTTATTCATCATGCGTAGCTACGCTGTACTACGTCATGCGTAGCTATGCCATTATTATTCTGTAGAAAATGGCGGGAAAAAAGGGTGACGTTATTGTAGACAAAAACCAAGATTTAACACAATTTTACTTTGGATAACATTATCTGAGTCATTCGTTTGCATTCTTTTGTAAATTTGGTGGCAGAAGAATTGAAACATTTATAGAACCAAAACATTTATAAAACAAACAGTTTAAACACAGCCGTCATGCGTAGCTACGCGTAGCTACGCTCGGAATCAAGACGGTACCTGATATGACGTCAGCCCCCTGACTGCACATTTACTTCCGGTCCCAGATGGGGGGGGGGGGGGGTAACCTACTTATAGGCTTGGCTTTCTTATATTATACTATCTAATAAATATCTTTATATTTTAATTTTTTATCATTTTTATAGCTCATTCTTCTTGCTATTTTATAACTTTGAACTGACCGCCATAGACAAACAATTAATAAATATAATGTAAACCAGAGATCTTAATTAAAAAGCATGTAAATGTTTCTAGGAGACCTCTAGCTAAGCCCTAACAAATTACAACATCAACTATCAATGTAAATAAATAATACTATATGGGCGAAATAAATAATAATAATAATAATAACACAATAGAAAAGTCATCCGCGCTTGTACGCATAGCCTGCGCACAGTCCCAGTCTTCCAAAGCTGTGCGCAGGTTATTGTTCGCATAACTATATTCGCCAATGAATTTTCGTTTCAAAAAGTGGAGGACAGCAAGAACCCGAGTTAGGATTCGAGTTATGATTCGATTGTTAGGATTCGAGTTAGGATTTCCCAGAGTTCCCTAGAGTTGCCTGCGGAGAATTCTATTTTCTGTGTAAAGACGTATTTTTCACGTCTCAGTGTCGACTTTTTACGGGTGACATTACAAAACACAGAGGAGTGAATACGCAAAATGATACTTGATAAACACGTTATATCTTTGCTATATATATCTGTACCTGCATGGCCGTCATTAATATTTGGGTCATTAAATGCGGTAAAATTATGTTTCCGTTAGGGTTTCGACGTTGCTTGAAATGTCGAACATGCATGCGTCTTTAATGAGTGCTAGCGGCGAGTATTCGCCGTGATTTTGCTGCCTCTATACTAGTTTTTCATGACACCTCACTTTGACAATGATTATATTGTAATTTGTCACATCACTCAAGCCCGCGCCAGTAGGCGCCACCATGTTAATACGGTTCATACCACTGTCTTGATAAGCAAGCCACACATGTCACTGATCACAAATTTCGCATTTCCTTAAAGGTTGCCTATTTCTTGTAATTGAAATTGAAACGCGCGTTGAATTTAATTTTAACTCGAATTCTAACTCGAATCCTAACTGGGGAGACTAACTATCTCCAATTATTTCCATTAAGCCGAGGAGCGAGGACATTCTCTGGAAAGTCCAAACCAGGTAGATAGTGATGGTCGATGCATTGCGGCTGGAAAAAACACGATAGATAGAAAAGGTGAAAATTGCCTAAACTTTCGTTAAATAGTTGGTGACAAGGATTAAGCCAAAGTTCTAATGTATAATGGTTCAATCTTTATTCAAGCGAAAAATCCGGGTCATTATTTTAAATGATGGAGGTCATTATTTAAAATAATGGGCAATTGATAAAAGGAGAATAGTGCGAATAGTGCGAATAGTCGACGAATAGTGCGAATAGTCGGCGAATAGTCGGCGAATAGTCGACGAATAGTGCGAATAGTACGCGAATAGTTGGACAAATACGGCAAAACTAGGCGGGGGGGGGGGGGGGGGGGGGGGGGGTTAGGATCTTTGTTGTGTTGGGGTTGGAACTCTACCGTAAATTAACGGGTTATAAAAACTATAAGGAGTACCAACCCCAACACAACAAAGATCCTAACCACTATTCGTCGACTATTCGCACTATTCGTCGAATATTAGCACTATTCGTCGACTATTCGCACTATTCGTCGACTATTCGCACTATTCGCACTATTCGCACTATTCTCCTTTTATCAATTGCCAAAATAATGACCTCAATTTCCACTTCATTGACCTCAATAATGACCTACTGGTTGATCACTGAGGACGATTATTAAAAATAACCAGCTGTTCAAAACAATGAAAATGTACATTAATATAAGTTAGTTACCGAAACCAAGGTAACTACTGTACATTGGTTATTAACCGAGGCAATTCCTTCTTAGTTCATCATCTCCGAGATTTTATAAGAGTGTGGTGCAAGAAGGTAGTTTTAAATAAAATTCTCGTCATGGTGGAACAATATTCACGCTTTGGACGTCTTCGCGATGGATAATTTGGATGAATATGAATGGCTATTGAATATTTAGTTTTGAACTTTTGTGCAGTTGATTGTCTAATCGTAACTAGTGCATAATTAAGTCGGTTTTCTTTGTTATTTATACGTCTCTATTTCTAATAGACACAAAGTTGGGGACTTTGTTTGATAATCTTCAGGAAATTATTGGGGAAAATAAACAGAATTGAAAACCTCATTGACCTTGTTGTTGAGGTCACCATCTACTTAGATACTAAGTAATTGTGAATAATGACATTCCTATTAATTTCATTGGTTGTATTCTAATTAGGAATCGTCGCCCGAGTGGCCGTCTAACTAATTCGAGGGAGTCTGTATCCCACTGACACAAGTGATCATTATCTATCTGTCTTAGGGGCTGATTACATGGAGAAATTCCAGCCCGGACTGAGATTTCAGCCCGGCTACTGAGGTATGGTAAATTACGGAGTATGGAAAATCATTTAAATAGCTTTGTTTTTGTCTCAGCCTGGGCTGAAATTTCTCCATGTAATCAGCCCCTAAGAAAATGGTCACACACACACGAAGAATTTCTTTGGTCGTGTGCTGTCTCCTCATTAGTATGCTCTATATAGATAATACGAATGAGGCCTTGTTTTCCTTTGTTTCAAAAGCCAATTAGTATATGGAATATTTGCAAGCAAATAGGATTTTTATATCTTCCATCTGTCGAATTTATATTTTATTAAAGTGTCAATTTGAATGGTGTAATAGCTAATATAGGGACTCTGATGACCCTCGATGCCATATTACCATAACCGGAAGGGGTCTGCCGTGGCACGTGGGATTTCAGGTGTCATGTGATAACTCAGTCACACCTTTACTCAATCATTTTGTAAATTATAAAAAAATAATTAAATAATTAAATTATTAATTTTGAATAAAATCGGCTTTGGTGGAGTGTGCAATTTCCTTCATTGATTGCCCAGTAAACAGAGCTCAGTTAATGCAGTGCGCATAATTCATCTGAGACATGGTGGAAGACATAAATGCTCTATATAGAGCATACTAATGAGTATATCTTACAGCAATTCAGACATTTTATGGGATATAGACCACTCATTAAATACTGAGTTCTGATTGGCTGAGTGTGTGCGACCATTTTCTAATTAAAAATTACTCTCGCGGAACGTTGGTTTTATTTTAACAGATAATGCAATGGCGGCATCTGACAGGGAAAAGCGGACGAAGACATGTTTATAACGCATTCTACTTTTCGAAAATCTGTGAATTCTAGTATCTGTATAGGTATAGTTTGATTGACAACGAGGAAAAGTTGCGAGGACGAAACATGCCTGTGAGTTATAAAGATGTGCATGAGGTAGCCGCTATAGAGCGTATCTCGAAAGAGACTGATAGAGATACACGTGTTCTTTTGAACACATTAGTATTTCTTAACGGAAAGATGTTGTCCGCTAGCTTTACGCTGTGGGAATTAAGGAGCATCTGTAATTAAGTTCGGATCGGACAACTGAGTATTGTTCGAGTAGGTGAGAAGGAAAGAAAAAGATGGAGAGAAAAATTGCCAGAGTAGTTTAAACGATCGTAATTACAAACCAGAAGTGGTGTAGCATTATTCAAACATGTCTTAAATTATAACCCAGAGCATTGTCTGATTCTGCTGTATACGTTTTACGTGAGAAAGTGGTCATGCGTTCCGTATGTTTTGTGTTGATTGCTTATATATTACGTATATATTGTTTGTCTAGTTTTGTACTCATCTTGTTGTAGGTATCTGCAGTTTCATCGTTTGCGAAAATGTTTCTCATCTGCTTCGTTTGCGAAAACGTTGCTTGTATTTTGCGTTGCGGAGAGAGCCTCATGTTTAGTAAATATTTTTAAAAAATTTGTAGACTGCCGAATATCTCGAAGGTCAGCGCATTTTATTTGACCACAAAGAAGCACTTCAAAGAAGATGTTATAGACCTCTTTCATAATGGCGGCCAGTTTAAATATTCCTTTTGTTCATCCAAATTAGCATTTATGGCCTCGTTTGTGTATCAGCAATTCAAAAGAATATTTGCTTCCTGACGAGGTTGTAAAGGCTAGCTAATTTATATGCGCATAAAACAGCCATTATGAAAGCCGTTGGATTGGATAGCTCTGTTTAGGGGCTGTTCGTGCTATATAGCCCGGTATAGACGGGCTGATTCACTAAACGAAGATCTTATCACGGCTACTACAGATACCCAAAATGATATTTCAAAGTAGAACTGGCTTAGTGTAGCTGTAGGAAGAGCATAAAGTAAAATTCAAATGATCTTTTTGGGTCGAGGAAAGATTTTCTTGACACGTCATATAAACAGCCCCTAAGAAACTTTGTGAGTCGTTCACTTCAGGCCACAACTGCTACTGTTGGTATTGAAAGGGGTGTGCCTGGTAAGCTCATGTTAATGAGAGGACTTGTCATCGAAGCGTACAGTCATTGCGTGCGATACGCATTAAAGAACAAGTGAAGAAATTTCGGAGAAAGTGTCTGATATGCTTCATGGGCAATGCCGTTCGGGTTTTAATAGTGTCGAAAGTGAGGAAGTCCGGCTCTTACTTCGTGTACCGCGGATACAGAATGTAATCATCATTGAAATATTTAGTTTAAAAGTAGAGTTAGTATTCCTTTATTTCATGGTTAGGACTAGAGTTTTTATTTGGGTTATGGTTAGTGTTTTTGTTCTTGTAAAGCTTCTGAATCCCGAAAAAATAACCTTAATGTGTCTATGTCGTAGTCTGTGTCCATTGTGTGTCCGGTACACGAAGGAGATGCCGGAAGTCCGTGTAAGAGAGGTAGAATAGCCAAACATTATGTGGAGAATAGAACACGGGGATTGCATGGGACAATATATTTTTTATCCCGCAGAATACAATTAACTATATTCTCAAAATAACACTTCTCAAATTTACAACTCAATCATATACTACATTTCCATATCCGTAACCAAACAACACAATTTTTCTATGTATATATATATAGATATCCTTTTCCTTTGGGGCTTCTTTAAGGAAACCTATTTACGTCGTGTTTTAAGTCGGATAAATACCTCGAACGTCAGCTTTACGCCATATAAAGCCTCCTCGGTATTTATCCTATTGAATTCTCAAGGGAAGAGGAATTAATTACAAATAATTCTACTTATCAAGCTATTATCCAGATAATGTCCCAGGATAATATATAATCCCGTGGACACTAACTAATCGTGTAGCTCTAGAAAACCAGCAATAAAGACAACCATCAAACGCAAAATCATTTTAAATCACTCAACTTAATACATAAATTCACACAATTACAGAATCATTTCCAAAAAAAACATTACAATTATCAAAGTAGAATTTGGCTCTCTTCACTAGACCCACATCGACCTTTTGCTCCTCGCCTTTCTCTTCCTCCTATCTTCCTCCTATCATGTAAATAAGCTAATCAGTAAGATAAAAAATGGGATTAATTCCCTATTTCCTTGGTGAAAATTCAAAAGCAGGCGCATGCAGCTTTTGAAAATGCTCTTTTGTTCATGGCAGGTTTCTTCGTTAGATAAAACCCTCCGAAGAACAAGTCATTGTGTTTTAACTCTTTTCTGACTGGCCGAAAAACATCCAAAATTGAACCATCTCTTTGTTCTGTTGATATCTTTAGAAATAACCATAACTGTTGCGAGAGCTATACATTTCTGAAAGCCCAATAAACCGCCTGTTACCAATGCTTTTAAATTTCTCGAAAAAGACACATTATGTTAATACTAGAAATACGTGTACGCAACAACCCCTCGACCGCCGTAATAGCGTAGTCCTTAGTTAGTTTACTAAAAAATAGATAACCCATTAATTTGCCAATCGAATGGACTTATGTATCTTATTATACACTGCATGTATCTCTGAGAGCCTTTAAACTATCAAGTTTGTGTTGTTCTGAATTTCATTGTTCCATATAAATTAGACATCAAACTAAATAAGTGAGATACTTTTTGTACGCTTTGAGTGCTTTGATTGAATAATCCCAAAGATATATATACATGCATTTTCAGTAAGTTATTATACAGTGTGACATCACAGTGAGGATCCGGCCTTTACATATCAAACAAATCTTAATCATTGCAGGTTGATATAATTGCACCCCCAAAAGTAAACACTTTGAGACGTTTGAGTTATTTAGTTAATGTGTGTAGCAGGTTTTGCTATATATAATATACAGGGCATCATTTTTCACATTATTATAAATTATAGTTAATATCTGTTACTATTATTAAGTTACAACATTATTTGTTACTATTATTATTAAGCAAAAACTTGAGTAAAAGTGCCAACTAAAGTGCCAACAGTTTGCCTGTTATGCATTTTGAAACATTTTTCTATACCGTTTATAATCTCTCCCACTCAAAACCCTTTGGAAGTAAGTTGTAAAATCCCAGGGCATATAAATAGATTCTACGGCATATATCTTCTTCTGTTCATGTTTATAAACATTATATACCGCACCTTAAAAAAAAACTCTGAACACATTTGCTTAGTTTTTAATGTATCGGGACCCTGCTCCTTTATCAAAATGACACATTAGTTACAAGATGATGATATTCAAAAAAAGTCTGTCAGGTTCAGTTCCATGGGAATAAAGTTGTTTAATTTATATGTACAGAATCATATTTTATTGCCCCAATTTAAAAAAATGCACATATAAATGCTCTTGTGGTGCATGCCCAATTAGTGTGTTGCCAGATTTGTTGATGAAGGTAATACTTTTAGTTCGAGTGATCACACATATTATATTAATTTTACATTTGATTGTTTGTTTGTACAAAATGTAATAAAATCTATGTTGGTTGTACTTTATATGTCCTTCAGAAAGCACTTCAACAAGAGTAGCTTAAATATATATGAAACCGGCATTGCATATGCAGTTCTATTCCAAGGACAAAAGTGTTTTCCCAGAAACACTAAGTGGAGGCCAGGCCAGGCATAACATGTGTAGGTCTATAAACCTGTACAATGCATGTTTACACTACTCAAATGTACAAATGCCTTTATGCCCATACAAAAATTAAACACAACATTGATGCAATGCATTACAGTAATTTATATCACATTATCACCACATTGACAAGGGTGCACTTCACCTGCTTGTTGGTTGAGCTGACACATCCATGCAATATATCTAGTATTATAAAATAATCGGAAGTAAATGAGCGATAACACGCTGTCTGATTGAGATAAAAAACAGTTACAGTGTCATTATAAGTCAATAAAGCATAAGCTGACGTGCCTCGCGTAGATTTTGTCATTTTTGACGTAGTTAAAATTACAAAAGGAAGTCAAAGAATACCTAGATACAAGGCTAATCAAGGTACTAACACAATAGTATGTTTTAACTGCAACGTTGAATACATTTTCATCGCTAAAATCGCTAACATATTTCCTAGCAACGCACATAGCAACGCCGCTTATAACAGTAAATCTGCATTTTTCATGGCCTTTAGTGTTAATTTAATGGTGTTATTTTATAAAAGGAATAAAAAACTTTGTCTTGTGTGATTATCGAGTTATAATGGCACTCGAGAAGCTAGTAAAACACAGTGGCGAAGCTGGTCGTAGCAACTGGTCATGCTATGCTAATTTTAATATTTTGAAAACAATAAATTCAACTAAATTTGCATGCCGTACGACGAAATGCTAACCTAATATCATCAAAACCCTAAACCTAACCCTAAACCTAGCCAAATTACTAACCCTAACCAAAAAAACTATGCAGAAAAGGCAAATTAATTGCTCAACACATTACACAGACTCGCAGTGTACTATTATTAGCCTTATTTGAGAAATTATTAATTTATTTACCTGTATTTGTGTCTGTTCTTGCCCGTCAACACTGCAGTCTACAATTACGGCTTGAAATCAGCTGATAAAGTCTGTATAATTTGATGCTTTAGTCCAGAGGTTCAACTTCTAAAGTATTCTACGCCGCACGCCCGCTCCAAAAACCGAAAGCCGCCCCCCCCAAAAAAACGCTTTCGGTTTTCGGGGGGGGGGGGGGCGGCGTTAAGGCGGTTTGTAGCGCTGGCGTCAATTTAAATTTAAACGCCAAATGTAACCACCAAAAAGCCGTTTATAGTACGTACGTCCCAATCACAATTCCTAACCCTAATAATCCTAACTTAACCCCTTCGACTGCCAAATTATCCCTCTCTAACCCCAATTTTCCTTTGTTACCACGGCAACAATAAAGGATCGTTTACCATACATACAAATATATATATATTCCGACAAAAGGCGACTTTCACTTCCCCTTGCAAAAAAGCGCGGGAAAAAATTCCGGTCGAGATTATCACCCTCGCCCCAGGGCCTTCGGCCCTGGACGGCGCTTCGCGCCGTCCGGGCGAGGGGATAAAAAAGACACATTATGTTAAGATGCTTGCCTGGCCAAGTCAAGAGTGGAATGTTGTGTCAGATGATCCATAATAAATTGAAGTTGAATGATGAAAAGACTGAGTTGCTTGTGATTAGTTTTAAATATCGTTTGAGACCGGGGTTTTGTCATTGTTTAAATTCGATTGTGTTGGGCTTGAAGTACAAATAGGCGAGCCAAATACTTCTGATTCATTCAACGATATACTGTGGGGCTCAGTAGAACCATGTGACAAGGAGCTAAATCTGTTACTGGTTTCGATGCTTGGTAAAAATAACGATGATGAAAATTTTGATAATCCACATTGATCACATATCCACACATAAGACGGATGTTCTTCTAAAATTTTGAAGTTGTCATCCTTCATATTCAAACATGCCTTGTGAAACCAACGAAGACATTCTTCGCACTCAATCGCCTTCTGGTTAGACTTGACAGCTTTGTTGCAAAGGCCACATGGATATTTGGGTGGACCCGGATTTCTTTGAATGTCTCCACTCAAAAGAAGGATGCACACAATGAAAAGGCAAAGAGGCTTGTTTGAATTCGTTAATTGGGTCAAGATGCCAGATGACTTCTTCGAGTTAAATTTAGCTATTACCGCAGTCCCAAAGGCAAAAGAGCGGTCTTCCGATACAAGAAAGTTCTCCAACCAATACCTGCTAGTTTGCATGTCAAACTTTGGTGTTTCCAACAATTTAGTACGCATAAAAAGTGCGAAAACAACAATAATAAACGAAGAGATAAAATTCGTGGCCGCCATGATGGACGACCGCTGACCAGGATAAGATGATTTTTAGTAAAGTAAAGAAACTGGAAAATCAGCCATTATACAACCATCTCGTGAAGACAATAACAACCACATATAACCTTAGAGCAGTACATATTTCCAAACCTAAAGTTAACACTGTTAGATATAAAAATTGTTTTATTAATAGTTTGATTTTTAGACAGTTTAGCACTTTAGTTTTTAGAAAAATGATAATCTGTATTTAAGATGTACTATATTACCTTTTTAAATATATAACATACGATATGTTCTTTATCGTTGGAATAAAGATTATTATTATTATTATTATTTCAAAGAAGAAGATATAACCAGATGAAAGATATTGATGTTTTTATTGTTAAACCTACGAAATTGTCTTTTGGTGATTTTTGGTCGACAGATATCGTAATTTCTATCCGTCTCAGATAAAATGCTCGGCTCTTTCCACTGATGCTATTTCAAGCGATAATTAACATGTCCACAGAAAATCATCAGTCGAGTTATTACGCTTTACACTGTCTATGTTGTGGTGTTCTCACAACTAACAGTACTGACAACCACAACATAGTGTACAGCTTATGTGGCAAAAACAGTGGAAAATCCAACATAATCTCGCACCTCGGGAAAAAAATATTGTACATCACACAATATCCTTTTACTTCCCATTAACGATAATATGTTCTCGACGAGTTCTTCTATGCACAACTGATCTAGTATTTTAATTCGTTGCGCAATTTTCGTTAGAGTTTCATTTTCTTAAAAATTGCCTTTGGCGAATATATAATGTGAAGAAAAACAAGTAATTTTCCCGCGCAAGCCCGGTCAATTTTCACGAGCTAACCGCGCAAAATAGCGGCAACTTTTCCGCCTGAGTAGGTGTCTGTATTGTGCTTTTTCCCGCATTGACGCATTCTGAGCATAAAAATATCTATTTCTTGTAACTTCTTTCACTAAATCGTGTAGAATAGGTTCAAGTTCATCAATGTGTTTTTCATCAACTAATAATGCAGCTGATAGAAGATTAACTTCACATTTTTCTTAATAATGCTCGAATTCGCCTTGTTTCTCCTATGCATCTTCGATATCACGTGACGTTTACATTCCGCAAGTTCAACATCCAACCGAAAGTACTATTGTTTAGAGCCGAGTTTCCGGCACAGCCCTCTTCCTTCTAGTGGCTATATGGTTCAATCGTAAACAATAACGATTTAGAAATAAAAAACGAAAACAATTGCTATTCATGGGATTAGCACTGCCGGGAGGTTAGGGTTAGGGTTAGAAAGACACTTAAGACGGGGGATTAGGTTTAGAAAACGCATTAAGCGGGGGGTTAGGATCTAAGTTGTTTTGGGGGTCAGCAGCTCTATTATATATATCATCATACAGGCATGTCCGATCGTATGATATACATCATACGAAATGAGAGATCATTATACTGTGGAAACATATATTTAGACAAAAGTTACCGCGTTTGACAGTAGTGGGATTGCGCATGTGCAGAATAGGTGTAGTGGAATAGCCCACTGATCGCTCAATAAAGACTGGATTGAGCTTTCTATTGTATCTGATGAGCTGATTTTGAAGCCTGTATATTTGCAAAATGTAAATTAATGAGAGATCATTAGAAACTCCGAGTTTGCAAGCAAATCAAACTGTGACGCTAGCAAAATAGGTTTAGTGTCTGGCCAATATAGTTTCTTTGTTAACATTAAATGCATAAAATCTTCAACCTAATTTGACGTCTCATATCTCATAAGGGACCAAAGTCGCAGTAAATCTGTAGGTAGGCGATGAATTGTTTTACCCAGTAATTTGAAAAATGTTTTCTGGTCCTCTTTATAGTAACATAAACCATCAAAAAACGGATAGGATTCTCAGTTGGTCCCTTAGTAATGGCGGACTTCCGGCTTTATTTTCTGAATAGTTGCTCGATCCAGTCTTTATTTAGAGATCAGTGGCAATAGCCTGGTCAAGATAGCCAAACTCACCGCCTTTTTTCGTTCTTGTTTATGTTTTCCAACATATTTGTGCGTGAATAAATAATGTCAATTTCCTGCGTGTCGTCAATATCTATAACACTTGTTCATTGTGCTCGAATTCGAGAAGACCCCTATAGCATCCCTGAAGTGTAAAAACGAATAGTGCGTTACTGTGCTTTTCCATTGTTTTCAATAGAGAACAACGATGTTTGCATTGATACGATTACACGCTCGTTACAGGTTCATGGAGTTATATGAAGTACCTAACAAGAGCACTGCTCTAAATCCATTTTGGTACTACAGTTCATCGTAGTTTAATATTGTTCCAACTTTTAATTTCTCAAGCGTTTTAATTCGTATATGTAGCTTTTAGGTATATAGATTAATAAGTGGAGATATCTCTTTGCATATGATATTTACAAAAAATGAAATGAATCATTTTGACTAAGCTTTATCCCTTCTTTGGTATTTTTAGATTTCTTTTAAAAATACGTCAAAAATAAAGTTCCGTGGAATGATGGCAATAATTGCATTGTTTATTATTAAAATGCTTTAACAAAACGTGACAGTGTACAATACATTTTGATCGTCAAGGCCAAAAATAACCCGCGTAGTGCTACACTAACTTGGGTGCACTTTGGAAAATCTTGATCTCTCTCTTTATTGTCCACTGTTTAGCTACCTTGATGCAATCAAGCTGGACATAACTGCTCTCTAAATAGTTTTTCCAATATTTTTCAAATAAGATGCTAGATATATATCATGTCTTGGTCTTGCTAGAATGGAAGTTGTAATAATTAAGTGACGAAGTAGGTAGATGAGCGATTATATGTGATATAGCCGACGAGCGCTAGTCCATGATCCTCTCTACCAGAATATTTGAATGCCAGTAGTATAGCAACTAGGGCTGCGAGCTCAATCGACCTCAACCGTGAATATAAACACCAAAACGTCACCAAATTTGGCCAAGTCACGACTCGACAAATTTGGCGATGTTTTGGTGTTTATATTCACGATTGACGTCGAATAAGCTCGCAGCCCTAGTTGCTATACTACTACAGCGATCGTTAGTCAATCTAGACACCCTTCGCACATTTTCTACTAAATTGATGTCAAACACACGCGAGACTAGCGAGACAATACCAAATTTATACCAAATCGCGACTCTCGCTAAATTTGACACCATTTCAGTCATATTTAAAAAAATAGAGAGCGTCGTTTCAAAATTCTCACAAATTACATTTAGGAAAAATAGAAAGTGTCATTTCAACATTTTCGCGTGTTAAAAAAAATAAAATGTGGTACGAGCTCACTCCCACATATTAAAAAATAGAGAGTGTCATTTCAACATTTTCACATTTTTTTTTGTCGAATCACATTTAAAAAATAGAAAGTGCCGTCTCAACATTTTCACAAATTTGTCAAACCGCATTTAAAAAATAGAAAGTGTCGTTTCAACATTTTCACAAATTTGTCAAATCACATTTTCACAAGTTTGTCAAATCACATTTAAAAAATAGAAAGTGTCGTTTCAACATTTTCACAAATTTGTCAAATCGCATTTAAGAAAAATAAACTTTTCAACATTTTTACAAACTTATGTATCGTAAGAGTGTCTCACGCGTGATAAAATTGCCACCTGTTATGCAAATTAGGTTATTGCCACCTGTTAATAATTGATTAGTCCGTTTGTTCACTATTTTCAGTGTTTGTCGCCTCTCACTACAATGTTTTTGTGACCATACGCGTAGGAGTCAATACCATTTTCTAAAAGGTATCGTTTATCATCAAAGCAGGATAGCGATACTTTATTAATTTCGTAGCTACCGAGCTGATGTTTGACACTTCTAATGGTCTTCATTGTGTGTCGCAACTGTTTCTGCTCGAGTAACACACTTTTGTAATCTTCGTGTCTGATCACCTTTTTAATTATATTCTTTCTGATACCTTTAGCAGTTTTCCCACCACCTCCACCCTCTTTCAAATAGCTGTACATTTTACTGCGCAACCCAACGAACTCGATAATTGGCGTCCCAGCGCACTCGTCCTTCATCTTCCCAATAACTTTCTTATTCTCTCTAAAAAAGAATGGGCTGTCTGCAGGATAGTCGCTATTGTCGAACTTTTCGCACTCCATCATAAAGTCGGAATAAACGTCGTCAGTTTTGATTGAGTACAATAGACTGTCAGTGTCAGTGAAGTGCAATCTACAGGTGTCGCTAGAGTACTTTTTCATAATGTAATTATAGTGAAAATTGTACATCAGCGTTTTGCTCAAGTCTAGTATGCACATACCCACATATGCAGGTCTATTTAGTGTCAACGTTTCTTTAACCTTATGGACAGCGACTAAGTTCTCGCTAAATATTTTGCAAGACACGAACGTCGGCTTCGAGACAAGCTTTTCTAATTTCTTCGCGGTGGTCACTAATCTTACGTCCACACGCTTCCTCAAGTTTTCCATCGTTTTTCCGAACACACTGTTGTTCATTAACTTGAAGAAGTCCTTCTCAAAAGCGTTCTTAGCCGCAGTTCTTTTGACTGTGTTAAAGTCGATGTACTTGCCTAGCCACTTGGACTGGTCAAACTGCAGGACCCTGTGAATCTTATTGATTTTTAATCCAAGATCCATGTACAACTGCAGATTTCCGTAGTGACACACATACTTTTTTTTGTTCATCAAATTAGTCACCAGCTTCTTCACACCGCCAACACTCACATTAAACTTATTTTTAATTTTCGTGCAGTACTCCGACAACATGTCAACGGTTATCTCCATCTTCTCAGGAGCCAGCGGGTAATCGTTATGTAGGTCATGCAAATGGTCTGGATACTCCAAGTCGACCTCGAGCAGTAAACCTTTTTTACTATTGTTGTGATAGTCGTGCAGATTAACTTTTTCTATTTCTTTCTCAGTCAACCACTTGAAGCCGCCCGTGGGTAGACTTCGACTCATTGCCCATCCATACAAATTGTTGGCGTCAAGGTACATTAGATACTTCGACTCTTGCGCTTTGTCATACCCTTCCATGTACTTATTATTCGCCACGCCATGTCTGTTGCATATGTAGCTCACACCACCGCGCATACCTAATTCTACGAACTGGAACATGTCGATGTCGGACAATAACTCAAGCTCCACTCCAGTCATCTTCAGCATGGCATCCCAAGCCAATCCAGGCGACGTGAAATAATGGCAAGGGTCTAATTTATACTCGCGATGACATGTCTTTCTAAAGTTCTCAAAAACGTCGGCAAGCAAGAGCACATCGCTTTTCAAATACAGGTCGTGATACCCACCCATACTTTCAACGTCGAAGTAGTCCCACACATCGATGGCGCGCTCGTGCATTTCTTCCGTGATGTGCTCGTCGTTCAGAACGCTGTAGAAATCTTTTTTGGAGGGTAGCTCGCTTTCGTCGAATTTTTCAAAGGAGTCCATATAATCATAGGGGTAGACTCCCTTTCTTGTCATGAGTGCCAACCCATCGTCGCGAAACACTTCTGACGTGTATTTGAAAGCGTCTCTTGGTAGGTTCTTCACCAAGTTGTCTAGACCACTACCCATGAACTGAAAGCTGTCCAAAAATACTAAGTTTTTTCCAAGCATGAACGCCATGTACTTCTCCATGTTGTTTGGTATCACATTTATGTCTTGACCAAACTTACCAATCTCCTGCATAATGAAATGACTATCGTAGCCACGTAAGTTATGAAAGATCACAGGGATTTTATCAGTCAACTTAAAGTTCACGTTACAATCGCGATGTGCAGACCCTCTGTACTTACCTGACACGTGACAGTGGTCTCTCACTCTAACGTCAGCGTCAGTGTACTCAACACTGCAAATATGGCAACTTTTAGCCTCGTCAAAGTCCTTCTTATCGTCATCAGTCAGTATCATCTCTTTGTTAAAGTGACTCTCAGATGTTTCTTTACAATATTCGACAATTTCTAACATCTCCCCAATGAACTTGTTGACTGCGTTTTCACCACGATACACTTTTACTGGCTTACTGTACTCGTTATCGTAGCAACAAACTAATTTATACCCATAACCACAGTCAACGTGTCTCTGATAAGCGTTTGTGTAGCTACACTCGCTTGACAGCTTTGTTGTGTGCACCTTCTGTGTGATAGCCTCGAAGTCTGCGTACACCACAAACGGCACATTTAGTTGTCTACTAAAATTCTCGTATTTTACTTTCGCGCCTTTTTGTGGCATTTTAATAGCTTGCTTCCCATTGATGACCAAACACACTTCAATATGACTTTCAAGCACGTCCGCACGGGTGAAACACTGCAAACAATACCTACAAAAGTGCTTTCTCGCCTTATACTTTGTCTGACGGTACATGAATTTGTCGAAATCGCGAATGTACACATAATGCTTGTTGCCCACGTCGTTAGTTATCAACAATAGGTCCATATGGTCAGGATACGTCTCCTTAGAAACGTACACAGGGAATGGCTGCAAATTTTCGTACCCAAAAACATTGATGCTAATATCGTTCGCCTTTTCGATCTTGTTGTAATCTTTGACTGATACTGGGAAGTCAATTCCGTCATAGTTCAGCTCGCCGACATGCTTAGCGTACTTTGACGTTCTATCAGAGTTTTTTCCAACGGGGAACTTATGCGCTAGGTGACACCATCTAAAGCATTTGTTGTCATCATCGTTATTTACGTTTATCAGACCCTTCATACTGTTGCGCAGCTCCTTTGGCAACGCAATGTAGCTACTCCCATGCAGAGGTCTGTAAATAGCGACATTAACGTAGTGCGCATCTATTTTGTCGATAGTCCATCCAGACCCCTCAGATAGCCACCCAGCTATCCGCGTCAAAATCTGCTCCGACCCACGATTGGCGACACCCTCGATGTCGTGGTCATTAATGACGACGAACGTTTCGCTGTTAAAGTAGGCAGTTTTGTACGTGGTCTTATCGAGTTCTAAAACTTTCTCAAAAGTGACCTTGACTGTCTCCACCACTTTCATTCCGTTGGTCTCATTTAGTTCACGTCTCAAAAGGTTAGTGACAGCGCTTCTACTACCATTTACCTGATTGATGTCTCTGTCGTCAATTACCTCGACTCCATAAGACCTTGTGAACCCTCTCAGTGCTCGATCCAACAGACGCGTTGACGGTGCGAGGTCTTCTACAGGTTGTGTTTCTTGGTCTCTAAAGAAGCCGTGAACGTTGGTAGCTTCGTCTGCTAGTGAATTGACAACGGCCGCACTCGTCTTATGCGCCCGTCTTTTTGTCACTGAATTTTTCACAGTCCGACTCATTGGCTTATACTTACATTACACTTTTTTTCTTAGCCCACTCATTGTAATAAATATCACCACTTTTACACCATCCCAGCTTTGGGTACACCACCCCAAACAGATTGTCGTCGAACAAGTCTTTCACCTTCCCGTCTTTGAGGTCTGACACCTTCTTGAGTGTCTCGACTCGTCTTCTATGACACAACCTAATAATGTAGTATCCATATCTGCTGACATTTCTACCCTTGATCAAATTGCATGAGTGCAGCGCGTTGACAACTTTCAGGAAGTCCTCTTTTATCAACTCAAGGTGCTCGCCCTTCACAACGTTCCGTAGTCTCCTCCCCATCCACCAAGACCGTTTGTGAACGCTTTTTAGTCGCGTGAGTCTCATGTCGCTGTAACTCTGAGTGTAACCCCATTCGATGTCGCCACACTTTGGACACGCGTACCCACCACAGTCACTTAGATGTTTCACAACGTCACAATCCGAGCAGTAGTAAATTCTGAAGGTGTCTCCACACTCAGTTTGCGTCTCACTCACGATTTCGTCAATTGTGTAGCCGTAGCTCATCTGCCTCATAAGTTTGTCCATCACTCTTATACTACTCCAACATTTTTTTTTACCGAACTAGTACCCACACTGCTATTCCACTACTCAAACCTAGCGCGCCAACAAACAATAATTGGTATTCCTTCATTTCCGCACTTGGTTGGTAGTAATCCGCAATCTTCGGGAGGTCAGTGAACACTCGTCCGCTGTACCGTATGGTCATTACGCTTCTAAGTTCTTCCAACGCGTGGTTTGTGTCATTGATGTCAGCGTTAGCATCTGAGAGCATTTGCCGTAAACGCTGGATCTTATCTTTCTTGGCGACCTCATTCTCATACCACGCTTCTTTCGCGCTGGCTAACTGCTCCAACGCATGGTTATGCCTTTTCATCTCAGCTTCATAACCTGAGTGATTAAACTTTGAAAACATAAAGCCAGCGCCTGCAAAAGCCACTGCATTAAAAATCCCTCCAGCCACGACACTCACCATTAACTTACGTTGATTTGAATGGATCTGTCGGTATCCACTTTTTCGATTGCATCCATTTTACTAACAGCGTTCCTGCGCCAACAGCTGCAGCAAGTTTCACTATGCCTTTAACGGTCTCTGGTGTTCCCAATGGTTCTCCCAAAGCCTTCTTAGAGATCATACTCACTGCCACAGCACCAGTCGTGACAAGTAGCGCATCGTACAATTCGTTCATAAGTTCTTTTCGATCGATCGCGGACATATATACATTGTCGTGTGTTTTGTTCAAGAATCAAACGTGTCTAGCGCTGGACGACAAGTTCTACGATTTTCTGACGCGCTAACCACAGTGCTCGCAGGTTCCAGTTGTGTCTCTTTTTCATTGCTAATTGTGTACCATAGTGAAGCACCAGCGATGATTACACCAAGTGTTCCGACAACATATCCATAACCCCACTCACCACCCTGTTCTTCGTTGACTATCATTTCACGCATTTTCTTTTCTTTCGCAGCTTTCGATATCTCAGCCAACTTTTTACCAGCAGCGACGCGCTTTGGGTCCTTCACCTTAACACTTTTCACATCAGCCGTAATCTTCGCTTCAACAACCGTCTGTGAGTCCTCAACCATCTAATACACTATCACGTGTTATCTTACTCACAGTTGACCTCACAGGTGTCTCACAGTTGGCCTCACAGGTGTCTCACAGTTCCAGACCAAACGCACTAAAAAATTAGGATTTTTTCCGAGAGTATAACATAATGACTCAAGCCCGAGAAATCAGCGAAGAAGATATTGCCAACATGTTGAGAACAGCCTTTATCAGTGTGCCCACCCTACAAGGCGCCTCTGGACCCACCGTCTTAAACGAGTACTTCTCAACATACACAATGTTCGACCCCGACCCTGAAGGACCACCAAAACGGCTTGGCTCTCAGATCCGCCATACGAGGTACCTTCTCGACGCTTGGATCGATCTTCGAGAGGAGAGAGCCAACGAGCTTGCTGATACATTAGCTGGCATAACCCCTGTGTGGTGTTACTCACCATTCAAATACCTTATGTTAGCGAGTGGTGTCTACTTGAGCAACCCTAGTGAGTCCAACGCCACGTTACTCGGTAATTTCCTCCAAGTGTTCTTAGCGACCCTTATGTGGGAACCGTGCCCAACCAAAGCCAAAGCGTGGCTAGATCTCGCCGCAAACCGCGACGTTCACGTTTGCAAGGTTGGGTGTAATGAGATACTGGGTGCGGACGATATCAGGGACCACGTACTCTCGCCCGCCCACAGACACTTTGCGAGAGACGAAAGCGCGTACGCCTGTTACCCATGCGGTGTGGTCACCAACGACCCACTGCATCGCTTGAGACACGAGAGCTCGAGGTCCCATCTTAAAAACTTGGAGCTTCAGCGGATATTTAACAACGAGCAACAGTTGCCGCAACAGGAGAGAACATTTCTCTGGAGGTATAGTAACCATGAAGAAAGTCGGTAAATTAGAAATCGTGATTGGTCCCATGTTTGCAGGAAAAACAACCGAGACTCTTCGCAGGTTAGTCACGTTAAGTAAGTCAGGGCTCAAAGTCCTTTACATGAACAACACAGGTGACACCAGGCGAACTGACCACGCGTTCTCCACACATCGTCAGACCATTGTTGTTGGATCAGACAGTTTACCTGCGAAGTTAATCACCAACCTTCCGAGTTCTTCCGAGATAGCCGATTACGACGTCATAGGAATTGATGAAGGCCATTGGTACTCTGGGTTACTTCCAGTTACCCACGAATACATTAAAGCTGGTATTCACGTCATTATTTGTGGTCTCATAACAACGGAGCACTTAAAAAAACTTGGTGAGCTCGACACACTCTTTCCAATGGCAGACGACATCACGTTTCTAAAAGCGTATTGCGCCGTTTGTCGTGACACCGATGGAACAACTGTCGAAGCGCCATTCAATTGGAGATACAACCCAGGACCATCGTTCGTTGGTGGCGCTGAGCAATATCGCGCAGTGTGCAGACGTCATCATCCTTCCACACAAAATTAAGGGTGTTCTCGGATACCCCACTTTTTTAAATTTAGACATTGGTCACATGAAGCGTCCAATGTCTCCCGTAGAAACATTTTTTCACACAGTGGTCAGAAGGTTTGTGAAATAAAGAGAAAGAGTTTCGCAGATATTTTTTTACCAAGTTAAAAACGTCTTTAGAAAATGCTAGAGCAGTTGTCGCTTCAAACGTCGTCTCAACAACGAGAACGAGTGCTAATTCGACTTATTACTCGCTGTCTAAAAAGTCTCTTTACAATAGCGTCTCTCGTGGTTACTCAACGCTGATTTATTTTTAAATTTACGAAGGCAGTGAGAGCACTGAAACCCAACGTCAAAGAGATATTTTATCACCGCGGTAATAGCGTCGTCGTATGAGTCGCACAAGAGTGTTAGATAACCAGCGGATTTATATCTGAGCAACAGAGACTCCTGCTCTTTGGATGTCTTGCCTGTACCACCTGGATTCTTGAACTCAATCACGAGCCCGCTGTGCTGTCGGTTTGCGTTGGCAATAATCAAGTCAGGCGTTCCACGTTGGTAGCCTTTTTTCCATGAGTTTATTCTTTTACTCGAAGTGTCTTGATTCTCACCACAAGCGGCTATCAAAATAGCTTCCGGATAATATTTCCTAAGAAAACCAACAACTTTCGTGTGAAGGTCGAACTCAGTGATCATTTTAAATTGATTGTGTTTGAGACCAACGTCAGCTAAACTTTTTCTAACGCTTGGTAAGACCTCTGAGTGCACCCACCTTCCAAAGTGTTTCGCGCGCTCCAATTTACTCGAGAACGTCAATGAGTAGACCCCAAGTTCGTTGATAAACGAGGCTTGTTCCATCTTCATTCTACAATCAGGTTCGACGTGGTCGTTGACTGCATCTTTTGGTCTAGCATAGCCTAGAGCACTTGCGACTTCTCTTGCTTTGAACCATATATCGCCGTTGTCCATGACTGTCGTGATTTGGTGGCCATCGAAGTCGAATAATCGAAGCACTGTGGAGGTCATCACTATATTATAGTCTCCTACAAAAAAACTACTCGACATAGGTGTCGGGTTTTTTATAGATCTGGTTTGTTGTGTACCAGTGCAGCAAATACGTTTTATTAGCCCTCAGTTTTCTACGTCGTCTGAAAAAGTTTCTAATGTTACGAACCAGTTTTCTAAGCCAACCCATTACATAACTTAAGTCACGTCTCCTACCACTCCTACGGTGTCTGATTCTGCGGGTAACATAATAGGTTCGCCGTAAGTCTTTTTAGACCTCATACCAATCTCAGCGTGGAGCTCGAGAGTAACGTCACCGCGACCAAATGATCCACCAGCTTTGAACATGTGGTCAGTCGTTTTATTTATTTTATATATTTCATAAGGTCTCGAAAAACATGCTCCCATTTACTTTACACCATATTCCTTCATCATTTCTCCACCCATGATTATGATGTCTCGGTTCGTCATGTAGCCACTCACAATTTTCACACCGTAGAATTCTATCAACGATGGGTATGCATAGGGTGCGAGTGGTATTCTTGGTCGATGTATTCCAAAAATTGTTCCATAGGGTGTGCCTATTTTTTTCATGTTCGCTACGAAGTTTGAGTCGGTTGACTTAACGTTATTGACCCTGACATGTGAATTGTACATTTGCCAGTGTATCGATATCATATGCATTTTACTTATGTCAACGCCACTTGGAACAGTGCATACGCTCTCCGTCGCTGGGATGCTACCACCATACGCGAGCTTGTTGGTCGTGCCAGTCTTGTACCCTATGAACTTATCCCACTGACCATCGTCGTTTGATATAATTGTCTCCCAATTTGACCCTGCGGTGCGAGTAGGTAACCTCACCACAACAAAAATAGAAAGATCACACCATTGCATACTCGGGCAGTTAAAATGGAGACCTGACTCAAGTGGGATTGGTGTTAACACAGGTGATAGAAAACTTTGGCTTACACTACTGATGCCAACAATAGGACCATAAGCCGGGTTGTTTTGCACTAATTTACTTGTTTCACCAATGGCTTTCACTTTGTTTGAACCATTGGTGTGAAATTCCACGTTTTTCAAGGCGTGTGTGCTAACGTTGAAGTCGAGCACAACATTGTAGGACTGACTCTTGAGGTAGCTTGATAGCAATTGCTCTAGAGTTCTTTTATTGGTAGCGTCTGAGTCGTCGACTGGGTCTGCTACGTTTTTTATTGCTGAGCCTTGCATGTCTATTAGTCCAGACATCCTTCCACCGGTCGCGCTTAATTTGGGATCTTCGTCCAGATGCCTTTTCGTTCTCTTTAGTATTTTATCGTGAGGGTCGTCAGACTCATACCCATAGTTTAGACTCATTACTACTTCAAGGTGTATTTGGTTAGCAGATAGCCAGAGACTGCTGAGAACCCTAAGATTATCGCCAACGTTGTCGTGTCTGACTTACTTGTGGTGGTGACCACTGTTTTTCTCATGGGAAGTGGTGCCGCACTTTTTTGGTAAACTTTTTTAGCCACGAGATTACTTAGCGCCGTCACATTTTCTTGGTGAGCTTTTTTCTTCACGGTTGTTGGTACTGCTACTAAGTGAGTCATCACATTTTCTTGGTGGACTTTTTTAACCGTAATTGTTGGTGTTGTTGCATTCAAGCTAGTGTTCACTCCAAATCTCATGGACTCTGTAGCAATCTTTAATAAGTTGTTGTACCCAGCGATTTTATTCTTGAGAATTACTACATTGCTTGGCATTAACCATGTACTTGGCGACACTGCGAGATTTTGGACAACGTTGGTGTCTCTAATCGATTTATTCATGTTTAGAATCCATGTCGATACGTCGTACTGTATAACACTGTCAGCGAACAACTTTCGGAACTCTTGTTGGGTTTCTAGACTTCCTGCAGAGCCACCAACGACTGATACGCGTGTTCTCGCTTGCGCACCAAGTGTGGAGTACACAAAGGCTTCTATGCTTTGATTTAGATATTGCAGCCCAATGTTGGTAAAACCGTCTGAGAGTCGTGCGACGTATCGTTTGTAATCGTTCTGAACGTCGTTGAGTGTGAAGACTCTGGATTCGCCTAAAGTGCCATCGCTCAGGACTTTACTCTGGTAGTAATGCTTTTTGGGAATCTTGGAAATCTTACCATACAATTCGGAGGCGTTAAATTCTCTACTTATTGATTTCATAGTCTCACCACCTTCCATTCTTCTGAGAAGTCTTCTGATGGTGAAGTACAAATGAAACCTCATCACACTTGTGACCACAGGGTGAACTTCTTGTGACACTGATAAATGTTGCAATGACACCCCACAACAGAAACTCGCACAATACGTCGCAAACACAACGCGGTAGTAAGATTCGTTGTCATCCCACTCTGATTTTGTCTTTGACGTGGTGACTCGCAAGACTGGCAGCTTTGACATGAAGTAGCTACTCTGGTTAACAAAAACTTTGAAGTTGTTCACTGGATAATTTAACACATTTTCCGTTGGGTAGCCGTCCCAAAGCCCCCAGTGGTTTTTATGACCTTTTGGCAGTGGTTGGATAGTCCCACCACCTTGCCATATTATTGGGAACTTACTATTGTGTAGCCACTTCCACATGCTTCTATCATTTTTGAAGGTTGTGCTGGTTATGTCCGTGCTAAGGATGTCATTGTTTCTGAAATACACATCGACACTCATGATCTTACCATCTTGCAAAATATTTGGATAGAACTCGAATTTGCTTAAAGTGGCGTGGGGGTACTTTTTGATGAGGTCTGCCTTTGCGTCGTGTGCAGCCTTCGATGTGTTAGCCATCGCGAGTTTGTAGTACTTTCCATAGTAATCACGAAGGGCTCTCTGCATATATAATATACCATATGTTACACATAACACATGCTACATTATATATGGTCAGGGTTGTAGTATTGATTAGAGGCCCAACGGAAACTGTGGATCTACCAGAGGCACTTTTGACGTTTGGCTCAGATCCTCACTTACTAGTAAAAAAAGCGACCATCTTTTGGGACTACGTTAACGTGGAGACCGGTGTGAATGATGAAATAAGTTACAACAGCAACAAGCACGTTTTCGGGTCTGGGTACCACACTTTTAAAATGATTGCCGACGAATTGAAAGGATTAGGGGCTATCGAGCTAGTAGCCAACAAACACAATTCAAAGTGTGAGATAAAAACTGACCAACAATTAGAGCTGTTTAAATTTGGAGAACTCTTAGGGTTCAACGATAACACGACGGTGAGTAGTAGTGGTTTGGTCAGCCCTAATGTTGTGGACGTTAAACAAAGGGTTGAGGTACGTACAAGTGGGTTGTAGCATTGTGAACAGACCTGAGAATATTGTTAATGGTAGCAAAAGCGAGGTTATCGTCGAGCTACCATTGACCACCACCCAACCACTGAAGAGCTCTGTTCAACACTTCTTCAACATTGAGTCGAAGGTGTCAATAAACAAAGGCGCTTTTACGCAGCTGGTGTTTAACGTGACTGACCAAGATGGTAGTGGTGTCAATGTTGGTGACATATTGTTGGATTTGTATGCAACGCTCGAGTAGCTAAACGCGTGCTAAAGTAATGAGTCTAAACTATGGGTATGACTCTGGTGGTCACACTGAAAAGCGACGTGTAGACGACAGTCCTCAAAAGTTGACGGTGCTTATTGAAGGCGTGGAGAAAGTCGTTACTTTTGACTACAGTGTAGTAGCCACACATGATAACCCATACATTATAGTCAAGACAGCCACTGTGTTTTGGAGCTATGACAATGTGGTGAGTGGTGGTGATATTCAATTCTTCGTTATTTCTACAGGAAAACCAGTGCCGAGACTCGGGCCAATTCGAGTGGGTGGGGGCTACTACAACTTCGACGCGTTGGTTAGAGCTCTACGACACGCGCTCAGGGCGGTTAGTATAGATCTTGTGGTGGAGAAACTGGTGACCGCAGGTAAAAGTAGGGTTAAAGTTAAGACTATGGGGGGGAGAAGCTCCGAATTAGAACTTAGGCTAGGTGACATTGGGCTTTTGCTTGGTTTCGCGAAGGACGCAGGAATTACGGCAGATTATAAGTGGCATGACAGTCCAAACAAGATCGATATGAACAGAGGTCTGAAGTATGTAGAAGTCTCGTGCGACGCTGTTGAGACGGAGAGCAATGTGGGCACTGATGGGAATCGTAGTGATGTGATCACAACGTTACCAGTGCCCACCGAGCAGTCTCTAGATGGGGGGATACAACGCTACGCATACGTTGAGTCCAAGGTGAAAATTAAAAAAGGTGTTTACTCAAGTATGACGTTTCGTGTTAAACCAAACAATGGTGACGCTGACGTTGGCGCGGTGTTATTGGAACTGTATATTGTGTGAATTATATGGAGCTTGGTGTGGAGACAGAACAAGGGTTGAGAGACATTTACTACAATCCTAAGACAGGGTACAGTGGTGTAGAGAAATTGTATCAAAGTGCGTTAGGAGACGGATTGAAAGTAACTAGAAAAACAGTGAAAGAATGGTTGACAGCGCAGGACACCTACACTAGGTACAAACCTATTGTGAGAAGACATAAATTCCGCGCGACTTTTGTTGGGTTTCTTGGTGAAGAGCTCCAAATGGATTTAGTGGACATGAGTAAGTACTCAAAACAGAATGGAGGGTATTATTGGATATTGACAGGCATTGAAATATTGAGTAGATATGCTTTTGGTGTTGCGGTTTACAGAAAAGACACTAAGAACATGACTAAGGCTGTTGGAAAATTGTTGGTTGACTTTAAAGATCGGTTTGGAACCATGCCTAAGTTAGCGCAATTTGACGACGGACTTGAGTTCTATAACGTTGGTGTGAAAAGTTTACTGAAAGAACATGGTGTTGAATATTTCAGCACTAAGAGCGATAAAAAGGCTGCTGTTGTCGAGCGTTTTAATAGAAGTCTGAAGAGTATTATGTGGAAGTACTTTTACACCCGTGGAACGTACAAATGGATTGACGTCCTTAACCAGTTTGTAAGCAATTACAATAGCAATGTGAATCGCAGTATTATGATGAAGCCAAAGGATGTCGATAAGTCAAACGAAGGCGAAGTGTGGACCACTTTGTTTGGTCACCAATTTGCAGACAACCCATTGCCAAAGTTTAGAGTTGGTCAATCAGTGAGAATTAGTAAATACAAGAGTGTGTTCACAAAGGGTTATGAAGCCAACTTCACTGAGGAGCTGTTTAAAGTGGTAAAGGTTATTCGTGGTGATCCGAATGTGTACGAAATTGAGGACGTGAGCGGTGAACAGATTATTGGTAAATTTTATGAACAGGAATTATCGCTGGTCAATAAGAAACGTGGTGGTGACGATGTGTACAGAGTTGAAAAGGTGTTGAAAAGAAAGAAAGTCAGAGGGAAGAAGATGGCGCTGGTCAAATGGTTGGGTTATGAGAGCAAACATAATTCGTGGATACCAGAAAGCGACATTCAAAATGTGAGCTAATGTAATATGGCTGAAGGTGGAGAAGTTTTCGACGTGGTCGAGATGGAAACCCTCAATAAGTATGAAGACATGAGCGACGAGCAATTAGAAGAGACGCTCGTCGATGTCGAAGACGTTATTGAAGGCATGTACGGTAAGCACACTGAAGACGACATGCCGGAAGACGTTCGTGTTAATTACAACGACTATCAAGACTATGCGAAAAAGATAAGGAGTGAGCTAGACGCGAGGCGAGGTGGGCAAAAAGAGACGTCATTTATTGATACTGATGATGGTAAGACGGTGACAATAAGGGGGACTAGCACAGAAGTCCCCGCGGTGGAGTTTGTTGAGCAGGAGTCATATGGTGATGTCAATGACGAGAGTTTTAGTATAGCTTTTGAAGAGGAGAAAGAAATTGAGAGAAGGCTGGGCGAGCTAAAAGCATCCAACAAAAAGCTAACAGAAAACAACATAAAAAGAATCAAGCTAATAAACAAGAAAATACGTAAATTAAGCAAAAAGGCACTCGGTCAAGACGACGCGTCAAGGAAAATAGTCAACAGGTCACAGGTTACGAAATCGGGGGCTATTCTTTTCAAACCGGTGAACAAAGACGGTAAATATGGAAGTCCTAAACTAATTCTAAAACCTGGGAAAAGGGGTTTGATCTACAGTAAAGACGCGAGTAGTAAAAACGCGATCGAGCAGTTCAAAAAGTTAGTTAGTCAAATCCCTGAGAATGCAGAAACAACAGCTGTCACAATAGAAGTAGTCCCAGATGACCTCCCAGTAATCGAGACAAGAGTGGGCTATGCTGACATACCTGGGCTGTCACCAGACGAGAACCGCGAGCTGAGTGGTGTGGTTAATCCAAGCGATAGTGTGTTGCGTGAATCAAGAGTAGGTGACGATGGTACGCTGCAAATACAAGCGGACCACTTTCAAGAAGTGATAAATAGAACGTCAGACGAACTAGACGGTGAAGACGACGAAAGTGTTATCTTTGAATTGGTAGAGCGTGTTGTGGGGCTTGAAGAAGCTCGAGACAGAACTATTGAGCAGCGACAAATAGAGGAGGTTAGAGAGCAACAAGAAGTCGACATTGACAGGTTGCAGAAATTCAAGGAATGGGCTAAAGAAAATATAGTTGGGTTGAGCGCTGTGGCAATTTCAGTGGCTGGAATTATAACAACTATCATTATCGCTGGGAGATCTGCTGTTATGAGAGGCGCTATGACTACAAAGTCATTCGCACAGGCTGTTAAGAACGCAATCACGAAGATGGGTCCATGGGCTGTTGGGTTGGCTAATTTAGTTTACAATATGTTGACGTTGGGTGCAAAGGGTCTCGCTTGGTTGGCTCAAAATCTGTGGGTACTTGCGGTGGTGCTCGCGTGGTTTGCTTACGATTATTACAAGCTAAAACGGTAGCGATAAAACATATGTAAAGGTATATGAACGTCACGTCAGCAGAGTTGAGCCCTGGTTTTAGACGAGCGACCATGGGCGTCATAAAAGGGGTGAGAACACAGCATGTGATCACGTTGAACCCTAATAAAGTCAGTCCCGGCGAGGAACTTTACATCGATATACCTAAGCTTAAGGTTAGCAGCTGTTTGGTACCTGGATCGTTGGGTCTAGTGTTCGACTTTAAGAACGCGAACGCTAAAAGCTGGTTCTTGAATAATGTGAGCAAGTTGTTGGTTGAGAAACTTGTTGTGAGACTAGCTGGGGAGACTGTGTATGACAACAATGGGGAAAATTACACTGGTGTCTATCGCGACCTTTGGGAAAGTGTTACTGCGCGAGACCAAATGATTGACTATGGTATTGGTGGTGAGAACTTGAGAAAGCTAGTCTCTAAGGATGACAGTGGTGCGACGAGTGGGAACGTTGCTAAAGTTAGTGACGCGTTAATGTTTGGTGTGATTGGGACGAAACTGCGGATTAAGCTTGGTAAGATTATGAATGACCACGGGTTGTACGCTCCTTTTAGCATGAACAACAACTTGCAGTATGTGATCACACTTCCGAAGGCCACAGACATCATGGTGGCACAATCCAATGAAAGTGTAGGCGGATACACTCTGGAGAACCTCGAGCTTGAGTATGAGACGATTGATAACCAGGAGCTCGCTGATGAGATAGCGTCGGGTTACGCAAGTGGTCGTAGTTTGTCATATGAGCACGTTACATTGATGAAAACCACCGAATGGGATAAAGGTACGACCATTGTGAATGAAAACATTAATCTTCCAAGAAAAAGCATGAAGGCAATTGTGTTGCTATTCACGAATAAGGTACGAACAGACAGCGAGGAGTTTCTTTACCCAAATATTGATAGTGTTAGAGTCACAATCGAAGGTGTGCCAAATAGTGTGTACTCACAGGGTATTCCAAAGTCGAAGTTCTACGCAGAAGCGAAACGATTGTTTGGGTTGGGTGAAGAACACGCTCAGTTCATGACCATACAGAAGTTCTATAAAGATGGCTTCGCGTTGGTCATTGACTTGAGGAGCGTTCAAGATAATCGCAATGTCGCCACTGGCAAGAACATTGTAAACACACAATCCGGTGTGCTTCTCGAGATCACTAAAAAAGCGACGACTGCGAATGTTATGTGCAGGGTGTTTGTGATAAGTGATGGGTTGGTCAACTTTATGAACAATGGGTTGCAATCAATCCAGTATTAAATCAAACGTGAGTTAATGGAGACTCCGTTTAATATGCTAATTGTTGGTATGACAGCTTGTGGTAAGACGCATTATTTGCTGGAAACATTGGAGTCTGAGTATTGTAGCAAATTTGACTACATTGTGTTGATTTGTCCTACTTTTGAGTGGAACAAAGCGTACCAAGATTGGAAATATGTGCGCGACCCCGACGTGTTAGCGATAGACTGTGCGCAGGACAATGTCGACGCTGTTCTCAAGTGTGTAACAAATGTTTTTAAAGGCACTAACACTCTGATCGTGTTGGATGACTGTGCGAGCTCTCAAGATGTTAAGAATAGGACTAGTCAGTTGGTCAACTTAGCTTTTAGTGCGCGACATTTTATGCTAAGCGTTATTGTCATCACACAACAACTGACGTCGATCGCAAAACCGTACAGAGAAAATATTAGTAAGCTTGTTTGCTTTTACTGTCCGAGCAGAAGTGATATGAAGGTCGTTATTGACGATTACCTTGGAAACATTAGCAGAGAAAAATCGTTGGCGATTGCGACTGCATTAAAAAATAATAAGTACGCTAGACTAGAGATCTCGCTGCGTTATCCATACAGTCACGAAGTTGTTATTCCGCAATAAAATATAGGTATAAGTAATAGCGTGATGGTAAAACGCAAAAGTGAAGAAAATCCTACGATTGAGGAATTAGTTGAGGACACTGAAGCCGCTAGTACTTCGACTGTGGAAGACAACATCGACGTTAGGAGAGCTGAGCTTATTAGACTGTCTGGTGATGGCGCGGTAAGCCAATCTGAAGCGTACATTAAAAAAGCGTCCGCAAAAGTTATTGATAAGATATGGCACCAATACGAGTTGAAGAGAATGGAAATCGCAAACGCTTTTCTCACCGACTTGTTAATCAGCAAATTCGCTAGCTTACTGGATGGGTTGAACGCTATTGAAAATCCTGACGAACTAAACGACGAACTACAAAAAGACCCGCTATTAAAGAAAGACGTTGAGAGCATTGTCGCGATTGTGACGCCGTATGTGCCTTTCTTGGGCTTGTTGTCGGGAGGAATCACAACGTCGAAATATGTGTACGATCACCATTTTAGAAGCGCAACAAACGCTGAAAATAGTGAACAAACGGACTAATTAATTATTAACAGGTGGCAATAATCTAATTTGCATAACAGGTGGCAATTTTATCACGCGTGAGACACTTTTACGACACATAAATTTGTAAAAATGTTTAAACGACTATTTTTTTAAATATGATTTGACAAATTTGTGAAAATGTTGAAACGACACTTTCTATTTTTTAAACGTGATTTGACAAATTTGTGAAAATGTGATTTAACAAATTTGTGAAAATGTTGAAACGACACTTTCTATTTTTTAAAATGTGATTTGACAAATTTGTGAAAATGTTGAAACGGCGCTTTCTATTTTCTAAATGTGATTCGACAAAAAAAAATGTGAAAATGTTGAAATGACACTCTCTATTTTTTAATATGTGGGAGTGAGCTCGTACCACATTTTATTTTTTTTAACACGCGAAAATGTTGAAATGACACTTTCTATTTTTTCCTAAATGTAATTTGTGAGAATTTTGAAACGACGCTCTCTATTTTTTTAAATATGACTGAAATGGTGTCAAATTTAGCGAGAGTCGCGATTTGGTATAAATTTGGTATTGTCTCGCTAGTCTCGCGTGTGTTTGACATCAATTTAGTAGAAAATGTGCGAAGGGTGTCTAGATTGACTAACGATCGCTGTAGTAGTATAGCAACTAGGGCTGCGAGCTTATTCGACGTCAATCGTGAATATAAACACCAAAACATCGCCAAATTTGTCGAGTCGTGACTTGGCCAAATTTGGTGACGTTTTGGTGTTTATATTCACGATTGAGGTCGATTGAGCTCGCAGCCCTAGTTGCTATACTACTAATGCCATTTTCTCCTTTTTGATTACTTGGTTCCTTTTTATCTTATAAATGTACAGACATAAACCGCTGGGTGTGGTGCGCGCCTCTGTAACTGAGCTACCACAGAGCAAGCAATGTCGAATGGCTTTAAATTGGGGTTTCTGTTGCTCAGCTACCTATGTCGATCGATCGGGTGCCCACACTAAGTTTTAATTCGTATATGTAGTATTTGGGTATATAATGGTCTTGCTAGAATGGAAGTTGTAATAATTAAGTGATGACGTAGTACATGAGCGATTATACCTGTGATGTAGTCGACAGGTGAACGTAATGGAGCGCTAATCCATGATCCTCTCCACCAGAATGTTGCAATGCCATATACTCTTCTTTTTTATTAATCGCTTCCTTTATATTGTATAAATGTAGAAACTTAAACCGCTGCGTGTGGTGACGCGGGCCTGTAACTGAGCTACCACAGAGCAAGTGTCGAATGGCTTGAAATTGGGATTTCTGTTGCTCGGCTATTTATGTCGATCGGTAAATCATTCATAGGAGAGTCCACTAGAAACTGGGGACAGGAATAATCACATAGCTGAACACCACGTACAAACAAAACACGATATTGACTGGGACTCGGCTGAATGTATCGCCTTTAACACAAACAGCGACTTACATTAGAAAGTTGGTATACCAACTTGGAACATAAACCACTTAACAGATCACAACAATTACCAACACCATACAAAAGACTTCTTCGCACGCACCAACGAACAATAGACCCACCGATAAACAATATTGGCCCACGCTTAACGCTTAACGCAACACCCACTCACACTAATTATGACACAAACAAACGATGACGTAATGAACCAGACGTATATATAGGCAAACCTGACAAATACGCTTTACTTGACTCTGAAGATGACCGCCGCTGAGGCCGTTGAAACGTCAGTCACTAACAATAGTCTTTCTCAAGACTAGAACAACCTGGACGATCAACTTCACACATCTAATGATACTCCTTTCTTTCGGATGCATGGCCAGCGCCACAAAAGTCACACGAAATTTTGCACATCCAAATTGCATAAATTCGTTGCGGAAATCTGAAGTCTGAAAAATCTTGGAAATCTGAAAAATCATTTGCGCGAGTGGCTGTCACACGCTAGAAATGCTCATGCAACTTGAACTTTGTTTTGCAAGTACAGATATATTTATTCACTATTCTTATACAAACCCTGTAATGAGCTATATAGGTAGTCCAATATTTGATAAGCCTTTTTGACTTCCTCGCCGCCTCGTTTGTAATATAAATATATACTTATTATTACTGTTTACTGATTTATCAGTTTGTGAACCTCTCTTTATCGGGCGTAGATCAACGTTAACAAAAATAAAGCCAAGTTTCAATAAAATTACCAGACTTTACTTCAAAACGGCTTAGACATCACTTCTACAGTTTAGCCAAGCCTAATACGTGAAACGATCTTTGAAATTAATGCTGACCAAGTAGTAGAGTGGTTTCGCATATTCCCCAGTTGGCGAGTAAATACATATATTCATTCGATCTGTTGAACGTCGCGCGGAACTTTGAAGGTGCCCTCCAGCATGGCCGCGCTTTGATATTAGTGTAACCATTCTATAATGCAATTCAAAATTTAATCTATATTTGCTATGTATGCATGGTTGAACCAGATAATTGCTGTGGTAGCCATCGATCTTTTTCACAATTAAGAATTATAATCGACCAAGAGTGCTTTAGTTATTAATAAATAATATTCTTGTTCCCAAATGATATCTCACATTTGCACTATATAAACAACAGTCGATACATGAACAATCGTCAAACTCAAATTCTCCGGAAACGTTTCTGAGTCACGGACAGGAATCGAACCTATATATCCTTCTGATTGCAGATGAGACGCTCTAACCATTGAGCTACCGAGACTCAGATGTAGAGTGAAGGTTACAATGATGTACAGTTCGACTGATATATGCATGTATAGCAATAAGAAGGTTATAGAACGGGACGCCTTGTCTGAAGATCTGAGCTTGACGATCGTTCATGTATCGTCTGTCTACTACAAGCTCTCTCGCATTCACTAAACAGCAGTGCATATATTAAAACATAAACAACAGTTGTGGCAAACCCTATATCAGAATATATTATCATGGCAAGGAATAATAATAAGTCTAGAGAATTGAGGTGTACCGTGCAAATCAACATACACGCAATAATATAAAATGAGATTGCTGCGCATAGGCTGAGTGTGATATCAAAAGTAACGAAGGGCCAATTCCCTCGAAACATCAGTGTCTCATTCGTACTTGTTTGAATCAAATTTGACGTCGCTTTATGCAATTAAAATAGAAACACTTTAGAGTTTATAGTCGTGTGCTGCGGTTTCGTGTTCTGCGGTTTTGTGAATTATAACGCTCTTGATTAATAAAATAGAGGCAAAGTATGTGTGCGGACTAAAAGCAGTGTACCGAGGTGAGTATTGATACACGAGACTGTTATGGACTGGACTGTTATGAGTTTCGAATGGGGCTATTTTAAAATTACTATATATATATATACGACCCTGCGATTGCTAGTGCAGTGCTCTGACCACTGAGCTACGGAAGCCGTTGCCGAGAGCCTAGTCACGAGTTCTGTATATATGGTGGTAATGCCGGGATAAGATTCTGGGTATATTATAGGTAATATTTGGCATTTCACTCGATCAAACTACATGTTGAAAGGATTTATGGTGAAGGAAAATTTCGAGTGTTGGAATACATACATTTTAAGACCAAACCGGGACCAGTTGCGAAAAATGCAACTTAGCGGCCTATATATATATATATATATATATATATATATATATATATATATATATATATATATATATATATATATATATATATATATATATATATATATATATATATATATATATAATATATATACATACATGAAAGTATACAATGTGCCCTACCGGCTATCACCATAATGGCTTTATGGTAACTGTGGACTTGGGACCCACTATGTACGGCTACACATTGTAGGATTGCATTGTGGAGTCACCAAAGTGCTCAAACTGCGAGCAGTGAGCAATGCATAATGCAAACAGTAAACGTCTCATTGAGAGAGACTCTCCGCCCAATCCATGAGAGTGCTCAAAACCACATGAGCGGTGAGCGTAATATATACATGAAAGTATACAATGTGCCCTACCGGCTATATATATATATATATATATATATATATATATATATATATATATATATATATATATATATATATATATATATATATATATATATATATATATATATATAACTACAAACGGTACCGTTTCGGCCTTTTGGGGCCTCATCAGTGTAGTGCTGATGAGCAGGATGAAGATAACTGCTATTTACAGTCACAAAATGTGGGACATCAAAAATCATGCCAGAGCTCTCAAACTGCAAGCAGTGAGCGTGCGCACATATATATATATATAGACTAATATATAGAGACTATATCCAAGAGTCTAATAATTATTGCGAAGAAAGAATGAAAGTAAGCATTCTTGGTAGCTTTATCTTGATAAAATTTAAAATTATGCGACGTGTTCTTCGTTCAAAGTGTGGATGTAGATATGTGCTTTTGTCCATATCCATGACGACTCCACGGATCACTTTATTTTGTTATTTTGTAGAAGTTTAGTGATAGAATACGGTGTATAAATGTTCAGGATTGGTCACACGAGAAAAGACTGAAATAAACCGTTTTTATTGAAAAATAGAGTTTTTTTGTGGTTTCAGCAATTCGTACAATGGTCACACGAGTGTTTTAATATTTCGCAAGATTGGTGAAAATTTCTGTTTCGAATACGTATGCTGTCCTGAATAACATTAGATAATGCACTATAGACCTAGCTACATAAAATCAAAATCAAACTTTCGATACGAAATGAACGCTCTGATTCGTATGCCTTTTACGCTCATACGATTATTCCTGGTTACCTCTTCTCATAAATATAAATATAAAACATCGATCTTATGATCTCATAACTAATTACACATGCAATCCCTTACGATGCGTCTTAATGGCTCCTATAATGGACCATTGCAGTGACTTACTAATAGAACGGAATGAAAAAAGTGTTTACGTGCATGCGACTACTGGTGACGCTAATTCGTGCAGCGTGTTTTTGCATATATATAATTATCAGTATATACTGCTAAGCGTCACATACACGCGTGTACACCTAAGTTGACCCAGCTTGGACACTTATATAGATGAAAGTAACAAGACTAACATCTGCCTCCATACCGAAAATTGAAAAAACAATTCCAAACATTTTTATCAAAGAAAATGATATTGTTTCTTTCTTAAAACAATTTTAATTTCGTAATATAGTAGTGTTTTGACTTTAAAAAAGTTATAATTTGTGTTTCGAGTTTGCTTTCCACTAAATGTTATTTAGAAATTCCTTTCAATGATTAAATAAACTTTACTTCTCAAATTCATTAATAATTTGTGAAGATTATTCAAAATAAATTAATATTTAATCAGTATTTAGAAAGAGGAAGATTACAGCCGAATTTCCCGAACTTTAATCTCGATTTTCTCATGAAATATGGATTTGTTTGAGAAGCCAGTTCTAACACTCGTAATTGTTCATTTTATGATTTCTAAATACTCGACTGCGCCTTGTCTTTTCAACTGGAAAGGAAGAACGCTTACTCGTGTTAGAACTATTACTTCATGGCTTATTTTCACTAATATAACTCTAATTAATATATCTATATCTATATATAAATCTTGAAAATATGGGGGCGCGTTTGAAATATTAACAAGAAAAATAACTTATTTAATAAAATAGCCATTAGTTTTAACTTACTCAAAACGAATGAACGAGGGCTATAGGCTACTGTATATATTATGGAATTGTCTATTATAGACTTGTTCTGATGTGCACGGTAATTTTGCGGAATATAAAGAAGATTGAGTATTAATATTTATATTATTTATGTTCACTTCTTTATTCTCATTTCTGTATATTTTTATCATGTATTTGTTTATCGACAGCAGCGCTAACGAAGAGATTTTAATTAGTCATACATGCATAATCGTTGGAAATGTTAACCGCGTCGCCGACGCTGCACTTTCTATCACTCAGACCATCACTTTAGTTAGTGAAAAGAAGGCCAAAGTTACAGCTGCTCAATTTGCCTCGTTATGTTGGCAGTGCACAGCACTACACAAAACATGATATTATTGGTATATGCTTACATCTGGAGTTAGCACCGATATGAAATTGATCAATCTAATCAATCAAAAATTTTCAAACTTTTTTATTAAAATAAATTATATTGTTTCTTTTTATTACAGATTTTGTTATACTCTGCTTATTGATTGTTCATGCTTGGGAAAAGAAAAAAGGGAAAACAACAGTGGGATAAATAGGGATCACCATGCTTATTTTCAAAACTGCGCGAAGCAATAGGCCTATCCAAAAATCATCTGCATGAATTACACACCTTGCAAAACTTCAAATCTTTAATAACTCTATATTACTTTTTTTCGACGTACCGTAATATGTCATTCATTTATACTTGGATTGCAATAAAAATAACTGCTATTATAAACAATGTTAAGTAAGCTACTTATTCATTATGATTGGTAGTCATTGGTTGTGGTTTGTATTTAGTGGTTAGTGATTACTTTATATAAGTTATCACGTCGTATTAACAGTGAATAGTACTCCATATAAAGTCTCTTCATATACAGGGGTTTTCAGTTATCTAGAATCCGAAGCAATTGTGATGGATAAACATACTGAGCTAGACCTGAATACTGAACTAAAATGCAAAGAATTAAACTTAAACGAATCTCGGATTGTCAAACATAAATTAAACAAGAATAGAATTTGGAAAGAGTTTGTTTCCATGTCGACCCTCCATGGCTTGCGTTACATATTTGACAAACGGCCAAGATATCAACGGATTTTCTGGCTACTGCTCATGGTAGTTATGTTGGGGCTTTTCGTTTGGCAAGCCAGCATGCTGGTCATTTCTTTTCTCCAGCGTAAAGTAATGAGTAGAATGGAAGTCGCACATAATCTCATGGTCGAGTTCCCGGTCATAACAATTTGTAACGAGAACATGTATAAGAAAAGCGTGATCGACGGTACTGACTTCGAGAAAATAATGAGGAAATTGAAGCCACTTAACGATCCCGTACAGCCAATAAACTGGACAGAATACAATGTAAGCAACATCAATATGACCGAACTAGCACATTCTGCCGCCCATAAACTTCATTATAATACCACAGATAAATCTGGAATGCTCTACAAGTGCACATGGAAGGAGAAAAACTGCTCTACACACAACTTCACCGAAGTAATGACAGATATGGGTTTATGTTATGCGTTTAACGCAGGTGGGTAAATTAAGCGTATGTTAATTTGGTATAGTAGCGTTTTGACTTAAAAAGTTATAGTTTAGTTTCGAGTTTGCTTCCCATTAAATGAAAAGAATTCAATGATAAATAACCTTTTCTTCCTAGCTTATTTTCATTAGTATAATGAAAAAGTCAGAAAAAGTATTCTGTTTCTCTGATCAGTTAATTGCGTGTTTGTGGGCACGATCACCCTCTCAGATAACAATGGCGACCACTGATACGTGTTTAAACGTTTGTTCTGTTAAAAGCATAAAAATAAATATCTGCACTTTACATAGAAACTAGAAAAGTACTCACCATTTCTGCAAAAAGCGTTTCCTTGAAGAAAAAAAAGCCGCGTCAACTCTGGACTGACCCACTGACCAGAAACAGAATACTTTTTTTGGTCAAAATAGATTTCTATCTATATTTATATATATAAATCTTGAAAATATGGAGGCTTTTAAAATATTAACGTGAAAAATAACTAATCAATAAAATAGCCATTAATTTTAACTTACTAAACAAATAAACGAGGGTTACGTATATATTATGGTATTGTATATTATGAGGTAATAACCAAGGTTAACAACAAGAGAACTGAGACAAAGCATGGCAAGTCTTAGAGGGCATTTTGCGAAATATAAAGAAGATTGAGTATTAATATTTATATTATTTATGTTCAGTTCTTTGTTCTCATTTCTGTGTATTTTTATCATGTATTTTTTATCTACAGCAGCGCTAACGAAGAGCTTTTAATTAAAAGCGGTTATAATCTCCAATGATCGTGTGTATGACTAATTAGTCATACACACAATTGTTGGAGATGATAAGCGCGTCTCCTTTGCTGCACGTGTCTATCACTCAGTCCATCAGTCTTTAGTTATTAAAAAAAAGGCAAAGTTACAGCTGCTCAATTTGCCTCTTTACTTTGGCACCGCATGGAACATTAGGCCCTTTCTCGATATATGAGCAACCGAAATGTAAAATTATTATAGCATCAACCCAAGTCAGTTTTAGGGTTAGGATTTGGGTTAGGGTTAGGATTAGGATTAGAGTTAAGGATTGGTTTGTATTTCGGTTTGTTCATCGAGAAAGTGCCGAACATTAGGTCAGCCTTGTGGAGCAATGAGCATGGGGTGTGACAAAAATGGAGGACCATTTTTATGAAACAAAATGACTACGTTATCTAAACTGTGGAAAGATAAACGCAAATCTGTGATACTAACTGAAATATTAGTATTATTCATTTCAACTGGGGCATTTATCCCCACTATGGGATCACTGCATCGTGGCTCTTTATCATTATATTGATGTGGTGCCTTTAAAGTATCTATGAAATGAAAATTCGCCCCAGTTTTTATGATTGTACTTGTAAGAACACTTATAATAATAAAAAATGGCTTTTAGATGCTTTTCATATGTTATCCCGTTCTTGAATTATTACGCTTTATATAATTTGAGCTGTGATGTCACAAGATGGACACAGCATTATACCAAAACTGAAAATTAGGCATACATACAGACCTGTTTGACTAAATAGATTAAAACCTTGCTGACTTACTCAGTGAAGAAAACTAAACATTGTCATGGTTCTAATGTGGTTGCTATGGTTAGAGATTAGTTTCAAGATTACTCTTTTTGTCCTTTATAATAATTATTTGTTTTCAACCACATTTACAGCAACTTATTTAGTTGTAGGAAGTTTACACCCTTATTCCATGATTTCCCAACGCAACAAATAACTGTTTAAAACCATCAAAAAGTAACAGCAATTACGAAAAGTAGAACATTTTGTTTGTATACAAAGTGGCCTGGGAACGAATCTGTTACCCTGGAACCTAATAATAACAATCTAAATGCTGAGACTTGTTAACTCAGTAAGTCTGCATGGTTTGAGCCTGTTTGGTCACACCAATCAAAAGATATGCTTGATTTTGTGTTTTGATGTAATGCTGTGCCCATCTTGTGATGTCACAGCTCAAGTTACATGAAGCGTATAAGATATGAAAGTCATGTAAATGCTATTTCTCATTATTTTACGTGATCTTTCAAATACAATTATAAAAAGCTGGGGTGAATTTTCATTTCATAGACGCTTGTACTGATACTGTAGATTGATCAAGGACAAAAATCACAATATTTGTTATAGACTAGGGGTATAAACCAGGTACTGAAATTTTCTCATGGTGGATTTCTAGACAGTGCTGTTGGTCAGCTAACAGCAGATTTAACTAAATCAGCAGAATAAATTTGTAAATGCATTTTTAAGACAAACATAAGTTCCATTATTACGTCATGGATAATTCATCAGTTAATGATTCACTATAGGTTAAGGGGTGACGCATGATATTGAGAGTTATTAAGGCCAAGGTTGATAACACAAACTGAGACCTTACTAATTCTCGATATTATGTGAAAATCAAATCCAATAATGCTAAAACAATGAGTGCAATAGTGCTAAAACAATGAGTTTTCTGTTACGTTGGCGAATCTTTGCGAAGAACCCACCATATCCCATTTTCTTTCGCCATAATCATGCTGGCTACAGCAAGCTGATATTGGAATAATGATGTCATAGCTACACTTTTTGAACCATAATATTGGAACATTGACGTCACATGAAGCTGATGTCACGATTTACAGTAGCTGTATGCCAACAGCCAATCAACATCGAGATAGAGTCCAAGATAGCTGCATGCATTTTACAGCGAAGATTTATAGAAGGCCAGTTCATATCCAATAAGCAGGGTTGATTCATAGTAATTATTCGTACTGCTCTTTGCTGCATTTTTTCAGTTTATCTTGCTGCGTGTCGCTAAGCGTATCCCATACCGTGTCACAATAATCGAAAACTGGTAATACCATAGCTGTATAAACTTTAACTGCAGCATGACTGTTAAAAAAGGTCGATTTCTTCTTAATGCACCAAGACGTTTCGCTGTCTTCACCTTCACCTTTAAACGATTAATATGTTTAGCAGAAGTGAGTCCTCAATTTTCTTTAAACACCAATATATTTATAATATTTAACAGATTCGACCAATTTTCCCTGGTGTTGTCTTCTTAGATCATCATTTAAAGACAAGCATTTATGAGTTCAAAATAGTTCTGCTTTTGTTTTACCACTGTGTATATAAAGCATGTTACG
>JAYKKM010000492.1:1652500-1655000 GCA_035772405.1 Chrysogorgia sp. JL179-B06
CATTTCGGCCTTTTGGGCCTCATCAGTGTAGTGCTGATGAGCAGGATGAAGATGACTGCTATTTACAGTCACCCTTGATGCGCACAAAATGACCGTTTTGCTCAGCTTGATGAACAAGAAATAAAAACCCTTCTTGAGAATGCAATACCACTGATAATACCAAAAAAACAACAAGATATGGAATGAAAATATTTAATGATAAGTAAAGCAAACTAAAAATTAGCCTTTTTCAAAATAAGGGGTGGTTTTGAAATTAAATTTGACATGAAACGACTGAAAAGGAGTGCACAGTTTTAAAAGAGAAGAGAGAAAGGTAGAAATTAAATTAATTACATTACATTTTGAATTTGTTACCTCTTCCAATTTTTCTGGCGGTTTGTACATCACAGTGATGACAAAAGCAGAGAAAAGCACTTGCTTTAAGGTGTTTCATACATCTGCTTGGCAATAACAAAGTTGACAAATTCTTGAGAAATCCTCCCAACAACAAGCCATTTTCCATCACTGACGACCCTACTTTTACCGAAGCAAATTTAGTGTTAGATGCGTTCGTTAAAATCCTTATGAAAACTTGGAAAATCGCCGGTTTGGTCCACAAAAAGCCAATACAGTGTAATCCAGAGGCAAATTAAGTTGTTGTTTGACAGTGGCGAATTATGTCCAGCCGACAGCACTGATCCATCACCATTGCTTCGTACCGTTTCGTTTTACCTTGGCCTGGCTACATTGCAATTACTTTACAGAATATCTGTGTTTATCCAAACACACAGGATGTTGCGAGATTTGAGAAAAGCGTAAAAACTGTCCAGATTTTGGTTGTATGTACAAATTTTGTTTGATTAGATTTTAGTTGAATATCCAGATTTTGGTTGAATACAGTACCCAGATTCATCGTATACGATTGTCATTACGGCGTACGTTGTTGTATACGATTGTCGTTCTGGCGTATGCAATTGTTTGCACATAACATAATTCTTGTTTATGATTCGATGACGAATGCTGACACGCGTGTACAGTTTGATCACATACACCAAGATGACAATCGTATACGACAAATCGTATCATGTAGATTGGCCTTTAGACTTCCGTAATTTCTTCGCTTCTTTTCAGTTTTGATCTGAGCCAGAGGTTTCTTTTGCCAACACGCTGACTGAGTGTTCGTTGGGATAGCTACAGTATCTCCGGCATAAAAAAAAGTACATCGTCATTGGTTGTGTTTGTAAATTGCGGTGATCAGTTAACTGTACATACTGTAATTTTATTTAGCAAAATCACGCTCTGAAAAATCAAACAGAACTTCGGTCCTCGTGCATACTATGCTTGTAATTACAAAGATATAGACCTGACCGTATAGCGATATGTGTATTTTCTGCAAGTTTATAAAGATGAGAAACGTGACGACACCTGTATAATGTATGTGTCTACGATTGAGATTCTCTGCCTGTATTAAAGCTAGGTGGGAAACTTCATTTACATTTCACAGTGCTAAGTAACTAGTTACTACGCATTTAAGGCCAATCTCACCAAAAAATAGGTACGCAACGCGTACATGTGTATGATGACATGAGACAAAACTGAACAATACAGCTTAAAATATGAAACAAAAATAGAAGCACGATTATATTAAATAAATATATTATAACAGCGTATTATATATTATCGAGATAACAGCGTATTATATATTATCGAGGCTACTAGCTACATTGCAATTACTTTACAGAATATCTGTGTTTATCCAAACACACAGGATGTTGCGATATTTGAGAAAAGCGTAAAAACTGTCCAGATTTTGGTTGTATGTACAAATTTTGCTTGATTAGATTTTGGTTGAATATCCAGATTTTGGTTGAATACAGTACCCAGATTTTGGTCGAATATCCAGTGTGCACTTTCAGCAGATTCATTTTGATCGGCTTGCATTTCAATAAGTGTGAAGTTATCTCAGAATTTGCTAACTGAATACTGTGGCGTGGAAACAATGGGTACCCAGTAACAATGGGCATGGAAACAATGTGTGACGGTTGCTGACAACATGTAATATAATACGTATACATTATAATTTGTTTATGTGAGCACAGGCTCTCGCGGCCTTGTCTTTGTTTGGATAACGCATTTTAGACTGGATTAGTCATTAGTAGACACAAGGGATATTATTGCGCTCGCCCTTTTAGCTTTTTTGTAATGGACATTCGATCGGTTCCTATGCGAATCCATAATCGTAAGTTTTAGTTATGTTATTGCGTTACCTTTGGTTAATATGCATGATTTGTGTTAATTTATGGTACGCTTTGTAATCGCATGATTTAGGGTTTTGAATAGCTCTTAATTGTTGTTATTAATCATTACTGTAGTTTTCACCGCATTTTGAGGAGATCATTGTATACAATAAAGAAATTGACTCGATTCATTTGTGGTTGATCACATGCGAACTTCAGTCGATCGCTCTCCACGAGGGTATTTGGCTTGGAACGCGACAGTAACAATGGGTGTGGAAACAATG
>JAYKKM010000492.1:1662500-1725000 GCA_035772405.1 Chrysogorgia sp. JL179-B06
CTACATGTTGAAAGGATTTATGGTGAAGGAAAATTTCGAGTGTTGGAATACATACATTTTAAGACCAAACCGGGACCAGTTGCGAAAAATGCAACTTAGCGGCCTTCCGGTAGGAATTGAACCCGCGACTCTGCGATTGCTAGTGCAGTGCTCTGACCACTGAGCTACGGAAGCCGTTGCCGAGAGCCTAGTCACGAGTTCTGTATATATGGTGGTAATGCCGGGATAAGATTCTGGGTATATTATAGGTAATATTTGGCATTTCACTCGATCAAACTACATGTTGAAAGGATTTATGGTGAAGGAAAATTTCGAGTGTTGGAATACATACATTTTAAGACCAAACCGGGACCAGTTGCGAAAAATGCAACTTAGCGGCCTTCCGGTAGGAATTGAACCCGCGACTCTGCGATTGCTAGTGCAGTGCTCTGACCACTGAGCTACGGAAGCCGTTGCCGAGAGCCTAGTCACGAGTTCTGTATATATGGTGGTAATGCCGGGATAAGATTCTGGGTATATTATAGGTAATATTTGGCATTTCACTCGATCAAACTACATGTTGAAAGGATTTATGGTGAAGGAAAATTTCGAGTGTTGGAATACATACATTTTAAGACATTTTATATATATATATATTTTATATACATTTTATATATATATATATATATATATATATATATGTGTGTAATATTTGGCATTTCACTCGATCAAACTACATGTTGAAAGGATTTATGATGAAGGAAAATTTCGAGTGTTGGAATACATACATTTTAAGACCAAACCGGGACCAGTTGCGAAAAATGCAACTTTAAGGTCATGCAACTTTAAGGTCAATATATAAATGCAACTTTAAGGTCAATATATAAATGCAACTTTAAGGTCAATATATATATAATTATATATATATTGACCTTAAAGTTGCATTTATATATTGACCTTAAAGTTGCAGCATGACCTTATATATATATATATATATATAAAGTATATATAAAATCTAAACTTTTACAGATGCCGTAACACTGTGTTTCATGCCTAAGGCAATCATCAGACGACTAACTAACATCAACGTATTCACTGAATTATATACAATTCGCGCGGTATGGATCAAAAGCGCTAATTGTCGGGCGGTGTTTCTTTGAAGTAGGCATTTGTTTATGAGGCGGCAGCTTGATAGAAGTTCGTTTCGTTTGTTTAGAAGTCTGTATTTTTGGAAAATGATATGATACTTTTCGGCTAGGCAAAGTTCACATCGTGTTGATCCGTTTCGGAAGGCAGGCGCGTTGTCTAAAACTGACCACTTTATTTCAGCGTTTGAAGCGTTTTTTTCTCGTAAGTTCCAAACATGTTTTGAGAGTTCTGTTGAGTTGATTTTGTTTTGGTAGCGGAATGAATTTCGATGTTTGTAGAGTCGGTCCTTGAAGGTATGTTCTGTCAATCCAATGTAATTTGTTCCGTTAGTGTCTGTGTCAGTTGTGATGTGGGCTCGGTAGACCAGGCTTCGAGTTAGGCAATTTCCTTGGAGGGGGCAATCCTTCTTGACTTTACAGTTGCATGTCTTACTTTGGCTTTCTTCCTGGTTGTTAAGTATTTTTCGGTTATGCGATGTTATGACGCTCGACATATTTGGCATACAGCTGTAGCTGACCTTGATATTGTTCCTATTGAAAATCTTATCCCACTTTTTTGAGAAGGAAGAAAACAACAACGAACAGCAACAGAAGTTGGGTTTTAAGTCAATAAGATGCCCTCCACAAGTTAACGAAATGGAAAACTTTGAGAACGACTTGGTAGAAATGACAAGGAATATCAAATTCCGACAAGTATACAACCAATTCCAAAGTAAATTGAAAGAAGATATCAAATCAATTAGAAACTCCACCAAAGCCTTCATCCCAGCAGATAAAACTAGGAACATGTACGAAATGGACAAAGCCACGCACGACAAGCTACTACACGAGAACATTACGAAATCTTACAAGAAATGCAACAGTAACACCTATAACGAAATCAACGGAAAGGCAAAACAGATCGCATCAAGATTAGACATCCAAGAGAGAACCACAATCCTTGCCAAGCAACAAGTCATCATCACCCTCAAGGACCACAAGGAGAACTTCAACAATACACCAAAATGCCGACTGATAAACCCGGTGAAAAGCATCCTAGGACGAGTTAGCAAGCAAGTATTAGAGAGAATAAACGCATGCACGAAAGAAAAAACCCAAGTGCACCAGTGGAAGAATACGAAGAGCGTGATAGAGTGGTTCAACACATTAGAAGACAAGGAAAATTGCAGCTTCGCACAGTTTGATATAGTCGACTTCTACGCATCGATAACAGAAGAACTGCTAACGAAAGCCATAGATTATGCCAAGGAATTCGTACCGATCAACCAGAGTGATTTGGAAATCATTATGCACGCACGCGAGTCGCTACTGTTCGACCAAGGTAATGATGGATGGGTAAAAAGGGACGGCGACAACACATTTGACGTCACAATGGGGAGCTACGATGGAGCCGAAGTGTGTGAATCTACATCTTGTATCTACATCTTGAGCATCCTGTCGCAGAATTATGGAAAGTCGCATATTGGTTTGTACAGAACGACGGTCTGGCAGCTTTCCATAATATCAACAGCCAAGCATCTGACAAGATCCGAAAAGAAATTACAAAAATTTTCAAAGACCTCGGGCTAAAGATTACGATTCAAGTCAACCTGAAAGAAGCTAATTTCCTCAACGTCACCTTCAACCTTCCAACTGACACCTACAAGCCTTACAAAAAACCAAACGACAACCCCGTTTATATCCACACCAATTCTAACCATGCACCCGCCAAGCATAATTAAACAACTACCAAAGAGCATCGGCAAGCGAATCAACAACATATCGTCCAACAAAGAAATGTTCGATAAAGCAGCACCATATTACAACGAAGCGTTAAATGCCAGTGGATACGGAGAAACCATTCAACTCGAGCAAACTACCAACGAGGAACCCTCCACAACAGCTAAGAAGAGAAAAAGAAACATCATTTGGTTTAATCCACCGTACAGCATGAACGTACAGACGAAAGTAGGCAAGAAATTTTTACAACTTATTGACATGCACTTCCCCAGCAACCATAAATTTCATAAGATTTTCAATAGGAACAATATCAAGGTCAGCTACAGCTGTATGCCAAATATGTAGAGCGTCATAACATCGCATAACCGAAAAATACTTAACAACCAGGAAGAAAGCCAAAGTAAGACATGCAACTATAAAGTCAAGAAGGATTGCCCTCTCCAAGGAAATTGCCTAACTCGAAGCCTGGTCTACCGAGCCCTCATCACAACTAACACAGACACTAACGGAACAAATTACATTGGATTGACAGAACATACCTTCAAGGACCGACTCTACAAACATCGAAATTCATTCCGCTACCAAAACAAAATCAACTCAACAGAACTCTCAAAACATGTTTGGAACTTACGAGAAAAAAACGCTTCAAACGCTGAAATAAAGTGGTCAGTTTTAGACAGCACGCCTGCCTTCCGAAACGGATCAACACGATGTGAACTTTGCCTAGCCGAAAAGTATCATATATCATTTTCAAAAAATACAGACTTCTAAACAAACGAAACGAACTTCTATCAAGCTGCCGCCACATAAACAAATACCTATACGTAACTTCAAAGAAACACCGCCCGACAATTAGCGCTTTTGATCCATGCAGCGCGAATTGTATATAATTCAGTGAATACGTTGATGTTAGTTAGTCGTCTGATGATTGCCTTAGGCATGAAACACAGTGTTACGGCATCTGTAAAAGTTTAGATTTTACATATACTTTATAACTAGCTCTACAATTTTTGTATCGAGCACTCTTACTTACTGGGATTTTGTCCATGTTTTGGTCTATTCACCTAATATATATATATATATATTCGACTTCGCATTGGCCATAATCATGGTCATCACCAAAGTCATCACCATGATCATCACCATGGTCATAACCATGGTCGTAACCAAAGTTCGTCTCTTTTGTTCTTACTATTCTGATCTACTTAGGTATTGAGCACTCTACCTGATATGATTTTGAACCTGACACTTATCTATATATCTATATATCCGGGTTCGATTCCCGGTTGGGGCAGTCAAATTTTCATATACATATATTTGACCATATATATATATATATAAAAGCAGGTTTAAAATGTTTAAACTCTTAACTTTAAAAATTTATTGCAGACCAACGTTTCGGGGTCTTGCCCCTTTATCAAGGTAATATTACAGAAGCTACAATCATGGCCAAAAGTCGTGGGACAGTGTTGTCTCATTTTATTCGTGCCCACTCAATTCGACAGATAAAGAAAGCCGAATGATATAAATTAACATCATGATATATAATATGTATATAATATATGTAATTATATTCATGCATATATGTAATACTCAAATATGCAAGCTTCTAGAAACTGATAATAGAGACTGTAAGTTGTCTTTAATATAGCCGTCTTTTGCAGTTTCTGACTTCCACCGTCCGTGTCGCTTGAATAAGCGGTCCTTGATACCGGCATTCGCAGCAGTGGTTGCCCCTCCGCTTCTCAAGCTATGAAGCCCAAATTTCGCTTTGGAGTATCCCAAACTGGAAAATGCTGCCAATATTATTTCTCGAGTACGGGTGTAGGACATACCCTTCGGCTGTACTCTGTAATTATTTTTTGATTTACAATAATATAAACTCCTGAAAAATGGTTCAGGAGAACGAAGATCTATTTTAGCTAACACGACATATCGGTTTAAAATACCGAAAGGACAAGCTATGTCTTTTGTTTCGGCCATAAGGACCTTATTTCCTTCACGATAAACATCAGTTTTGCTTTTTGAAAGGTATAACTCAACGAACTGAACGGTGTTCTCTCTCGAAAATGTTACATCACAACATCGTAGACATCTCGCTAAATCTCAAAAACGCATTGAAAGCGGTCACACAAATGGCTGCTACGCGAAGGTCTGATGAACTGGCAGCAGGTAACGTGAACTTTGCACATAGTTTTTCAATCATATCACGCGTTATCGGTTCTTTCTTCACAACCGGTTTTGCTAACTTCCGTTTCCCAGCTTCTAAAACGTTCTTTACCACGCCAGACTCACATGGGCTGCTGTATCCGTATAATTTATGCGCCCAGTTTATCCCATAAAACGCAGATTCAAGCTTTGAATACGGACTGTCCTTTTGTATGAGGTATTCAAGATATATACCAACAGAATGTATATCAGCTGGTAAAGATTGTATCTCATCATAACTTTCTGTCCATTTCTTAAACGCGCTGAACGCTCTGGAATACTTGTCAGTGGTGGCCGGTGCTTTAGATTGAATAACACGAACAGGAATATGAGCGGATAAACGTTGTAACTCTGGATCACGCAAATTTCTAATCATATGCGTAAAAAACATTTCACCCTGTATAATTGAATAAAATTATACATGTTAACTCATTAGCAAGATATAGGCCCAGCGGCTATAAAGAACCATCAATTAACAAAAAAATTACAGGGCTGTCAAAGTTATCAGACCCGAACAAAGACATTGTATTAGCCCCGTGTGTAAATACATCTTTTCCATCTTCGATGTAAACAACGTCCAAAATAAAATCTCGAAAATTCCCGTCTTCCTGAACGAGAAACGGCCAGAATACTGCCGATGGCCATACAGGTGCTGTTAGTATTGCACGACAACCGGACAAGCAAACATGTTTGCCGATTGCTCTAGGAATTAACTTTATGGGAGGAACTAGCCAGCAGAATTCTCCAAACCAACTGAATGAAAAACAGTCGACGCCTAACGAATTTGGGTTAAAATATCTGGAGTAAAACCGGGAAACTTTAAAGTTCTCACAGCTAGCGAAGCAATCGATCGTACATTTTCCCCAGTGGGATTGTAGCATTTTAAAATATTTATGCTTAATTTTCCAGTCGTCATAGTCCACGATTTTACTCAAATAATCGGCTCTTTCATTTAACGTACGAGGTATCCACTCGACCTCCATCTCAATATCGTTGTTTTTAATACAGTAAAAGATTTCCACAGCTAACTTGTGCAGGTGCACTTTCATACTGCCTGAATTAAAAATTATCGCTACGGCTTGATTATCTGTAAACCATTTAACTTTAGTCCTGTATAATAATGGTGTGAAACTTTTAAGTGCATCCTCGATGCATCTCAGTTCCCTCCAAGTGGAGCTTTGATTCATTTCAATTCTATTCCAGTTCCTGTGAAACACCGGTGTGTTATCAAGCGAAATAAATGCGGCACAACCAGTGTTGCTCGCGTCTGAATAAACAAGTTTCGCTGCCCTGGCGGGCTTAATTGTAGTAGACCTACAATTCAATTTTGGAACAGCTTCCAACCAGAATTTTAATTCATTTCTCGAATCCGAGTCTAAAATCAAATCGGATTCCCAACTTACTCTGCAATCAACATTACGATGTAAAGCTTTCGTCATTAACTTACACGTGTTTCCAAACACAATTAAATTCGAAATAATTAGTCCAGTCACAGAGGCCAGCTTTCTAGCCTTTAATTTTCTCAATACCAATATTTCGTTTATTGCAGCCAGCATTTTCGAAGTTTTCTTTTGCCACTTAAATTTTCTTAGCCACGTTATACGCTGAGTGGGAAACCACACACACTTGTCCTCGTTGGGAATAAATCCACAGCTTATAATATCTGACCGTACTTTACAAGATTGTTTCATACAATTTGAAAAAGAAATGGATGCCCCCATGCCATCATCTAAATAAACGACTATTTTATGTGCGGAAGTCCGCCAGTACTTCACTAATGGTCTCATTACCTTCGTAAATATGTATGGCCCAGTGGCTAAACCAAACGGCAAAACTGTAAATTTAAAATATTTAACGACGCCTTCGCGTATCCAAGAAAAACCTAAAAACTGTTGGTCATCCAAAAAAATATCAATATGGTGATAACCTGACTTAATATCAAATGAGAAAAGCCAATTTTGTGGACAATCCGACAAAGTTATCAACATTTCTTGCGAACCTTCAAATTTTACTTTGCATTTCTTCAGAAAACTGTTTGGATACCTAAGATCTAGGATAAGCCGCTTTTTACCGCTCGACTGAATAGCCACAGACAAAGGATTAACTACAGTTGGCTGGGTAAAACATTCGACCACCGAACCAGTGGCTAGTAAATCTGTAATAGCACCCTCAACGAAATCAATATATTTAAATGCAGACTCATTATTCTTGAAAAACGCTCTAGGGGGCGTAGTGACCAAAGGAATAATGTACCCACGACGAATCGTGTCTAAAATAAACCTAGATGCCCCTATCGTCTCCCAAAATTTGACATGTGAACGCAGTCGCCCTTTTACTTTTATAGGTGTAGAATTCTCTAAGAACTCCTGGACATTTTCCTGTGTATGCTCAACTATCTCTATATTAGAGTTCACACAAAGATATAAATACTCATCTTTATTCATCCTTTCTGCCGCTGCTTTATGTCTCGGATCTACGAGCACGTCAATTGGTAGACAACCCCGAACTTTGATTTCTGCGTCTATTAGAACAGATGGGCGAGCCTGTCCAGTGACCAAGTTGTCCACAGCTGAAACATTTGTCGCTAGGTTGAGGTTGTCGGGCGCCACGAAAGGGCTGACGAAATTGCTGAATATAAGGAGTGGTATGGATAGTTGAAGGAAAAGCATTCTTTCGAAGGAATGGCTGTTGCTGCGCCACTGGTCGACCACGTGTACTCGTTGGCTTTTGAGCCTTGGTGGTTTTAATCTTTGCCAAAGCTCTTCTCTCAGCATATCTTAGTTTCTTTTCATCGTCTGAATCCTCTGCTAAACCATCCTATTCGTATTCTTCGACTGCGGTCCACCCTGCAGGGCTCTTATATTGCGCTTTTCAATCGCCGACTTTAGGTTCTCGAGTTCAGAATTCGCTTTTGTTAAATTTCCTGCGAACAAACTGTTTGTGATTAATTCAAGGCCGTCCAAAGTCGCTCCATTGAACTCGAATTGAATTTTGTTGCCTTTGAATTTAAAGGAACTTGCGGCTTTGGATTCAAATTTTAATTTCTTCAGTTGTGAGGCGTGTTGCTCTTCGCTTTCCTCGAAGCTTCTTTTCAAAACCGCCAATTTTTTATCTAGTTTTGAGTCCAAGATTTGAGCGAACTGTTGAAATGCCTGTTCTGTGTAAGCACTACTGGTCACAGATCCAACTGGAGGTGTTGATCGAGGATTTCTTGTATGTTGACCAAACGTTTCACCCTCATGATCGCTCTCTAGAAGACCACGTTCTAATTCCGACGCCATGAGATTCACAACAATTTTATTGTAGTCAGAAAGATGCCATCGAATGATTCTGCTTATTTCTGAAGCCGTTTATATACTCTACCTGTAATACCCTAGGGTCTACAACCATTGTATTATCACAATGCATGTGCTGCACTTGTACATACCGCAACGCTATGAAATACATATACAGATGCACTCCTGGTGTATTCCCCTTTGACCCTTCCCATACCTCATTAGCCTACTTTTGTGATTGTTGAAACCATTCTAAATGACGTGACTGCATGCTTCCAACGTATTGTTTACAACACTTCTTACACTTAATAAGATAAACAACACCCTTGGAATCACAGTCAAAATCGTAATTAACATAAAACTCTCTATTATTCAAATTATTATGAAAGCTTCTTCCCTCTTATATAAATGAAAGCTTCTTTCCCTCTAAAGTTAAGAGTTTTATTTGAATTATATTTATGTTTTAAACTCAAGTTTTGGTTCGGTTTTTTGAAAGATATTTAATTTTTACCACGAGAAGATGGGTGATGAAGCTAGTAGAAGAATATTTGATTTGAGTCTGTACTTAATGAATGAACGGTGCAAGATCATGAGACTAGAACATCGTGGGCTGGTTTATGAAGAAACTTTGAGAAGAAAAGTAGTTCCGAAAGGTCTTGGACTGAAGAAGTTGCCCTGTATTGGCGAAGTTTCGAAATAATTTTTGATAAAGACTGAGTTAGAACTGATAACCTTGTTGAAAGTTGAAGTGGACCGGAAGAAAGTAGAAATGTTAAAATCATGGGAGCAAAAAGTATTGTCATTGGAGTTGAAGGAAGAAGAGCACGTGCATGGTGGAAGCAGTCAAAGAACATTTGAGAATGGGGGAAGAGAGGTTACGCAGGGAATTATCTTCGCGAAGACGGAGAAAGATGGTACAACAACCGATAGTTAGTCAAGTGGAACATCGGCCGCGTTTAGCAAGAAGAACGATCTCGAATATTGGTAATCTATTGGAGCAAGTTAATTCTTTCAACGAGTCAATGGTAACACAGGAAGAGTTGAGGCAGGGAAGGATAAGTCATCAGGAAAACGTGGAATCGCAGCATGAAGAGTTAGTATCAACGGAAGTGTCGGCAGAAAGTACTAATGTGCAAGATGACGGGGAAGGTATGAGATGTAATAGAGGTTTTGTTTCAGATAATGTAGTAAACTTATCTGAGCGTGACTTGACAGAAGAACAGATAAAATTATTGTTGCGCGGATTAAAATTTTGTCCCACACCAAAGGAAATAGATATTTGCAAATTAAGTAAGGATATAGACTTATGCTCGAAGAATGAAATGTAAGGCTTATTTTGGAAAGGAAAGCGAGGGTCAAAGAAATGAGAATACTGAAGGTAGTTTAAATAAGTTTAAGGAAAAATCTAACTGCATGGGTACCTACAGGGTGGACCCAGCACTGGAGTTGTTTCTTAAGAATCTAGAAGGGCACATTCTTTCGATCACTGAGAATGCTAGGAGTTATAGTAACTTGACTAGGGGTGAGTTGCTTGCGTTGAAAGAATTAAAAGGATGTAGGGATTTAGTTATTAAGGAGGCGGATAAAGGGTCGGCAGTTATGGTTTGGGGAATTAATGATTATTTAAATGAAGTGCAAAGAAAATTAGGGATAGGAATATTTATGAATTAGTTGAAGAAGACCCGATTAAAAAAGTGTCTTCAGAAATTGATCGAAAGCTTGTTGCCCTAATGGATAAAGGAAACATTTCAGGACCTAATAGAATTTATCTTCGTGGAAAACATCATAGTTTGGGTCGTTTTTATCTTTTGCCTAAAATTCATAAGCGATTGGAAAATGTGCCTGGAAGGCCTGTTATTTCAAATTATGGTGTTGCCACAGAACGGATTTCGGAATTTGTTGATTTTCATTTGCAACCTATAGTGGCGGATTTACCACCTGTGATTAAAGATAATAATGATTTCTTGCGCAAATTAAAAGATTTAGGTGATATTTCGGAAGGTGTCATTCTCTGTACTATGGATGTTGTTGGTTTATATCCTCATATACTTCATAATGAGGGTTTAGACAGTATGGCCGAAGTTATAGAGGAATTCTTGTTGAAGGGCGGTAAATTGGTGTCTAAATTAGATAAACAAGATTTAGTTGGTTTGGCCCGAGATATTTTAGAAAATAATTATTTTGAATTTAATGGCAACACCTATAGACAGAGGATGGGCACTGCCATCGAACCAAGTTTGCACCGGCTTTTGCGAATATTTTCATGTCTAAGTTGGAAAGAAAAACGTTAACTGAATGCATTTTAAAGCCGTGGTTCATGGTGGAGATTTTTGAATGATGTTTTTTTTTCATTTGGTTGCACGGCATGGATACTCTTTGTTGCACATCATTTCTTTAAGATTGTCATTTAGCCAAGGGCACGAATATCCTCGAAGCTTTCGCGTAATTTTCACCGATTTCAGTAAACATTGTTTGTCACAGAACCCAACAGGTGTCTGGGTCGTCGCACGATTCAATTATTTGGAAGGGAGCCGATTGAATATTTTCGATGAATTTGTGATCGTTGTATCTATTATAACTTCGGAATGTTATTGTTCTAGGTGGTTGTTGAATAGATCGTGCTTGTTGAACAACATAGACTAGTGAGTGATCACTGATGCTAAGATGCATCACGCCTGCTTCTCCGATTTGTTTACGTTGGATGAAAATACCAGGTCAATCACTGTCGATGATGGTTATTCTAGTAGGTTTCTGGATTAGTTGACTAAACTGGAACTGAAGCATTTGTGATATTTTTCTCGTCTCTGGTAGATTTCGCAGCATGTCACTGTTAAAGTATCCAGTCGAGTTGCCAGATCGAAGACCTTGTTGCCATGAGAAGTGTATTGTTTTTTTATAGTTTTGTACTCACATGGGTCTAAAGAAAAAAATTAGCTCCGCTAATTTGCATAAATCCAAGATAGGCTAATTTACCTAAATCCAAGATGGCCGCCGTGGAAGGGGGTGGAATATAACTTTCTGACCAATCAACTTAGAATCATGTGACACACCTTTCCCGTATGATTTTGACCTGAAGAATCGATTTTTGTGGCCAATTTTGTGATTTGGGAACAAATGCAATGTCAAAGTTCAAGGTCATTTTCGGTCAAAAATAGTAAAAATGGCATAATCCATGGGCGTAATCAATCGATTTTCATGATTTTTCTGCCTATCTTATAGTTTTCGACAGTCGTTCATCGATTACTAAGCTTTTCAGCGATTGGGGGTCAATGTCATACTCCCTAAGTCAAGGTCAAGATCATTTGGACCCAGAAAGTCCGCCCAAAACCTTGAACATGTCATATTTCCGCCTATAATGAACCTATTTTGATGGTATTTGTGTCTATTTCGTAGTTTTATATGATGATTCAAAGTGAAGGTCAACTGAAGCCTACTAAATGTTAATCAAAACTAAAAATTTCAATAATTGACCAACGTTTATTATTACCTCTCATCTCATCAGTACGTATACAACATATCCATGAAACCAGAAAAAGTTGACTAGAATAAAACTAATAGAACAGAGCTAGCTACTATTACACATAATTAACGAGTTATGCATTGCCCATTCTACGTCAATGCCTAATGCACGATGTCCAACTTCCTCATCTCCTTCTTCCACATATGCTTCTTCCCTCTCGTCTTCCACCTCATCATCGTCTTCCTCTTCCCTCTTGAACGGGTTGCAACTTGAACGGGTTGCAATGGTCACTGCAAGCACAAGTACAGTACACAGTGCATGATATCTTTCCATGGTGACAGCTGCAACTTCCAGTGCCGCACAGTCACACCGCACTACATCCATAAGATCGGTGGGTCCGTCGTGGGGCGTGATCGGCGGTTGATGGTACTGGTGTGCCATCTTCGATTTCCCACCCATACTTTGTGATGTCAAGTTCAGGTGGAGCCTGCTGGTTAGCTGATTTAGCGAGTATGGTCTGCAGATTTGCGCGCAGGAAGAGATTCTGCTCAGTTGGTGGTAGTGACATGATCTTCGTCAGCTTTCCGGACTTCCTTGTATACATACGGTACCTCGCCTCATTCATCGTGGTCCCATGTTGCTTGACCATAGAGAGCGCAGAAGAACGCCTGTCCTGCTTCCATGAGTTGTGCATGGGTGGAATCAAGCTCGCCGAAAGCTGAGTCCAGGCCAGGGAAATCTCCAGATCTCAGGGTCTTCAGGCATGACACTTTCCCTTTGCCATATAGGTATGATGTAGTATCTGAGCCAGTAATCGGGGCCGAGTTGGGTACAGGTGGCATTGATGTCCCAAACTTCTCGATCTCACCGCTCCATCTGTACCATGGCCTGAATCTTGTATCGGTACATCCAGTACACGAGTAGCACAAACACATCGGTGTCATCTGAGAGGATGCGGATTACTTGCGTGTTGGACTCAGCAGCCATGAGGAGGTACGGGATCATTGTTATGTCTGCTTTGTCATGCATGAACACACCGAAGTTGTAGGTACTAAGTACTTTTGACAGTTGCAACTTGTTGTACTTATTCCTCACTATGGCGTCTCTTCTGAGCAGCGGGTTGTTGATGGTAAGGTCGTAGTTAATGGAGCCGAGACCAGCACGTCGTATACGCTCATGGTCCTTCGCAGAAACGTCGTAGTATTATTCGAAGACTAAGATCTTCTCGCCAGGGAGATGATAATCGTGTCTTGTCCGTTCAGAGGAGATGCGTCGGTGATAGTTGAGTCCATCAAGACAAGATTATTATCTCTCCCTGGTGAGAAGATCTTAGTCTTCGAAAAATACTACGACATTTCTGCGAAGGACCATGAGCGTATACGACGTGCTGGCCTCGGCTCCATTAACTACGACCTTACCATCAACACCCCGCTGCACAGAAGGGACGCCATCATGAGGAATAAGCATGCAACTGTCAAAAGTACTTAGTACCTACAACTTCGGTGAAGGAGTAACCGTGGAATGTCGTAGCGACGGTGTGTTCGCGCATGACGAAGCAGACAACAATGATCTTGTACCTCCTCATGACTGCTGAGTCCAACACGCAATTAATCCGCATCTCTCAGATGAAACCGATGTGTTTGTGCTACTCGTGTACTGGGTGTACCGATACAAGATTCATGCCATAGTACGGGCACAAAGTATGGGTGGGAAATCAAAGATGGTATACCAGTACCAGCAACCGCCGATCAGGCCCCACGGATCTCATGGATGTAGTGCGGTTTGACTGCAAGGCGGAGGGAAAAGCGTGCGGCACTGGAAGTTGCAGCTGTCACCATGGAAAGATATCATGCACTGTGTACTGTACTTGCGCTCGCAGTGACAACTGCTTCAACCCGTTCAAAAGAGAAGAGGAAGACGATGATGAGGTGGAAGACGAGAGGGAAGAAGCATATGTGGAAGAAGGAGATGAGGAAGTTGAACATCGTGCATTAGGCATTGACGAAGAATGGGAATGAGCAACAAATAACTCGTTAATTATGTGTAATAGTAGCTACAGTGTAGCTCTGTTCTATTAGTTTTATTCTAGTCAACCTTTTCTGGTTTCATGGATATGTTGTATACGTACTGATGAGATGAGAGGTAATAATAAACGTTGGTCAATTATTGAAATTTTTAGTATTAAAATTTAGTAGGCTTCAGTTGACGTTCACTTTGACCCTTAGTATATGACCTTGAACGATCGTTAATGAATCATCGTTAATCGACTCATCATCATATAAAACTATGAAATAGACACAAATACAATCAAAATAGGTTCATTATAGGCGGAAATATGACATGTTCAAGGTTTTGAGAGGATTTGTTTTTTTTATAAACATATTTTATTAATAAATTAATTAATTAGTGTTTACCCAAGAGCGTAAACGCTCATCGAGGGGCTCACACTACATTTAACAATACAAATAATTAAATAACGTACACTACAGGAGAAAACAAACACTAAGTATATGAACAATAAGTAAATAAATTTAGATCAACAGCAAAAATTGGTCAAAGCTGGTTCCATTAAAAGTTCAAAGATAGAATAGGTTAATCTTTAGAAAAACGATTAGTTTGCTTGATGTATTTTTGAACATACATAAATATACATCTATTACTATCTATCTTGAAAATCCGACAAAAGATACCAGCCTTCACCATAAACTTGAGCAGCAGCCGAGAGTAAGGATAATCTAAGAGCAGCATATCGGGAACAATATAAAAAGTAATGAATTACTGATTCACAACAAGCTCCGCATAAACATGCTGGAGATAAACTACAATTAATTTTAAACAGATAATAATTCAAAGCATTACAATTTAGGCGCAGACGAGTATGTAAAATAGAAGAGTATCTATCAATAGAAAAATCATAATAACTAGTATAAGTTTGAACGTCGAAGAAGAAAAATAATGATTTCTTAAATAAACCAATCGACATTGAATTGCGATCAATAAGATCAATACTATTCCACAATATAGTGGTTGAGGGAAAAAACGATTTTTTATATCGTTCAGTTCTCACACAGAAAAAAGAAAAGTGAAAAGCATTTCTTAAAGATAGACCCGACCTCTGTTGCACTGTTTGAGGCAATAAATCCGACAAATAATTTGGTGTAAAATTATTTATAATTTTAAAATATAAAATAAGTTTATGAATAGATCGCCTTGTTTTCATATCTTCCCAGGCTAATTCCTCCAACAATCGTACTCTACTAGTACCCTGATAGCACCCGCGACCACTATTGCAGATTGATATTGAACATGCTCAATGAGATCGCTTTCATTTTCAGAGCAACCATCCCAAAGAACATCAGCGTATTCCATCACTGGTCTAATAAGAGACTTATACAATTTTGATAAGGTTTCTCTATTTACCTTAAACTTCAAACCCTTTAGGAGATTAAGTTTTTTTGAAGCTTTCTCATAGATATTAAATATATGTGCTCTCCAGGAAAGATTTGAAGATAGGGTAACCCCTAGATGCTTATGGTTACTAACAATTTCAATCGGCTCGTTTGCGAAATATAGCGTAGGATGTACTGGCTTAAGCTTTTTTACTGAAAATGTAACAGATTTAGTTTTATCTGGATTTATAGTAACAAGCCAATCACGTGTCCATTCGTAAATACATTTCAAATCATTGTTAAGTCTGTCCGCAGAAATGTCTGGATCTTCAACTACTTCAAGAAGAGAAGTATCATCAGCATAAAGGAAAGAATCACATTGGAGATCCTGAGTAATATCATTTATATAAATTTGGAACACCTGACTCAATGTCAGTCCAGTCGGATGACTGGCCATCAATTATAACCCTTTGTTTTCTACCACTTAGGTAGCTCTTGAACCATTTTAAGAGAGGGTCCCTTACACCAAGTAACTCAAGCTTATAAATAAGTCCTTTATGCCAAACCTTGTCGAAGGCTTTACTGATATCTAAGAAGATCATGCGAACTTCTTTACCTAATTCCAATGCTTCATATATTTTATGAACAATGAAAATTAATTGATTTACTGTAGAATCGCCAGGGCGGAACCCGCTTTGAAAACGATTCAAAAACCGAATTTCTAGCAAAAAATTATAGAGCCTGATAAAGACTATTTTTTCCATAATTTTTGACAATGATATCAATAGTGAAATTGGGCGATAATTCAATTTTAACTGGCGATCATCCTTTTTAAATATGGGTATTACATTTGCCAACTTCCATTTCGACGGAAATATTCCTTCTTTAAATCACTTTATTCACCATAGAGTAAAATGGAAGGCACAACAGGTAACCCCAATTACTGTGCCTCCAGAAAGAGATATATTCATGAACCTAAAAAAGGAGTTGGCAATACCATTTGCACTAGCTTTAATTAAGAAATTACCCACACCATCGACACCACAAGCTTTAGAAACATCAACACTACTGAGTAATATTTTAACCTCCTGTTCACATGTGGAAATATCTGACAGATTTCTCATATTTTGGAAAGCAATTAAATTAGGTAGCGGAGATTCATTTTTATCCAATCTACACTGTGTGCTGAAATATTCATTAAAAATTACAGCTTTCTCTTTTGCATCAATTATTAAAAGATCATTTTCGATTAAATTAGGGATTCCGGATTGAATTTTATTACCATAAAGTGATTTGACTAATCCCCACCACTTTTTCTGTCCAATATTTGGATTCTGTAGTTCTACATTAAGATTTGCAATGTATCTTTCCTTACTCAAACGTATCAATGATGTGGTAAAATTTCTTTGCACTCTGTAGTTTTCCCATGCAACTAAACTATTCCGCCGACCGAATATTTTTAATAACCTATTTCTTTTACGAATCGCACGCCTAATTTCCGAATTCATCCAGGATTTATCTCTTGGACGAATTACAACTGTTCTATTCGGTACAAGGGATTTAAGAACTTGCTCAAAGCAATCGAACCACTGATTATATAAATCATCAACATCTTCAATGTCCCTGAATATATTATCCCAATTCACCATCGACAAGGCATGACATAACGTGTTTGAATCTACTTTGGCTAGGTCCCAAATGTGTCGTTTATAACATTTTTGTTTAACAAAAGAGATATTTATCCGGGCATAAATAAAAGAATGGTCGCAGTTACTTGGGGGACTTAGAGTACCAGAATTGACAAAATATCCCGGAGAGTTTGTTATAATTAAATCAAGTATAGAAGCTCCATATATACCGTAATACGGGTTGGTTCATTTATAACTTGAAAAAGGCTATTGGACTCCAGCCACCTATATAAATATATTCCGAAGTCACTACTAGACTGAATATCATTAACATCATAATGTGCATTAAAGTCCCCAAGGAGTAAAACAAAAGTGCCGGGTCTAGCATTTATACTATCTACACAAAATTGTAAATGATTCAAAAGAGCATCGTTAAGTACTAAATTATTACTTGGTGGTCGATAACAAACACCACAAACAAATATTTTAGAATTTACATTAATTTCAACAAACAATAACTCAAAATCACTATGTTCTAAATCCTTGCGTCTTTTGGAGGCTAAACTAGAGGAAACATACAATGCAACACCCCCCGCTCTCCTACCATCTTTTCTATCCAATCTAAACATTGGACTAAAGTCTGGAATAGATAGTGAATCACTAGAGATACTCTGGTTTAACCAAGTTTCGGAAACAGCAAAAATATCTAGTTTTTGTTCAATAACAAGAGACGAAATTTCATCAAATTTATCCTCGACATTCAAACTCCTAGCATTGATATGGCCAATATTTAGTGTTAGATTGCGTGGACCAGGGTTAACTTCTACGTCTCCAGACAATAAGATTAACAAATATAAATAAACTAAAGAGCATGACACCACCTTAATTTCAGTATAGACATAGAAAATATCAGTCCCAACAGCTGCTCTATAAATTTCTAAGCTAATCTCCATCGAGATTAAGATACATATATAAACTTACCTCGGGCTGCTCAATTACTAAACAATTAAATACAAGAGAAATAAACACAATAGAGAGCAAAGTATTAAAAGAAACACTCATAGTCATAACTAATCAAAGTAAGAAAATTGAATAAAAGGTCTAGAGAGGAGTTTATCGTTCATAAATATGTACTCAAGTCCTCTTTTCGCTTGATAATAAAAATTTTACCATCAACTTTTCTCTTAACAAAGATATGACCATCGGAAGTGTAGACCAAAGCTGTGTCACGGCACTTTTCCTTCACGTACATCAGCAATTGCTGATTAGTTTTTGTTAAATCTTCGTTTACATACAAGGATTTCCCCCGTAACTTGCGCTTGTTCTTAAGTATTAATAACTTGCTGTGAAAGCTTTTAAGCTTGACAATAATAGCACGAGGACGGCCACCGTCGTTCTGGGGTTTACCGACTCGGTGGGCACGATCAATTTCACTTCGTTCGATTGCCACTCCCAACTCCCGATCGCACAAACTCACAACTTCATCATAGCAATCTTCTGCTTCCTTCTCGATAATACCGTAAATGCGTAGGTTATTTCGACGAGAGTACTGCTCATTTTCATTCGCTTTAACATCAACTTCACCCAACTTTCGATGCAGCTCCGTCACTTCTTGTTTTAAGCAGGTATTTGTATCCTCGAGCGCTTTCATTCTAACATCAATTAATTCAACAAACTCGTTCCTAAAACATTTGACAATGTTTGAGAGGATTTTGTGGGTCGAAATGATCTTGACCTTGACTTAGGGAGTATGACATTGACCCCCAATCGCTGAAAAGCTTAGTCTGTCGAAAACTATAAGATAGACAGCAAAATCATTAAAATCGATTCATTAGGCCCATGGATTATGCGATTTTTACTATTTTTGTCCGAAAATTACCTTGAACTTGCCCTTTTGAACTTGAATTTGTTCCCAAATCACAAAATTGATCGCAGAAATCGATTATTCAGGTCAAAATCATACGGCAAAGATGTGTCATGAGATTCTAAGTTGATTGGTCAGAAAGTTATATTCCACCCCCCTTCCACGGCGGCCATCTTGAATTTAGGCAAATTAGCCGAGTTCCCCAAAGTTGCCACTCTGGCAACCAAGCTAATTTTGTTCTTTAGACCCATGTAAGTACAAAACTATAAAAAAACAATACACTTCTGATGGCAACAAGGTCGCAAAGGAACATATAAGGTGGCAACTGGACTTTTAGTACCAAGCATTGCTGTGTCTGATCGATTGCACTAAGTTGTATCTTAGTTTGTCATAAAAAAATTAATCTTTTGGTGGTCTTTTTACCGTGGAAATGATTATTGGTTTTGTTTTATGGATAATAATTACAAACCAAATCGCCTCTAGATCTTCGAGCTCAAACTCAGGTCTACGTTTGAATGTATATCTGTTTTTAATGTATACCGCAACACCGCCGCGAGTAATTTTAACTGAGGAAGACTAGAGTTTTCATTCATATCACGATCCACGCTGTTAGGTCGATTAAGTCTTATCTTATGTATAACTCTAGCTGTAACTGAAAGGCAACACGATGATGTTAATAATAGAATGGTGGTAACATCGGGAAATGTGGTTTGGAAAAACCTATTTGTTCTGCAATGTGGACTTTTAAACGCTGAGAATGGAGTTATGCTGCCGACAACAATTAAAATTGGAGTCCCGTTTGGAATGACGAAACATAAATATATTGGACGAAAGATTTCTTATCATAATTCAGTGAAGACCTTCCGACTTATTACTACTTGTGGTGATATAGAGAGTAATCCTGGCCCACTAAATCAAAGAGAAGGAAAGAAATCTCGATGGAAATATCCCTGCGCTGAGTGCTCCAACCCGGTCAAGAACAATCAAGACGGGATTCTATGAGCAAACTGTTTGAACTGGTATCACGCAAAATGTGTTGGTATCTCTAAGACAACGTTTACTTCCTATCATTTACAACATCCTGATGAAGACTGGTTATGTCCCAGTTGTTCAATATTTAATCCAACGGATTCCTTCGTTGAAGAATTACAAGGCGAAGGTAAAAATGCTAATCACTGTTACTCTAATTTGCATACAAGTCCCATCCATGACCAAGAGAATTATTTTGCTAGAAATAATGACAGTTATTGTCCCATGAGTAATCCTTTCGAGTGGTTTAAAATGAATGTGAATAGCTACTACAAGTCGAACTTGAAGATTGCCCACTTAAACGTTAACAGCATATATGGGAAGGTAGACGAAGTTCTGGAGATATTAAATATATGCCGTTTCGATTTATTGTTTATAAGCGAAAGCAAGATAGACTGTTCCGTACCTAATTCACTAATTAACCATCCGCAATATCGTCTTATTCGCAAAGATCGGAAAAGAGGGGCTGGAGGTTTGCTAGTTTACATTAAATCTACAATTACTGCTCATCGACAAGTTAGCTTTTGATTTCTTACCATATATACCAAATCATGATCACTAATACCAAGTTTTAAATTATCATTAGTTGAGATTCTTTCTGGGTGTGATACCAGGATTACATCTATCAAACTGGCTGTGGTTTTCGTTACTCTGGTCGGATCACTAATGACATTAGTGAGACAGAACTGGTCACAGAACTCAGATAATTCTGGGTTTGGGCCTTGCTGGTTGCCATTCATATTCAAAATATTTAACATATTCAAATTGAAATCTCCAATAAAGATAATCTCTTCGTTTAGTATACATTTGTTCGGCTGCTATACTACAAGCTGAGATAAATTCGGTGGATTTACATTTACCAGGCGATCGGTAACATGCGCATATGATGAACCAAGTACATGTATTCTCACTGCCCTTGACATCAAGGCAAAGGGATTCAATACCAATAAGTTCAAACCTATCTAGACCTAAAGCAAAAACTATTGAATTCAGATCAACAAAGAACCTTGATAAGGATGCCTTTGTTCACGACCTTAAGGAAATCCCATGGGATAGTGCTTATGTTTTTGATAATGTTGATGACACATGGCAACATTGGGTGAGTCTTTACAACCAGGTACTTAATAAACACTCCCAAGATCCAGATGAAACTACGTAATAAACAGCTCCCATGGATTAATACACATATTCTTAAACAAATACGAATTAGAAACCGCCTATATAAGAAATTCCGCAGAGTGACTTCCGACACTAATTGGAATAAGTATAAGGAGCAGCGAAACCTAGTGACGGCATTAAAGAGAAAGGGTATTAAGGAATTCTGCCTAAAAGCGTGGAGAAACCCTGGAGAATTTTGGAAAAAGCTAAAACCTCTACTACCGAATAATAAATCTAATTCTGATAATCGAGTCTATCTAATTGAAGATGGAAAATTGATAACTGTACCTGCATCACCATTCAATGAATATTTTGCTACACCTACGCTTGACGATTCAGTATTGAATCTTGATGAGGATCACTTCTTAACCCATCCAAGTATTGCGTCAATAAAGAACCTTAAAGCAGACCTAAAATTTTCCTTCAAAGAAATAAACTGTGAATACATCACTCAACTTCTTTCAACGCTTGAGGAGAAAAAATCTAGCGGCCCTGATGAAATTACTGCATATCTTCTCAATATATCGACACCCGTGATTGCCGCCCCTCTTACTACTCTATTTAATCACTGCATTGAAATTTAAACTTGGCCTAAGGAATGGAAACGAAGCAATATTACTCCAGTTTATAAAAAAGAAGAGTCGACGTTTACGACGTTTGGTGCCAATGGAAGTTATGATTAATTTGTATAAAGCCTACGTTCTACCTCATTTTGAGTATTGTTGCCCTCTATTAATTGGTATCGGAAAATGTCAGAGCAAGAAATTGGAAAAGGCTAATTACTATGCTCTAAAAACGGTTCTCAAGATGGGTAACTCTACTAGTTATGAAACAGTTTTGAATATGGCCTCTATGAGTAGCCTTGAGCAAAGGCGCTACGAACAATCATTAATTTTAGCTTTTAAATGTATCAGGCTACAAGGTGCTATATATATATATATCAAATATGTTTAAATTGAGATCGTCCAACTATAGCCTCAGGTGTAATAGTCAGAATTTTGAATTAGCTCGCTATAATACTTTATACGTACATAATTCCTTTTCCTACCAGTTTCTCATATATGGAATGAACTTCCTTTGGACATAAAAAACTTGCAAAATCTAAAATAGATTTTACTAACAAAACAAATATTGGCTGTAGATGCATGCGTTGTATCTGTGCTTCTTAATTTATTCTTAATTTTTATTGTCTAAGTTACATATAACTGTTAATTGTACCTTTTTATACTTTTATTGTAAATATGTAATTCTCAATCACTTGTCGAGCATTTTTAACATGAGCCTCTCATGGCTCGGGAGATTGGGTAACCACTCCCTATGCCACCGACATTAAATAAAAAATATTCGTATTAGCATTGACCCTGTCCTTCCTAAGGACACTGGTCCACAGTGTCAAAAGCTGTAATTATTACAGTCATTGGAGTCTTCACTCTTGAACAGATGCACCACTTTAGCAAAGTTCCAGTTATTCGGGAAACAGTTCTGATCAAAAGACATATTAATCAGATTCCGCAGTACAGGAGATATTATGTCAGCAGAGTCTTTTAATAATAGAGCACTTATTCGATCTAAACCAACAGCTTTATTGCCTTTTTCAGATGATTGAGAACAAAGTCCGTTGTAACATGCTGAAAAATAAATTTACTGACTGTTTTAGGTTCAAATACACTACCAGAGATTATGTCGGCATTCACTCCTAAACGACTTTGCAATCTTTTGACCGATATAATCACGAAATCCTTATTATAAGAGCCTCTACAATATCTTTTGGATTTATGAGGAAACTATTCTTGGATTTAATACTTAGTATTTCCTTCGCAGATTTAGAAGGAAGTACTTTGTAGATTCAATACAAATCAGCCGCTCATATTACATCTATTACTCGAACAACATCAGCAGACACCTGTACGCATTTCGGACCTATTTTTAATCTTGCGTTACCATGTGCCGTGTTTTCGATTCACGACTTCATCAATCTTATACAACTGATTTTGACGGGGCAAGACAGGAAATATTTAATCCCTTTGTACTTAAGAAGAACAAAGTGCATGTTAAATTGACCACGAAGTTATGCTAGTGAAAACTAGGATTTATTAATTAATCGAAAACCTACACATTAGCGATTTGTAAATTATTAACTATTAACTTCACTCATAGTCAATCGAGATATGGTCTGGAAACTCGGCAAACTTCAAAGCGACTATAATGAGCTACGTTTTGATGTTGAACCGTACCTTACACCGTGCACATCCTTTGTTTTAGGTTTATTAATATTTAAACAACACGGTTGAGCGATTAAACCCAAACGATTCTATTGGATGATTGCTTCATTATACTAAAATACAATAGGTTCAGTGACCGTGCACCGTGCACAAAATTGCATAAAGACGAACAAAAAGATAGAACAAAGACTTTAGCTGAGTTTCCAGACCATATCTCGATTGACTATGCTTCACTATATCATTATCTCTATTGTTTTTGTTGTTGCTGTTGTTGTATATATTATTAACTATTTTCTTCACTATATCGTTATCTCGATAGTAGTTGTTACCATAGAATATCACAATAATTAGTTCTAGGATTGTTTACTTTAAGGCATCGTCTTCGTGTACCGCACATACAATGGACATATACCACGTCATAGATACATCAAGGTTATTTTCTTGAGACTTAGAAGCTTTACTCTTGTAGAGCTTCTGAGTCCCGAGAAAACAACCTTGATGTAAACAACCTAACCCAAATAAAAACGCTAGTCCTAACCCTGAAATAAAGGAATACAAACCCTACTTTTAAACTAAATATTTCAATGATGTAATAATCTGTGTCCGGTACACGAAGTGCGCAGCCTACGGCTAATTATACTTTACTCACGGTTATCAATATCTTACCTTCATGGTTAAGGCGATATCCCTCCCAGCACCATATGAGAGAAAGTGCAAGGACAAGAAATTACCAGGAATGGATACTTATACAAAGTCAGCTTGTTACGAGTATTGCATGAAAAATTTTATCCTGTCAAAGTGTGGTTGTCTTCCGTTTTACATCACAGGTAATATTACGGCGCGGCCATTGCACTGTATGCATCGTTTGTCTTTAAATTGAACTAATAAACGAGCAAACAAACGAACGAACTAACAAACTAACGAAGCTCTACTTTTGTTTACCTTTTCGCAACTTGAATTAAATACACGATTTACAGATTACGATAAATTATAATGTAATTATAGCATGAGCTATCTTTTAAGTGATAGATAAAATATGAGCGGCCGATCTTCATCTGATATACAAGATCGGACGCAAATATTTTATATGGCTTATCAAATGAATACACATAAATGTTCACATATATCTACTATCTTGAAGATACAAACTGTTTTAGCTGAGGAAATCGAAGAAAATTTCATGTAAATCAGACCGAATCTTTATCCGATTTAAAACTTCAGTCCTGCCAGTGAGCGCCATGCAAAATTATTTTTTGGGATCACTTTTTTGGGGACCTTGACTTCGAATTTAGCACCTCGAGTAGGGGAGTGGATGCGTGGGGGTTCGGGACGGAGAAAACACGGGGGGTTAGGGTTAGAAAACTCGTTGGGCGGCGGGTTAGGGTTAGGATAAAAGTTGTTTCGGGTTAGCCAATCAGATGGCTTCCCATGGGAAGTGATCCCAAAAAAATTTCTGCGAGCGCCATAGTTTGTAGTTGTTATTGTTTAGCGCTGCGCCCGCGATACTGTCTCTCCTATTTTCTTTGTACTCTGTGTAAGATCTCTCTCTCTCGTTTTCTCCCTCGCTTTGTGTTGTCTCTTGTTTGGTATGAAATTGTCGAAATTATATTTGCTATCTGTGTTGACTCGTCTCTTAATATTGGCGTGGTAGCAGCGTCTCGGAGTATAAAGAACCAGTAAAGTACTAAAAGGTGTACACTAAAGACACAGACGAATATTCAACGCGTAAAATTTCCAGTAGAGTGTTTTCGACAAACAAAATGGCCGGCGTTCGAGCGCCGAAGCAGTGGTCGCTCTCAACAACCGAGACTATCACTTCCATAGAAGCTTGGGAGAATAACTTAAAGTACATCCTATCTTTTGATCCTAATTTTACCTTTCGTTACGAATGAAGCCACTTGGTTAAAGAAAACAAATGCCTCTCGTCTCCGTGGATTTACCGACGACGACAATGAAGTTCCCGCCATTCGACGCCGGACTGCATCTCAAAAGGTAACTCACCTTCAAACGATGCTTGGCCAGATCGCTAACTATGCTCCTGTTATTTCTCGTAATACTATTCTACGGAATCCAACTGCAGTGAACGGGGTATGGCAGTCCATTCGACAACATTATGGCCTGTAATCTACAGGATCTCGTTTCTTGGATCTGGATAATATCAAGCTTACATCATGCCAAAGGCCTGAAGATCTCTACCAAGGCCTGATGGCATTTATAGAAGATAATTTGTTAACGAGGGCTAGTGGATTAACCCATCATGGTCTAGCTCCTATCTCCTTCCCTCGAAAATGTTGTCGTTTTTACATGGCTGCACCTTCTACATCCAGCACTTTCTCGACTTGTCAAACAAAGGTATGGTACAGAACTCCGTAGCCATACGCTTGCTTCTGTTAAGCCTAGATTCTTTGTTAGATGAGTCACATACCAGTGAAGTGGCCAAAGTCATGCGAACTGCCCCTATGAACTTTGGCAAATCCACTCGTGCAAGCTAGTCGTTCTTCTTCCTTTGAGACACCCTATCCGTCAAAACACAAGCTTGTCTTCAAGCAACGACCTACCAACTCCTGTCCTCTGTGTTTTCAATCCTGTCAACGCAAGGGCCGCATGCCTCAGTATGGTCGCGATCAACTTGAGCTCGAGACAATATCCAGAAGACCTAAATGTTGTTTCTGAGTACCTGAATCCTTCTTTCCTTGTAAATAAATTAAGTGGTGGCTTCCGTCTTGTCACCGCCTTCACAGATGTAGGCCGATACAGTAAACCTCAGCCTTCTTTAATGCCTGATGCCGATTCTACCCTCCATCGTTTCCGATTTATCCTAGTCATTCTACCTGATTCCGCTCTCCAAGAGTTCCCCTGAAATACTGCGGCATAGCAACAGTTCCCTTCAAAGGCGTCCGCGTCTACACCAGGTGCGATATGGGTATGCCTGGCTCAGAGACTGCTCTAGAAGAGCTGATGTGTCGCGTCCTTGGAGACCTCCGTCAAGACGGATGTGTCGCCAAGATAGCAGACGACCTTTACTGCGGTGGCAACTCCTCTGAAGAGCTTCTTGCCAACTGGAGGAAAGTCTTGGCTGCCCTAGACAAGTGCGACTTTCTGTCAAGAAAACCATCATCTCCCGTGTCCACCACCATGCTTGGCTGGATATGGTCAAAGGGCTCAATTCGTGCTTCCCTCCATCGTATAGCAACTCTCTCCTCCTGCGCTCCTCCGAATACTATCCGCGATCTCCGTTCCTTCACAGGCTCCTACAAGATGCTCGGTCGTGTTATCGAATTAGGTTCAGCCACCATTATTGACCCTTTGGAGTGCATCACCGCTGGAAGCCGGTCAAACAACACCGTGGTTTGGTCCGAGAATCTTTTAGCCTCCTTCCAGTTGGCCCAGAAGGCTCTCTCTTCCACCAAATCCATTGTAATTCCAACATGATGACCAACTTTGGATTGCAACTGATGGTTGTGTGAAGATGAATGGCCTTGGTGCTACACTTTATGCTCGTCGCGACTAGAAATTGCTTATTGTCGTTTTTTTCAGTGCAAAGACAAGAAAAAATTAGGTCACATGGCTGGCTTCCTTGCGAAGTCGAAGCATTGTCTGTTTCCTCTGCCATCAAGCACTTTGCACCTTACATCACCCAATCTATGTTCCAGACCTGTGTCCTCACCGACAGCAAACCGTGTGTTCAATCCTTCGAAAAGCTTTGTCGTGGCCAGTTTTCGTCAAGCCCCCGCGTACTTTCCTTTCCACTGTCAGCCGATACCGCCATCTCGCCGGTTCCGCTAACTTGCCCTCTGACTTTGCGAGTCGCAACGCTCCACCCTGCGATGATCCTAGTTGTCAGGTCTGCGCTTTCATAGCGAAAGCTTAAGATTCGGCTGTCCGTCCCATTTCTGTCCAGCACGTGCTCTCTGGTTCCGTCTCACTCCCATTCACCACTCGCTCTGCGTGGTTGCAAACTCAGCAAGAATGTCCCGATTTGCGGCGTGTCCACTCTCACCTTAGGCAAGGCATTCGTCCCTCCAAGAAGTCAACCAATATCAAGGACGTAAAGCGCTATCTCAACGTTACCTCTATTTCAAGGGATGGATTAGTTGTAGTCAGGAAAGATGAGCCATTCTGCCCTTCTCGCGCGAGCGCATCGTCATTCCTCGCCCTATAATAAGTTAGCCGAGTGTTTTCGTGTTTATGACAAGTCAGCTTCTTCATCCCCACCAATACTCTGACAATTCCACTCCTGTTGAGGAGTATGTTCGCCCAGCTGCATCTATCCAGGCGCCACGACCTCCTCTTTCTCCTCAAGTCCCAGAAGAGCTATCCCAACCACCGAACCGTGAAGATTCCGTGATATATTCCAACACTCGAAATTTTCCTTCACCATAAATCCTTATATATATATATATATACATATATATATATTGAAAAGCATTCCGCGGAGACTCGGTCACCCACGGAGTAGTTTCATCGGGTTTACCCTGCTTGTGGTGTCACAAACTCCCCAGTTAAGCAAAGTAGCTATTACTTAAACGTAAAATGAATATTATAGCCCCGCTCAAAATTCGAATATGGAGAGCCATCTCGTAACAAACATGGAACAAACTATTAGAAACAAATTTTAAAGAAATTTTATTTCCGTTTCCGAACTGACGTTTCCGGTACTCATTCACTTGAAATTCGTACCAAACTTATCAAACTTTTTAATTCTTGTTTCCCACAAATCGACTTTCGTGTCATCTTTAAACCTTAGCTTACGGTTGTCAAGTTTCATTCCGTTTAAAGACCAGATTGCCAAGTCACTGAGATCACATGTTGTCTATCAATATAAGTGTCAATGCTGCAGAGCATTGTATTTTGGGTAAACGCGCCGTCATTTACACACGCGCAGTCGCGCATCTCGGAACACATGGAAATTTCGGCTTTAACGGGCAAGAAACTGTCTCAGCCTTCACTTTGAAACATTCGATGTCGCTCTAACGAAACTTGCCACCCCATTTCTTTTGATGATTTTTCTGTTTGTTTCTTCGTGTAATTCAACGTTTGAATTACTAATCAGAGAAAGTCTGCTTATTTCTAAATTTAAACCTTGCCTCAACAGAAACGTCAGTTCCGTTCCGCTTTCTTTGTTTTGATTGGCTTATTATTAACATCTGCAAATATATTTAAATATTAGTTTTCACATCTTGTATTTCACTTTAAGAATGTTGCGCGTTGGCAACGAAACGTCAGTAAAATTTCTTTAAAATTTTTTCTTGTTTGTTACAAGATGGTTCGCCACATTCAAATTTTGAGTAATTCAAATTTTGAGTCATTTTACGTTGAAAATTTCCGCGCGGTAAATCTCTGGTAACTATATTTCAAAGTATTACTTGTTTCGCATTGTTTTACATGTTATTTCGTAACTAGTTTATTTGATACAGGGTTTTATTTAAGCTAGCTGTTGCTAATTGGAGGTCTTGTTTAAAGGATGTGTATCAATGTGATGCATAACGCGCTGCATGCACTGACGCACTGGCGGCCATTCTTCGGGTCACAGAATTCGTTTCAGTTGTTGTTTGTATCCCTCAATAGACCACTTGCAATCATAAGCAAAACAACGCATCTGGAGGACAAAATGATAACATTACTATTAAATTATTCTTCGCTTTGTTGATCGTCAGAACTTTGAAGTTGTCCTTGTTGAAACTCTTCGTTTTGCTGATCGTCAGAACTTTGAATGCACATGAATGCAAGTATTTGAAATAAATTAGTGGTATTCTTCTTTTCTTATAAAAAAACATGCCTGATTTAATATACATTATGTTATTTTGAGACTCGACGTTTTTAACAAAATAACGAATGTAAACAATAAAACAAGCGCGCAATGGATCACCCTGAAACTCATTGATGCTACTTTACCATGTATGCTAGAGGGTGTTATAGGGATCTAGGCGAAAAGAAAGAGCCTCTGGTAATATCGGTTAACAATCTCAGTTTCACGTTTGATGTGCAGAATCTCGCTTGTGATTGAATTACTTTTATCCTTTATAAGGAATAAGCGTGGGTGTGTTTTCGCTTACAGAATAAAATCCAACCACAAGCGATTCTGTACCTGATCAAGCATGAAATTAGCTTTTCCTCTTCGCCGTAAACACAAGATGCTCTGGCACCAATATGATTATTTGACTGTATTACCATTTATTTTATGGTATGTAAAATATTTATAAAAACGATAACAAATTCTTGAAAACAAGAATTTTTTGTCATAGTGAACATGTTTAGGATCACGCAATTTTTCATTTTAAGCTTACGGTTTTTTTTATAGATGAAGACCATCCTGTTTGTAATATAACAGATTATTATGAGTGTGTCAAGAAATCTAGAGGTATTTAATGAGAAAAATAATGATTTCAATCGATCTTCAGGCAACTGGGTTTACTGTAGTTCAACTGTAGAGACATTTTATGCTAGTAGTGCATACATTTTAAAGAATATTTTAAAGAATAAAATGTATACATTTATAATTCGCTCTACCTTCTTTTGGTATTGAGCACTCTTGTCTATCAACTAACAATTTTATACATCCTGTTTATATATATATATGTATATATATATATATATATATATATATATATATATATATATATATATATATATATATATATATATATATATATATATATATATATATATATATATATTTATATATATTTATATATATTTATATATATTTATATATATATATATATATATATATATATATATATATATATATATATATATATATATATATATATATATATATATATATATATATATATATATATATATATATATATATAATATATATATATATATATATATATATATATATATATATAGTTTAATCGAGTGAAATGCCAAAATATTACCAGTAATATACCCAGAATTTTATCCCGGCATTAACAGAACTTGTGACTAGGCTCTCGGCAACGGCTTCCGTAGCTCAGTGGTGCAGGGTTCAATTCCAACCGGAAAAGGCCTTGAAGTTGCATTTTTCGCAACTGGTCCCGGTTTGGTCTTAAAATGTATTATTCCAACACTCGAAATTTTCCTTAACCATAAATCTTTAAAATATATATATATATATATACTAAAACGAATGTGATGTTGTTCACGGAACGTTGAAAGTGCTCAATACCATAAAGGTAGAGCGAATATATAGTGAGAGTGGTCTTACCTCAAAATGATAAAAGCCGCAACTGTCAGTTTCACGCCAGGCGATCTTCGCCTGAAGATCGCCTTTCGTGAAACTGACAGTTGCGGCTTTTATCATTTTGAGGTAAGACCACTTTAACTATATATATATATATATATATATATATATATATATATATATATATATATATATATATATATATATATATATATATATATATATATATATATATATATATATATTTATATATATATATTTAATTACGGGTTAGAGACTGTTGTGAGTGTTTTGTCTACAAATACACGCACGCGTTGACCGTACAATGAACGAGTAATTTTCAATACTGCACGAGGCGATAGCCGAGTGCAGTATTGAAAATTTCGAATTCATTGTACGGTCAACAAGTACGTGTATTTGTAGACAAAACACGAACTTACAGTCGCTAAACCTTTTAATATATAATCTGAGTACACTGCGCTGCACTTCACGACAGTCAAGCTCAAACAATAAAAATGCAAAAACACATAAAACAATAATTACAGGCAAGCGATTTTAATAAACACAAATTTAGTAAATAAGTACATAGATTTTATAAGAGTAGTTCAACAATATAAAATTCATAAATAATCAGTAAAAGTGAACTGAACGAGAAGCCAGCTAAACGTTATTAGAAGCCAGTTCAATGCAAGTCAATCTTTCTTGGTCGTGTTATAAGTGAACGAAAAATTACAGTTTTCAAACCTTGCATCGCCAAAGTTAACAAATTTTGGTGAGCTAGTATTTGAGAAAGTGTTTTGATGACTAATTTCATTTGTATTACTCTCACCTATTTGTTGTACTGGTTGTGCATCTAAAACCGTTGTAACTGGTGCCGCCAAAACTTCAGAACATTGCCTTTGTTGTTGTAAAGTTTGTCTTTCACAGTACACCTTAACGCTTCCCTCATTTCTGTGCCCTGAAACCTGCATTATACGGTGGACAGGAATTCCTGCCCTATCAAGCAAGGTAACTGAAGTCGCTCTTATACAATGGTTTGTATAACTTGGCTTAGTTTCGCTGCAATTGATATTTCCTTCATCATATTTCCTAAACTATTGACACCAAGCGGCGCTCTATCAAACCAGATTTTGTCGCTAGAACAGAATTTTCTCTTCGGCCTTTGGAAAAGTGCCTCTTCTCCTGGATTAAGAACCTGAATTAACTTCTTTAGGTACTGAACTGGACAATTGGTTTCCACAGTAGAAAACATTTTAGGATCCGCTTCGTCAGCCTTATCACTAAGGCCGTCAGGATGATTTTTGGTTTTTTCTTGCTCGGCCATTTCAACATACTCCACTTGACTCGCGTCTTGCTTGAAAACAAAACTGTTTTTTGTCAATCTTCTTTGGTTTTCTCGGCCTCTTCTGCAAAAATATAGGTTTATATTGAACCATGCAGTTAACGCGCAATAGCGATAAAGGCGAATGTCCTCCAAAAACACCGCTTTCATAACATTTTTGTATATCCTCAGGTTGAATACTTGAATGATGTTTCACTTTAGGCAAACCACTTTCCTTGATTTTCTTTAGCTTAGCATTCAATGACTTGTTTGCAGTTTTAAAAACGGGATCACTTATTATGGAAAATGTCTTTCCGACAGTCTCTGAAGTTAGATAACGGTTTATCCCCGCTCTTATAGCAACATGAGCTGAACGGCTGTATTCCTTTTCTTCGTCTTGTTGGAGTTCTTGGTAAAATTTACTTAGTCTTTCTGCTAGTGCTTCTTTGCTTAAATTCTCCAACTCTTCAGAGGGATATCTTACTTGCAACCATTCTTAGTTAAAAAGAAAAGAAAACTAAGTTAAACTATATATTTTAACAAAATAAAGCAACACAAAATAAAGCCCGAAAACTGGCTTTTCAAACAACAGTTTACAAAAGAAAAAGCACTTAATACTTTTGCCTATAATTTACCTTTAAAAATAGAAACGCTCCAGTTTGTTTGTCTTTTGGTATTTGATGGTATTGAATCGTCTATAATTTGATGAATTTCATCTTCTTCCACTTCTGCAAACCTCGAATTCGTAGCCATTATCACTAATGCATACTTTTTATGCGTTATTGTTAATACTGCACGTTTGCTTTGATGTTGCCAGGTAACAATAAATCACGTGGTGTAGTTTGACCAATAACACTCGCGGATTTTCGACAGTGAACGAAGATTATATATTAAATATATATATATATATATATATATATATATATATATATATATATATATATATATATATATATATATATATATATATATATTGGCATTTCGCTCCATCAAACTACATGGTCCCGGTTTGGTCTTAAAATGTATGTATTCCAACACTCGAAATTTTCCTTCACCATAAATCCTTTCAACATGTAGTTTGATCGAGTGAAATGCCAAATATTATATATATATATATATATATACAGTGTATATATATATATATATATATATATATATATATATATATATATATATATATATATATATATATATATATATATATATATATATATATATATATATATATAATATATATATATATATATATATATATATATATATATATATATATATATATATATATACACAGTAGTGTGATGATAGAAACTATCGGGTTCAAGATCATTTGGATAGAGTGCTCGATGCGTGAACGCAGAGCGAAATTAACAAGGTGAAAACACTGGTTATTTCATTGAAATTTATTCGCTACAAATTTGTTTCGTATGGTTAGCCGAAGCTTGCCACACTCGTCAGGTGAATGACAAATATTTACAGCTTAGCAGAATATATACATGAGATGCGTGGTAAAATAGGGGTCGTATTACAGTTCGTGATAAATTACGTAGGATATTTACATAAAAGATATTTCTTACGATGACGGCAGGTGGAGATTAATTCATTTCGTTTGTTGAGGGAGCTGAGTTCGGGGTGGTAGATAATTATAAATTTTTCGTGGAGGCATAAGTTACAGTGTTTTGATTTGTTGGAGTAGGGTTGGCATTTTTTGAGGATTTTCCAGTTTATTGTGTGAGGGGTGTTAGTTTCTTTCAAAGACCAAATGTGCTTACTTAGTTCCGTGGCGTGTTTCTTATGTTTGTTTCTGAATGACGATGTGTGATTAAGATATCTAGTCTTGAATGTGGTCTCCGTCAGTCCGACATAGGTTTGGTTCTCGTTGTTTTCGGTATTTGTGACGGTGGCTTGATACACTACAGCTTTGGTCAGGCACTTTCCCTTCAGTGGGCAGCTGTTCTTCTGCCGGCAGTTGCATTCGGGCTCTGGCTCTTTGTTTTTCTCTGCTTCTTGTCTCAGTATGCGCTTATTATGTGAAGAGATGATGGACTGCACATTCGGCATGCAACTGTAACTCAGCTTCACTGTGTTACGATTGAGCAGCTTGTGGAGGGGATGGTTTTTCGGAAAGCACTCGTCCACTGCCATCAGGAACTTCTGGCCGATATCTGTGGCGACGTTTGAGCTGTATGGCGGGTTGAACCAAGTGATGTTCCTGCTCCTACGGCGTTTTGTGGTCGTGGGTTGGGGGTCGTAATGTAGGTTGTGGTTGAAGCCGCTGTGTCTGAGTGCGTCTTGGTAGGGTTGGGAGCTGCTATCGAATGTTTCTTTGGTCGATGAGATCTTTGAAAGTCGTCGGTTAATCGTCTCAGGAATTCTCTGTAAGATGGTTGGAGGGTGGTTGCTGTGGATGTTGATATATTGGGTAGTGTTGCCAGGTTTTGAGTAGGGTTTAAAGGTGTCGGTTGTCAGGTTGAAGGTGATGTCGAGGAAGTTCACGCATTTTTTGTTCGCTTCGGTTGTCAGTTTTAGATTGTGATCGCCGAATATCTTGCAAATTTGTTTCTTGATGTTTTCGATTGTTCTTGGTGGGTCATCGAAAGCGCCAAGACCATCGTCACGATATAGGCCGATCTTGTTTCTAAGGTTAGGAGGTAGTTGCGACAGGAGGTAGGAGCCGACGAGTTCACAAGTCTCAGCTCCGTCAAAGCTGCCCATTGTGACATCGAAATTCGAACTTGAATTCTTTTTAGACCACGCTTCTGTTTCGCTAAACAGGAGGGAATAAAAAATGCGAACAAAAAATGCGTGAACTTCCTCGACATCACCTTCAACCTGACAACCGACACCTTTAAACCCTACTCAAAACCTGGCAACACTACCCAATATATCAACATCCACAGCAACCACCCTACAACCATCTTACAGAGAATTCCTGAGACGATTAACCGGCGACTTTCAAAGATCTCATCGACCAAAGAAACATTCGATAGCAGCTCCCAACCCTACCAAGACGCACTCAGACACAGCGGCTTCAACCACAACCTACATTACGACCCCCAACCCACGACCACAAAACGCCGTAGGAGCAGGAACATCACTTGGTTCAACCCGCCATACAGCTCAAACGTCGCCACAGATATCGGCCATAAGTTCCTGATGGCAGTGGACGAGTGCTTTCCAAAAAACCATCCCCTCCACAAGCTGCTCAATCGTAACACAGTGAAGCTGAGTTACAGTTGCATGCCGAATGTGCAGTCCATCATCTCTTCACATAATAAGCGCATACTGAGACAAGAAGCAGAGAAAAACAAAGAGCCAGAGCCCGAATGCAACTGCCGGCAGAAGAACAGCTGCCCACTGAAGGGAAAGTGCCTGACCAAAGCTGTAGTGTATCAAGCCACCGTCACAAATAGCGAAAACAACGAGAACCAAACCTATGTCGGACTGACGGAGACCACATTCAAGACTAGATATCTTAATCACACATCGTCATTCAGAAACAAACATAAGAAACACGCCACGGAACTAAGTAAGCACATTTGGTCTTTGAAAGAAACTAACACCCCTCACACAATAAACTGGAAAATCCTCAAAAAATGCCAACCCTACTCCAACAAATCAAAACACTGTAACTTATGCCTCCACGAAAAATTTATAATTATCCACCACCCCGAACTCAGCTCCCTCAACAAACGAAATGAATTAATCTCCACCTGCCGTCATCGTAAGAAATATCTTTTATGTAAATATCCTACGTAATTTATCACGAACTGTAATACGACCCCTATTTTACCACGCATCTCATGTATATATTCTGCTAAGCTGTAAATATTTGTCATTCACCTGACGAGTGTGGCAAGCTTCGGCTAACCATACGAAACAAATTTGTAGCGAATAAATTTCAATGAAATAACCAGTGTTTTCACCTTGTTATATATATATATATATATATATATATATGTATATATATATATATATATATATATATATATATATATATAATGTTCTCGAGCGAATGAGTCCAAAACACGTAAGCAGAAAAATCTGTTTGCCGTGGTTGGGTTTCGAACTACGACCTTTGAGACACTAGTTTACCGCTCTACCAACTGAGCTACTCGGTCAAGTCATAAATAATAATATAAATAAATATAAATCATAAATCCCAGACCTCTGACGGATTTGACCATGTAGCTCAGTTGGTAGAACGTTTAACAAGTATCTCAAAGGTCGGTGGGTTAGAAACCCAACCACGGCAAGCAGATTTTTCTGCTTACACGGTTTGGACTCATTCACCCGAGAACATATCATATTACCGAGTGACAGCATCACAACATCATATATATATATATATTTCACTATAAATCGCTTAGAACCTGCAGTTTAATCGATTGAAATGCCAAATATTACTTGTAATTATATATACGGAGCTTCGTATGTCGGAGAAACAATCCGACACCTACACACACATGTTTCAGACACTGGTCACCATGACACTGGTCACCCTATCTCATTTGACGATTTTAAAATAATTTCTTCTTGCTCTTTTGAGTCTGAACTTCTTCTACGCGAAAGCTTACTCATTCGCAATCTTAAATCTTCTCTAATCTGTGCCACTATTTCTTTTACAATCTTACTTTTTGTCTGTCACTTTATTATAGTAACTCTCTCTCTGATTGGTTATCGCATGCATATTTTATGTCAACTCTGTAATTATATATTTAGTCTCACTACACTCGTGTAAATTATTCTCTGAAGATGTTGTGATAATAACAACGAAACGTTAGAACTTAACTCTTTATTAAAAATTATTATGATTTTACTCTCAGGACAAAAGCTCAGCGAATTTTATTGTTAAATAAACATGGTTTATAACCGCAAACGTTTGATTTTATTTCACTAAAACATCACCCATGCCAAGCTTCAAAACTTTAATTAAAGAATCTTGTTCCCCAGCGGTCTCAATTCATATACTTTCATTATTGGCATACAATGTCTAAAGTTTTAAAACATTGTTCTTGTTATTTAAAGAGATATTCCTAATTTTGTGAATTTTATATAGTCTATATAAAAAACTGACGTACTGTAACACGGCCTTTAATTTACATGTTTAAAAAACCTGAAATCTCTTGAACGAGGTGAGAGGTATTGATAAACCGGCGAGAAAGCCATTCTGTCTCATTTTCAAAATACTTTTAGATAAAATCAAAATTGGATAGACTATTTTTTCATAGTAGTAGCACTTTAAAGAAGACTATTATATTGAATACAAATTCGACACAGGTCTAAATAAAGTGCTATTTAAAAGATAATCTTAACAAATATGATATATAAAAATGTTCTGCTGCGTATAGGAACTCGTTGCAGAAATACAAATAATCATCATCTTTGAAAGGTTGGTGTCGAAATAGTTTCTCTAACGTTTTGAGTGAAGGTCCTTCGTCAAAGAGTAAAAAATATAAAGTGGAAAGAGAGTGAAACGTAAACTCTCTGACGATTCAGAAGAAGAAGATCTATTTGCAATTAATCATAAAACAAATGCGATGGGTCAGGGAAAGCCTCCTCTGCTATGCGGTCGTGATGCGCAAATTATTGAGTATGTGAAGATTCATGCAGATGAGATTCATTCCGTTGAAAACCGAAACAATACGAAGCAGAAACATTCAAAGAAATTACCAGCTCTGGGGCGTTTAAAAAAGGAAGATGTGCTAAATCATTACGATGAGCTATTTACACCAGGCAGAGGACGACCGCTGGGTGCGCCGATGCATTTCGAATTAAATTCAAACGTCAATCCAGTACAAGCCCCGCGACGTCGCATTTCGGTTGCGAAATTACGTAAAGACAACGCAGATCGAGTTGCAAAGACCTTGCGAAGAGGGGATCATCGCACTGGTGATACAACCTACAGATTGGCTGTCTAATATGCTGGTAAAAGAAAAGCCTAACGGGAAATTTGTATTGATCCAAGTCAAACCATTAATAAAGCAATTACGACCGGTACATCATTCCAACAATCGAAGAGAAACTCCTACAGCTGACTAAGGTAAACGTTTTTACAATAGTCGATGTCTCCGAGGCTTTTCACAACATCGCGTTATAGATGAACCGTCTACGCTGCTCATTACCTTTCAAGAGCCTAGCGGCCGGTTTCGCAACACCCGCATGCCTTTTGGTATATCTTCAGGGCTAGAATAATACTTGCGACGACAGCAAGAATGTCTAGAAGCCTAAATGGTGTAATAAATATTGTCGACGACATACATGTATGTATATTTGGATGTGGGAATACCAAAGCAGATAAGGACCATGACAGAAACCTCATTTCCTTACTCGACCGACGCAGCGAAAAACATAGTATGATGAAATTACAGAGATGGAATTTCTGTATACGAGGGCGTCCTACTCAAGAGCAATCAAACGATCATTCCGTCAACTTTAAGATCAGAGATGTTAGAGAAAATACATAAAGTAGAGCACATTAAAGTGTGAACAGGAGCATCAGAAGTGCGCGAGAAACTTTGTTTTGGCCATGCAGGTATGCAAGCAGCCATCCGACAGACTTGTTTGTCATGTGCTTTATGTGCCGAGTACCTAACAGAACGGCCTGCGGAACCCATGAAGTTACAGGAAATACCAATTCTACCCTGCAGGTCACGAATAAGCGTAGACTTATTTCAACTCGACGGGAAAAACTATTTGGTCTCCGTAGACCATTTACAGTGACTATTTAGAACTCGATTTATTGAAGAATACCACGGTCAGTACAGTAATCCGGGCTATGCCTATGAAGAGAAATTTTGCGCGACATGGAATCCTCCAAGAATGTGTCAGCGACAATGGGTCACAGTTCGACATTTATGAGTACGCCAAATTTGCCAAGGAATATGGGTTTAAGTCCATCAAGTCTTCACATTATCACAGTCAAGGGAATGGAAAAGCCGAAGCAGCAGTAAAAGTAGCAAAGAATATATTGAAGAAACCCCGTAACGACGATCCAAATTTGGCCTTATTAGCAATTACAGGAACACTCCACAACAGGACTACACATATAATTCATCATCACAAAGGCTAATGTCACGAAGACTACGAGACACGAATTCAACACTGCCGAGCCAATTGAAGCCACACCCGGTTCCCAAGATAACAGTAGTAGATGATATAGCAACAAGAACAGCAACATTAAAGCAACACTACGACAAAAAAGCATCAAGACCACTGAAAGAATTCTTGAAAAATGACAAACCTTTTGTAAAACCACGTCCTGGGAACAAGCATAAACCTTGGATCTGTGGAACAGTTATGGAACACTACGATCAACGGTCATGTGTGGTACAGACCCAATCAGGCATATTCTACGAAACCATGAACAAATCAGAAAGGCAAAGGTGGAACCAGAAGATTATTAGAAAACAAAGGAAGAAGATGGGAAATTATGTCTCTGCCAGATGATGAAACGTCAAAACCGATCACCCAACCAACGGCAACAGAAGAACCGAATGAATCTCAGTCGTTCAACAAGAATCATAGCAATGCCGGCAGATATCTGGACTATGTTCTTTAGTTATATAGTTTAGTTGATATCTATAGGACAATTTCGTATTCAATGAACGGGACTACGTGGTTTAGTTATATTTATTCATTAAAGTGCCTATATCACTTGTGGGATCTTCACGGATTTGAAAAGAGCACAAAAAGTTAGTTAATAAGTTCTACAACCTTTTTTGATTTGGTTCAATAGTTACTGAGATATATGGCAATTTTCTAAAATTTCCGTCGTGCTTATTTGTGCTTGGGGGCCTGGGACTCAGGAACCGGTCTTTCGTCAAGTATTATAAAATCAATTACATTTTTGCCTCGCGGCTGACAAAAACGCAAATATTTGGAAGATAAATCGCTATGTCTGGCTCAGAATCCTCCTCTACTGTTGACGAGGACTCCTATGGTTGTCCTGAACACGAAATTGAAGAGGAATATTGCGAAACGATGTCAAAAGATGGGAATGAGAGTGAGCCGTCATATGCCGTCGAAGAAGAATTGCTAGACCGCGTGGACGCGTTAGCATACAATGACGAGCCCCTTGCAGACGAATCGTGGGTCGAAGAATATGTAAGAAGACAAGAGGAATATACCAGGGAAATGGATGTATTAAGTCTTCGACTAAACGGACAAAATCCCGTAAACTCTTGGTAAGATTAAATATCTTTTGGCCGCCATATTGCCAGGCAGAATGTTTATATAAACTCTACTTTATTATTCAGAACAACAGCTAAACCATTTCTTTTTCTAGGTGCAATTGTGGTTGCTGTAACATGGAGAATTTAGTAGAGGCAAAGGAATGTCGCTGTTGCACTGAAGTACCGAAGTGTGTTGATGCCTTGACTCTCGCAAATAGCCAACAAATGTGTATCACAAACCATCCAGGATTCGACCTATCTGTCTTAACAGATGGTCTCTGGAACTCGCATCCAATAATTTTAAAACGCGCGGTGGACAGAAATGTCGACAAGTTGATTCAAAGGATAGGTCAGTTCCTATTTCCCATGTGTTATTACTAAATACCATAATCAGTTATAAAATAGTATGTAGTCAGTTTTGATTTTGGGTTTGAAATCGCAGTAAAATTTTTGTCCCTACTAGTACTGCCTTCCTCGTAAACGTGCACTTTGTTTCGCCTCAAACACAGTTAGAAACCTAAAATATCGCTGTCTATGTTTTCAGGTTTCTTCGTGTGGTTGCATATAGACAATTTACCAGACTTGTTCATGGTTATTTGAAAGACAAGCGAATACCATTGCCATCATGTGCCTACCATGCTATCCGCACAGCTTTCAAAAAAAGGATGATGACTTCAGAGGGTATGAAGATCTGGAGGAAGAGAACTAAATTCAATTAACTGAACGTGTATATAACACATCATTGATGATATGTTGTCATAACCTTTGATTTTTCTTTTCAATTTGGAAATTTGTATTTCATTGTTAAAATTTAAATACCGGTGACCCAATGTCTCCCATAGAACATAATTTGCAGAATTATTGGAGCATAGCCTCTCCTTCATTCTTTGATTTCTTTTGACTTTTATTCAGTCTTACATAATGTTTGAAGTTCCTGTCTGTCAGTTCAAAAGAATGAACTCGAGGCTGTGTGTGTATAATGCTATGCTCCTGTTATTCTCTAAATGGTCTATTGATGAGTAAATCTTTGTCACTAGACAGAAATTTTAAAGCCATGTAATACTCAAGGCAATTTTTGCTGCAATTTGCACCTCAATTTCTGACTGAGCGTGGCTAACGGTTTAATCTGCCAACGTTCTTTAGAGTAGAATGAGGGCCATGCTCACATTTCTCTGTAACTACTTTTTACATAACATGGTTATTTATCTATAATTGTGTTGCAAGGGGCAGCAAAAATTGCATCATGTAACATGGCCTTTAGTAGGGTGCATTGCTGCTAAAAACACTTATCAAAGATTGGACACTTTACTTTTTGCAATCTTTATTCATTTTTGTTTTTAGGGCAATCTTTTACATTTTTGTGACCTTTCATTGGCCTTTTGCATGCTTTACATTTTGGCTTGCTTCTTGTTGTGTCCCCAGGATTATTAGAGACCACCACAACAGGCACTAAAAGTGTGTAAACAAACCAAATTAACGTTTTACCCTGGATGAATAAATCCTGTGGACTAATTGCAGCCTAATTGGGCTAATTTAGCAAAATATATAGGGATTTTGCCAACCACAACAGTGTGAAACTAACCCACCAGAATCTGATTATGGTCATGACTAATCTACCTGAGAATAAGTTTTTAAGAAAAACAACCTACCAGGATTTGTTGGTGGCACATCAACAATTGGCATGCTTTCTCTTACTTTTTTCTTTTGAATAGCCTCACTGCGTGGCTGCTTGTCAAGCATTGTGTTCATTGGGGGTGGTGTTTCATTTTTTATTTCCTTAATCGCCTTTTCTAATTTCTTTTTCACAATTGCATCAACCATGGTGTCATATATTTCATCCACATAATCTTTAACAAATGTAATAATACAATGATGTAATTATTATTACTTTTTTTATCCTTCCAAACACAAGGAAAAAGTGTTGGGGTAGAGTTAGGAAGGGTGTAACCTAACAAACTTAATTGGAACATCAGTCAGTCAATGCTAGCCTTGCCACTGTTATATTGTATTAACTACAGTATATTATACATACCAAAGTTTTGCTGCACTTGCACATTCCGAACCACTGCCTCCCCATTTTTGAATTTCGGGTACACAACATGGACTTGTTCAACCCCATTCTTCATTCTGTTTTTGCGATTTAGGTTTAGGTTAAAATGAATAACAGCAAATGCATGCCTAAAATATTCCAATGCAATTGTTTTAAAAGTGATATATACAAACCTACTTTTGCTATAATGCAAAAATCACTATCCCATACCTGCAAAACATTCCTGGAGAGCTGTACCCAATCATTTTTGGAGAAATTGGTTCAGTACTGAGTGGAAGCCTTCGAGACAGCTTGTTTGACCAATAGGAGATGCCTGCTTTATACCATTCATCAATCTCGTATTTGTTGGAGCAGCAATAATTTTCTCGTATGCAATAGAATCTTAAGAGATGTTCCTTCTTATTATACAATTGAAACTATATTGTACATGCAAGTTATGAATACAAAATGTCAATCCTTTATATAAATCCCCAAAAGGCTTACCAGTATTTATTTCATTTTATTTATGAGAGGGTGCTTATTGGAGGGGGGATTATTTTGGTTTAGCCAAGTATGGAAGGTAAAAAAATAACATGAACTTTCATAAATATGATCAGTGCATATGCATTTGTTTTGAATGAAAGAAGGATGGGAGACTTAAATGAATCGAGGAGAGCTAATAATAGTGGAATTATATTGTATTAGTGAAACATTGATATAGCTACCAACCTTCATCTAGCCACTTGCGAGGGTTAATCTCATCTTCATGTGCACACTAATCAAACACTGGGTTTTTCAAATTTTTGTGCTTATTGACAACATGGCTGAAGAACGATGTAAACTTAGCCCAAATAACATCCCCATTTCCACTTTGCGTTGTTCGGACACTCCAAAATAAATGGTTTGTGCATGGCTTAATCCACTCGCTGATGATCTCATTGCCACTAACTTTAGCAATTTTCGTCAAGACTTTTGTGACCTCTGAAGTAGAAAAGGATTACAGCAAAAATTGCAGTTTGCTATAGAAACATATTTCCAAGGCTTTCATATTCACATCCCCTCTTCGATCATAGGGTTGGAAATTATATGCAGTAAAAATTAACACTTTTTGACAGGGACTTTCAGGAAGCAGTATCTTTACTGGACCCAAGGCTGCCTTACAAACATTGGCAGCCTGGGGTCTACAAAACATACTGTTTCCCAAAAGTCCCTGTCAATAAGTATTATGTACTACCAAGTGTCAAAGAAATGAGAAAGCTTCATAAATTTTGGCTCCATAACTCAACGACTTTATTGAATAAAAGTATTGTCCACCTCTCAGAGCTGTTGTCAGGAGACAGTTAAATTTCACTTTCACATGATACACACTCATGCAACGGGATGCAAGAATACATGAATTTTGACACTTGGTATATAATGTTATTTATTATTCTTGCAACATACTTTTCTTCAAATGCCAAATATCAAAATAATGTTTGATGTTGGCCAGCTTTTCCCTCATGTGATTTGCAATTGCTAGATGTCGATCCGAAACAAAAGTCTTCACAAGTAACCCACAGTCCAGAAGATATTCCATGGAGCTTATAAAACCATGGTACTCCATTGCAGTACTGCTACCCACTTCATTTCTCTAAAAATGGAAAATAAATTAAATTGTCTGAATGCATTTTCTTTATTGAGATTAGTAATTGCTAATGGTTTCATCTGATGCCCAACTGTACATGAACTGTAAAATGGTTGAAAAATACCCCTGGAAGGCAATGCATTTCCGTGGTTATTAGCTTCCAAGTTGATAAACTATTCTGCTACAATTTTCACAGCACTTTCTAACATACCTGCACAAGTGCAAAGTGAATTATAAATGGCACTGTACAGCAAAATAATGTGTAGGCACAGTACTTGGCGCTGTGGCCCATGCTATCGTGCCTTCCATCACCAGCTACCACTAGGTCACCATGGTTCTTCAGTTTTTGAATCAATCCCTCTCGATAATTTTTCCAATGAATAAAGATTCCAGGGAACAACTTTTCCTGCAAATAAAACATGTAAGTACCATCAAACACTGCCATTTTCTATTAGCCTCCCTTGTTTAATAGTTGTCACCACACTCACACGTTGATGTTTTAAGAAGGTTGAAAGTGAGATACATTTCAATCCCATATGTTTGAATACCCGCAAGACTTTCGTGGCTGATGTCCCAGCAACAAGTATCCCAAATGAAAGCAGAAAATTGCCAGCTGGAATCTTTGTGTCTGTCATACATGGCTGACTGAACCACTTGCTTGTCTTGCCACACTTTGGGTTAGCACATGTGGAGGTTACTTCGGCCATTGTACCATTCTCTTGGACTTCAACCAACCGATTGTCAAATTTACAGGCATGGCAAAATTTGAAGAGTGCATGCAACTGCATGAAGAACACAATGAATGTTGGCTCTCTTCGCAAATTGGAATCATTATAAAAAATCCTGAATTATTTTTGAATTATTTTTGTAAATCCATACAGCTAATGATGCTGACTGCCTTTGAGTTCTATAAATAGTACTGGTATCCTTCTTAGCCTACCCTCACATTTGATTTTGTTATAAATTATTTAAGATCAGGGCTGTGCACTAACTTTCTATGTTGTGGAATTGCCTCATCCCAGGCTTTCTGGCAATCCTACTTTTCCTACTTTTTCCTACTTTTTTTGCACTTTCCTACTTTTCCTACTTTTTGTTAAAAATTGCTTGAATTTCCTACTTTTTCCTACTTTTTTCTTAAAATCCTACTTTTTTAAGACTGTTTTGTGAAATCAGTACGCTTTTGTTTGCATACTGCCAATTGTTTTCAACAAGGTATGTAACTGAATAATCTGTAGTAACGTGAAATAAAATCCCGATGGAGCAAACCGGTGCTCCTTTAAAACTAATCAGCTTTGAAGTTGAATCTGTGAGACAAAAAGTGCGTTCACCTGGTAGTACGACGAAACCGCAAATTCACAGAACCGCAAACAGTGTGATGTGCTTCTGCAATATTGATCTGAAGCTATATGGGTGAAATTCGTGTGCAGTTTTCGAAAGCATGACTGATGTTTTGGCACGCCAAAGGGAAAGATATTGAAGTAGCTATATTGAAAGCACTGCAAGAGGATGGAAGCAAGTTGCCATTAGCACAGCTGATTAGCCTAGGATCTGATGGCCCAAATGCCAATAAAACAATTTGGTCTTTGATCAATGAGCACATGAAAGCATGGGATTCTTACTTTTATTCCTTGCAACTTAATACACATCGTTCACAATGCATTCAGACAAAGTCTTACTATATTCGGAGAACAAGCCGAACAACTTGTTCTAGATCTTTTCTACTACTTTAAGGCATCGCCATGTCGTAAAGAAGATTTTTTCGAAACGCAGCTTGGCCTTGGTTTAGATGAGGGGATGATCATCAGACATATTCAAAGTCGTTGGCTTACACTTCCGGTATTCCCGCAGTTAAAGTAGTTCTGAAGAATTGGGAAGCTGTCGAGGTGGCCAATTTTGTACATTTCGTCATTAAAAATGAGGTTAAATTGTATTTTTGAAGTATTGTCATTACAAATTGATCATGAAAAATTCCTACTTTTGTCCTACTTTTTTTGCACGTTTTCCTACTTTACTCCTACTTTTCCTAAAATTTTAGTCCTACTTTTGTCCTACTTTTTTACATACACCTGCCAGAAAGCCTGTCATCCTCTGTCTCTGTCTCTGTTGATTCCACTGGTGTTTCTTCATCAAACACATCATCTGACATAGGTATTCCAACATCTGAATTGGAAAGCTCATCATCGCTTTCAATTGGGTGACTTCCAAGATCAATGCTTGAAGGGATGTCTTATGAAACATTTCCTGTGTCTATCAAAAAAATGTGTTACTAATATAGTAATTGTCGAAACTGGATGTGGCTTAACTAAAACACTGGATGTCGCTTAAACACTGTGAGGTAAAAAAGAATATAAGTTACTCACCTAATTTGCTTTCCATTTGCTTTCTGCAAACTTCAAGCTTATGTTTGCCAATTCATCTTTAGCTTTCTATTACTATTTAATAAGGCTTTACAATTGCCACATTGAATCCCTTCAGAATGTTCACCAATCTAAGACACAAAAATATACTTGTAATAGTTAACAATTATTCACCGAAGTGGAAGTGAATAGTGGTGGATATTTACCGAGACGCGAAGCGTCGAGGTAAATATCCAACCACTATTCACTGACACTGAGGTGAATAATTGTTTTAGCATATACCAAAACAAATTGATAAAAAATAAGTAAATTTCGGTTAGTTTCATTATAATTTAGCCAGGAATTGGTGCGAAACGCAAGGCAAAAAAATGCCCTTTCCATATTTGGAGTTTGCCTTTCCATATTTGGAGTTGTTTATCAGTTTTGGCAAGCTAACAGCAGCCGGTCGTCAATTGAAAACCTTTCGAAGTTGGATCAAAGTATTAGGCAAAAGACCACTAGATTTTAACTCAAAGGAAATATTTTAATACTGCACATGGGAAAACCTGGGGACAAACGATAACTAATGAATTATGGGTGAGTAAACGACAGTAATTGTTCTTTTCAAAGCGTTTTTATTTCGGTCAGTGCAATGACAATGTTTCATGTGTTTAGTCGTTGAATTTCCTTTAATTTATAAAGATTTCTGTGGGTGTTTACTGTTATAAAATCGGTAGTATGTTTTCCAGGTCATTTGTTTAGTATTCAGTTCATTACTCGCCAGTTTCTTGGGCAGTGTATCGCGGTAATCTTTATGGCCGAAACCGTACTAATTATTTAAGTTTTGCTTGGTTTTGTTGTAACCGAAATGATTTTTAATGTTTGTAAATGTTATTAAATTCTATATGAAAGGCAATTCAAATTGTCTCAAACTATATAAAGGCGAATATCGATATATGAACTACGGAGAACACTTTTCTTTCAAAATATTTGAACGAAAACTGACATGCAACAGTCAGTTCGTTCAATCAACTATCAAGTTTGTTTTCGGAGCATATCATTCGTTGTTCTGCGGACTTTCTATTCTCTCTTGAGCACTTTCTTCTCTCTTTGAAACTTGTTTTTCATAAATATTACCTAAAATAATTTTCCTACATACAGTAATTGTTTTCTACCTGCCTGCTTTTACCAATTTCTTGCATTATGCAAAAAGAAAATCGTTCAAGAGAATGACACCATGTTGTTTTGCGAAACAGTGAATAGTGCAGGATATCCCGAGCTAGAGGAACCAATCAGATTGCGCGAAAAGCACTATTCACTGTTTTGGTATATGCTAACATTAGTTATTGTAAGGTTGTAATTCTCATTATATTTGTATGGGATATGTGATAATGTGACCAATGATTTTGCCTTGATAAAATATGACATATCATTGCAAGATATATGATACATCGTTTCAAAATCCAAAATACTCACGGTTGTTGGGGTATATAAAGGCTCAGGCTCATTTGTAGCTGTGGAAGATCCTTCTTCCATAAATGATAAATATGAATGTAGACATTCTATTTATATGTATGCCAATTCAATTATTATACGTTCCACACAGCCCAAAATACTTACGCTTGTTGACATAGAAGGCTCAGCCTCCTTACTAGTCGAGGGTCCTTCTTCCATAAATGATACCTATAAATGTAGACATTTTATTTATATAAGACATAGTATACCCCAAGCTTCATAGATAAGTAGTTTAAAACAAAGGCAGGAAACATGACATAAATACGCACTATTCGAATATTTTGATTCAAACTAAAACACTAGAAATACAGGCAACATTCATACCTCTCCTCTGCGTCGTATGCGCATACTACGTTCACTCTCCAAAAATGTCGCTTTTGACAGCAGAGAAGGCACGGCAGTAATGCCAACTTCATCTCGCTTAAGCTTTGGGAATAGTGTCGGAACCGTATTCAAAGCAGTCTTCCGCGAAGTGTTCTGAGCAAACAACTGAACCAAAATTTGGCTTCCATTGGTCTCTCTTCCGCCGAATAAAGTCCAACCATTTCTTTCGCCTGTTTTTCGCTATTTCCCGATTATCGTCCCAATAAGGTATACGATATAAAGATATACCTTTTGTCGAACTGGCCATAGATAACACACCGTTCCGGCATTATCTTGAAGAACGCAACAGATATTACCAACGAAACGATATGTTTTTTATTAGGAAAGACTTGGGTTCCTGAGTCCCAGGCCTCTAAGCACAACTAAGCACGACGGATTTTTTTCTGAAAAGGCCAAAATTGCCATGTTTAGAGGTCTATATCTCAGTGACTATTGAACCAAATTAAAAAAGGTTGTAGAACTTATTAACTAACTTTTTGTGCTCTTTTCAAATCCGTGAAGATCCCACAAGTGATATAGGCACTTTAAATTGACTTCATCAGTTTCCATTAAAGCTAAGGGAGATATAATTAAACAAGTAGATGTTTAACATATATACATTTTGATGTTATATACACATTTATATACACATTTTCCTCTGCCACTTTCTACAAATATATTTATTTGTGATCGAATTCTACTGCTTTGTTTTAATATATGCCTATTTCTATTATTTGTCCATTTGCAGAGCTGTTTGATCGTCATGGAATAGATGGTTGCGATTGCACTGAGCCATGCGACATAACATTTTACACAACGTACCTATCATATGGTCAATTTCCAAGTTACGCGGCGATTAAGTCCTATAATCTAAGCAAGGGAGACGATTGGAGTTTCAAGTAAGTTACTGATATTTAGCCCATTGGCGGATTATTTTTCAGAGGGTGCATGCATGACCAAAAACTAGTATAAAATGTTGATTGTATATGCATGATTAACAGAATTTTGCATCAAGATGTAGAATGACAATTGTCAAGCTCAAATCGTCAGAAAATGTTTCTGAGTTGCGGCAGGGATCGGACCTAAATCCACATTCATACACTACAAAAATGTATACCGGTTGGAAAGAGAATTATTCAATTATTATTTTATTAAATCCAATCACGATATCTGAGTTACTTATTGCGTTTGTTACGTCGAGTCAAACACCAACGGGCAACGGACACTTTTTTTTCTCTGTTTTCAATCCGGACATAGTGTTATCATCAAAATTCATTCATTCAAAATGAATTTTTTCAAAATGAATTTATTTCAAAATTCATTCCATTATTTTATTCGGAAGCTAGATAAATATGTGCTAGAGCCTATCACACTTACCGTTTTTTCGTATTAGTACTACATAACGAAAATGTTTTATTATCTCTTAAAAATACATTCAGGATTATATAAATTTGTTTTCATGGTAAACTCGTTTGCCACTAAGGACACTGCAAGAGTCTAAATTTGGCCCTGTGTATATAGAATGAGTCGCATGTAACCAAATTATTCATATCCAGTAATTCAGAATGCAAAAACCCATAAGTAATATATACCACACAATGTAATACCCCATATACAATATCCCATTGAAATTGTAATACCCTCGCAAAGCGCCGTCCAGGGTGTTAATCTCGACCGGCATACCTTTTACTTCCCGCGCAATTTTTTTTTCCGCGCATTTATTGCAAGGGGGATTGAAAGTTGTGATTTTTCTGAATATATGTATGTATGGTGTACGGTCCTTTTTTGTTGTCATGGTAACAAAGGAGAATTGGGAGTTTAGGGGATAATTGGCAGTTGGAGGGGTTATGTTAGGATTAAGGTAACGTATTGTGATTGCGACTGATTTGTACTCGTATGACATGGCAAGAAATTTGCGACATTTGAGCCTGCACATTTTGTCAGCGCTTAAGTACAGCACATGAGTACTCAGAACATTTCGTGATATACGATCCGGCGGATTCTCAATATCCCGCTGCTTTCGTCTGGCTTTCATGAAATGAAAAGTGATGAGAAATGTTAAAAATGAGAAATGTTAGGGATTAAGCATATGGTGTCAGCTCACTGGCGACAATGCAAGCAGGCGAAGGGTATGTCATCCTGAATGGGTTAAACTAGCCTGCGAAGCAGGCGTTTAAGGATTGGAGGAGGGGGCTGAGGGCGGATGGAACGCCTGCATGAAAGACCCATGTTTTTGGATTTCTACGTCCACCAGAAGACGCTGAATTCTGATTAGTATTCAGGGGTTTCATTTCAGGGGAACTCATTAGTATTGAGGGGTTTCCTGTCAGTAAATAAACATTAAAAAATGGCGACCGTGTTGGTAGATTATTTTCTTTCGAAAGCTTTAACCGATCTTCAGTTCGTTGCTGGTCGTCAAGCTTTAAATTAAAACAGGAACAAAAAGTTGCCTCGTTGCAACTGCTGGCAGGAAAAGATGTTTTGATGGTATTACCAACGAGATTTGGCAAGAATTTGATTATGGATTTAGTAGATTTATCAGACGTTCGTGCGAGCGCGTGATTATCAGTCGGCAGGGGAAGCAGCTATTATTGTGATTTCTACTTTGTCCTTGTCTTCAGGTGTTTCAACAGTGCTCTCTGGTACTTCGGAGAATTCCTTCGACGTTTCAGAATAAGAGACTATGGCTAGAGTATATAAGTGATGGTTTCTACGTTGTCTTGTATATGAAATTTCTTGGCCAAATCCCATTCTGGAGTAACGGTGTTCGGTAGTGCAGATGTCGCGTCATTCTATCAGGGCTATTAATGTTATCGGTTGGTGGAACATTGATGTCTCCTTCTTTCGCATGTGTTAATACTGATTTAATAAAGTTATAAAGTTCAAAAGCATTTCTTATTTTTTCTGCCGCAAGACCAACCCGCTCGGAGAAAGTTTTACTGCGTAATATAATGCAAAGCCGATTGATTCACAAGCCTCAGCCAGAATCAACTATGTGCTTCCATGTCTACACGATTGCTTGAATAAATTTTCAGAATAAATCTTGTTTGCACCAGATGCAGTCAAGCTTTTTACGGAGTTTCAGACATGGATATTTCACGAGTTCGGCCCGAAGTGAAATGTTTTAATCATCGAGGAAAGCCCGGCCGCCAGTCGCCGATTGGTTGTTTTTGACAGTTCTTCATGTGGGCGGAAATCCAAAATCATGGGTCTTTCGTGCAGGCGTTCTCTTCCCCACTTCGCCTTTCCGCTTTCCCCCTCCCCCTAACGCCGCCACGCAGGCTAGGGTGAAACAAGCACTGTACTGATATAATTGAGATAGTACATAATGTTGTGCTTGTTGCTACAGTAGCTATATTGTGTTAATTATCATTAAAATAAATATGGCATGCGTTAATTAATATTATGATAGCAATAGAGGTCTTCCAGTGGAATATTTATCAATAATTATCAGTAATGCATCACATCCCTAGGTTGTGGATTATTGTAGATGTTTTAACTGTTGTGAATATTGTGAGAGTCATTATGAACCATAGCTGACGTAATACTGACTATAAGTTAATTATTTAAATCATAAACAATTGGTGTCCAATACGCAGCTGTCTGTGACAAGTTAATTCTATCTTAGTGACTGATGGTAGTAACACCAGTAGACTTAAAAGTTAATGTATACAGTGAAAAATTCGGTTTGAAATAAACTCTCTTACTTGAAAGAACTATAGAAATTATAAAGATTGGCGTTTACAACTCTTCCATATCTCACTTAGATCTTTAGATATTAAGATTTAATAATGATTTATTGAAGAAGCCTGTATATCTTTGGGATTATGCAACAAAATTATGGAAGTGTGTAATTGTCCCATGATACTAAACGTACGAAGTTACGTTTTGAGTGCTTTGATTTAATAATCCCAAATATAGTGTTGTTGAGCACTCTGTGAAGTTGGTGTTGGTGTCCTTTAGCGATAATACAACGCTCACTACCCTTGTGGTAGTTTGAGCACTCTGGCCCTACACCGCTTCACGCTCTCTGGATGTGCGCATGACCGCAGTTTGTCGTACAAGCGGTTGTCACAGGCAATCGCTTGGGTATAATTAGTTCTCATGCCCATGCATATCTAGATTGTACCAAGCTACACTGATGAGCTGTGGAACAGCGAAACACGTGTCGATAGATTGCACTATATATATATATATATATATACGTGTAGGTTTTGGTCTACGAAATGCAAAGAGTGCTCAACAACATATAGTTAGAGCAAATAATAGATTTTCGCTTACCTCAAAACTGGTCTGCTACAACTTGTTTCATCTGTAAAAGAATCTTCAGGCAGTAAAAGAATCTTCAGGTCACTGCCTGAAGATTCTTTTACAGATGAAACAAGTTGTAGCAGACCAGTTTTGAGGTAAGCGAAAATATATATATATATATATATATATATATATATATATATATATATATATAATATATATATATATATATATATATATATATATATATATATATATATATATATATATATATATATATATATATATATATATATATATATATATATATATATAGAGAGAGAGAGAGAGAGAGAGAGAGAGAGAGAGAGAGAGAGAGAGATAAAATGAAGCGAACGGTTTGCAATCGTCTAAGAGTGCTCAATACCTTGAGTGGTAGAGCGAATTGTATAACTTATGAACATAAAATATTGTTTGCTACTCCTAGTTTCACGCAAATGCGATCATCAGGTCTGATGATCGCATTTGCGTGAAACTCGGAGTAGCAAACAATATTTTAAGTTCATAATCGGAGTAGCAAACAATATTTTGAGGTCGAATGCTGTTGCTACTCTGAGTTTCACGCTATACGCGAGCTTCAGGCAACTGACAGATTAGGCTCAAATATTCTTAAGGTATATTAAATAGTTAATGTCCTGCACTAGCTAATTGAGTTGGTGTTTCGTTACATGTCGGCACTTCGAAAAGAGTTCGGATCGTTTATTTAAAAAGTGTTTCTTCTTTGCTTTCATTAATAGCAGTTTTTCTTCTAGGCATAAATTGCATCGTTTCGATTGTGCTTTATACGCCGCTACTCGCTTAATTATAGACCATTTGATGTTAAAGATACCGCAATCACACGAAGTCTTTCCGAAACGCGAGATATTCAAACGATATCGAACTATCAAAACACATTTAAGCGAGTAGTGGCATATAAAGCACAATCAAAACGATGCAATTTATGCCTAGAAGAAAAATTGCTATTAATGAAAGCAAAGAAGAAACACTTTTAAATAAACGATCCGAACACTTTTCGAAGTGCCGACATGTAACGAAACACCAACTCAATTAGCTATAGTGACATTAACTACACCAATGTAATATACATTAAGAATAGTGGAACCTAATCTGTCAGTTGCCTGAAGATCGCATATAGCGTGAAACTCAGAGTAGCAACAGCATTCGACCTCAATTACATGATTCCGCTCTACCTACAATGGTATTGAGCGCTCTTAAACCTCATTGACTCTTTTGTAGTTTGTATGTAAACTTTATTTATTGATTTACTGATTTTGTATTTAAATTTTATTTGGTGATATATATACTGTAGTTGTATACATATATTTATAGATAGTTTTATATGTAAATTACCATTCAATTGTGTAGAGTTTTTAATTGTTATGAGGGCCACAGGTTTGTCAGCGTAAGCTGTTATGTGTTTTACTCTCGGTAAATAAAGTTGTTATTATTATTATTATTATTATTATTATGCCTGCTTAGTGATTTTCAACACTCGAAATTTTCCTTCACCTTAAATCCTTTCAACATGTAGTTTGATCGAGTGAAATGCCAAATATTACCTATATATATGTATATATATATATATATATATATATATATATATATATATATATATATATATATATATATATATATATATATATATATATATATATATATATACATATATATATATATATATACATATATATATATATATATATATATATATATATACATATATATATATATATATATATACATATATATATATATATATATACATATATATATATATATATATATACATATATATATATATATATACATATATACATATATATATACATATATACATATATATATATATACATATATATATATATATATATATATACATATATATATATATATATATATATATATATATATATATATATATATATATATATATATATATATATATATATAGCAAAGTGAAAAGGTGGTAAACTGCCAATAATTTAGTGACGAGATACTGACGTTTCGAGCGGAGCCCTTCATCAGAGTAAGACGAGATGAAATAAAATAAATAGGGCTTATATAATGCGAAAAGGGTGTCACAGGTAGAAAGTAGCCAATCAAATGCACGCCGGGAAATAAACTAACTAATAATTAATTAGAGGGGTGGGAGAAATGACAGGTCCAATATTCAAGGGGATTAGGCGATAATAATAGAAACAAAGACTTGAAAAGGAATGAAAGTGCATAAGCTAATAATAAAAAGTTCCAAGCAAACTAAAATAATAAAAAACTTTTGGGAAATTAAATAAAAGAAAAACGTTCGTTAAGACCAAGAGGATGTGTGGTGCCAAGTTGTGGGCATGAGACGCTTCTCTTGCCGCTTGCGGTTATCGTTACCACCGGAAATGGGAAGGAAGGCACAGACTTTCATGTCTGAAACCAAATGGTTGGAGCTGTTGAAATGGCGGGCTACAGGTTTGTCACCATCATTGATCCTCACGGAACGAAGATGTTCAGCAAACCTGTCTGAAAGGCGTCGCCCAGTTTCACCGATGTAGATTTTAGGGCATTTATCGCAAGAAATGCAATAAATTATGTTGGTGGACGTGCATGAAAAAGAATGACGGATTGTATGGTCGAATTTGGGGGCAGTAATAACTGTAGTGGGATTGAGAAAAGGGCATGTGTTACAGCGGGAACGGCCGCAAGAAAATGTTCCCGCTGGTGCCGAGGTATTTTGTTTAAGGGCACTCTGTACTAAGGAGTCACGAATGTTTTTATTACGGCGAAAAGATACCAAAGGGTTGTCGGTGAAAATGGCTGACGTCTCAGGATCATTTTGTAAAATGTGAAAATTCCGATTAATAATATTTTAAACTTTAAAATTGAAAGGATGAAATGTTAGAACTAAAGGAATTTTATTGTTTGAAACTCGTTCCAAAGATGGTTCAAGGGCGTCTAAACGGGGGACGAGAAAAGCTTTCTGAACGGCAAGGTCTAAAAGGTTGGTAGGGTAACCACGTTGGACAAAAAAAGATCTCATTTCCATTGATTGGGCTTGAAAATCTTGGTCGTCGCTACATAAGCGGCGAAGACGCAAGAATTGAGAGTAAGGGATGGATTGTTTAGTGTGGTTGGGATGAGAGGATGAAAATAGAAAATAACTATGGGAGTCAATAGGCTTGTACTAGACCGACGTTTTCAGCGAATCACCATTAATCGAAATTAAAATATCAAGGAACGACACAGAGGTCTCGCTGATTTCCCACGTGAACTTCAGAGCTGGATGAAAATCATCAACAAAGTTGATGAACTGCTCTAAAAGGACACGTGAACACGACGCTGTTCCTAAACAGTCATCGATAAATCTGCCGAAGAAATCAGGCAAGGGACCCGTGTATTGTTCAAAGATCTGTTTTTCAACATAACCAACAAATAAGTTAGCATAGCTTGGACCCATTTTGGTGCCCATCGCAACACCACTTATTTGTTGATTAGTTGATATCATCAAACGAAAAATTGTTAAGGGTAAGCACTAGTTCTGCTAAGCGGAGTAACGTGGTTGTGGATGGTTCTAAATTAGTGCGCTGATCAAAGAAAAACTTCAGAGCTTCAAGGCCATCACAATGGGGAATGACGGTGTATAAGGACTTGACGTCCATCGTGAAAATAAATTTATCGGAACTACTGAAACGTAACTGGTCGAAAATTTGCAAGGCATGTTTAGTATCTTTGATATAAGAAGGCAACTTCTTAACCAAAGGATACATAACGTTGTCTAGAAAACTGGAAACGAGCTCGGTGGGGCAACTACAAGCGGAAACAATCGGCCTGCCAGGATTGTTAGGTTTATGGATTTTAGGTAGGAAATATATGACAGGCGTTCTGGGGGTAGTTAATATAAGGTTAGATGCAGAGGCAGGCAATTCACCGGCTTGGATGAAATTCTTGATGGTAGTTTTGACGGATTTTTGGTGAGATTGAGTGGGATCGGAATTCAACTTAGTATAAAAGATGGTGTCGCTGAGTTGACGAAGAGCCTCTTGTCGATACAAGTCCGCTCTCCAGACAACTACAGCGCCACCTTTCAACGTCATTTCGGCATCGTAATGAATTCAAAGCTAGAAGCTCTTCTTTGTTAAGGTTATGAACTTGTTTTCTGCGCGGAGGGTACAATTTATCAATGTCATGGCGGCATTGTCTTACGAAAAGATCAAGGGAAGAAAAATCGCCTTCGGATGGAGACCAAGACGACTTCTTGGGGTTGAGTTCTTCGAAAATATCCTTATTGCTATTTAAAGTGGGCTTATCATGAAAAAGGCTTTGAGGCTCATGCGGCGGAAGAAAGATTCGGTATCCTCTTTAACTGAAAATAGATCGATGGGCCCGGAGTTGGGAACAAACTTGAGACCTTTCGCAAGAACAGATCTCTCGGGGTCAGATAATGGCAAATCAGAGGGAATAGTAAAAACTAGACGAGTGACTTCGTTAGAGGAACTAGTGCTTTGGGAGCGATTCGGGGAGGGACCCAGTAATTTGGCCAATTTGGACGCCTTAACGTCTTTAAGAAAAACATAGAGTCGGGAATTTAGCATGCGAATTTGTTGAACGATAGCGGTAAACAAAATAGGTGGGCAGACCTGGGAGAGAGAGGACTTACATCCCGAGATGTCGTCATCAGTATGTTGTAAATTACAGGACATAGATTTAATAGTGACACGCATCAAACGACGGGAATGACTCGAACAAGCCGCTGATATGTGATGGGAATAACGACGATCGATAGCGGAGAGATTAAAAGACAATAAATCTTCTTGACATCCTCTTGGTCTTAACGAACGTTTTTCTTTTATTTAATTTCCCAAAAGTTTTTATTATTTTAGTTTGCTTGGAACTTTTTATTATTAGCTTATGCACTTTCATTCCTTTTCAAGTCTTTGTTTCTATTATTATCGCCTAATCGCCTTGAATATTGGACCTGTCATTTCTCCCACCCCCTCAGTCTGCTTATTGATCGACCTTAAAAATAGCAAATGATTTAACTTTTCCCATCTAATTAATTATTAGTTAGTTTATTTCCCGTGCATTTGATTGGCTACTTTCTACCTGTGACACCCTTTTCGCATTATATAAGCCCTATTTATTTTATTTCATCTCGTCTTACTCTGATGAAGGGCTCCGCTCGAAACGTCAGTATCTCGTCACTAAATTCTTGGCAGTTTACCACCTTTTCACTTTGCTATACATTCAAAACACTGTCTACGCAGCACTCTACTTTATATATATATATATATATATATATATATATATATATATATACGTGTAGGTTTTGGTCTACGAAATGCAAAGAGTGCTCAACAACATATAGTTAGAGCAAATAATAGATTTTCGCTTACCTCAAAACTGGTCTGCTACAACTTGTTTCATCTGTAAAAGAATCTTCAGGCCTGAAGATTCTTTTACAGATGAAACAAGTTGTAGCAGACCAGTTTTGAGGTAAGCGAAAATCTATATATATATATATATATATATATATATATATATATATATATATATATATATATATATATATATATATATATATATATATATATAGATAGATAGATAGATAGATAGATAGATAGATAGATAGATAGATAGATAGATAGATAGATAGATAGATAGAGATAGATAGAGAGATAGATAGAGAGATAGAGAGATAGATAGATAGAGAGATAGAGAGATAGAGAGATAGAGAGATAGAGAGATAGAGAGATAGAGAGATAGAGAGATAGAGAGATAGAGAGATATAGAGATATATATAGAGAGAGAGAGAGAAAAATTTATTTAAGCACGGAATTTCTACAATTTCAAAAAATTGTTTTACAAGAAAGCCGTCATAATTAATATATATACAATATTTACAAATGTTTAAGCTACTCTGGAGAGATAATGTCAAGAGATTGATAAGCCTTCAACCTTGATTTAAAATAATTTAGTGAAGTTGACAGTCTGATATCTTTTGGAATAGAATTCCAAATAAAACCACCGTTATATAGAAAACTTTTTTTCAGGAAATTACTGCGTGGTTTAGGGGTTAACACATCAATTTCACTATTTCGCAATTGATAATTATTTACTTCTGAGCGTTTTGAATAAATTTCATTTAGATAATCAGTTGATTCGCCATAGTAAATTTTATACATCATAATTGCTGAATTATAGATACGTCGAGTTAATAAATCTTTCCAATTAAGGTTCCTTAATATTTCAGATGACCTTATTTCATAATTGGCTGGACTAATAACTCGAGCTGCTCTATTTTGTAACTTTTGCAGACGATTAGATAATTCTTGATTTAGTCCGCTATTCCACACAACATCACAATAGTCAAAGTGAGATTGAATTAGGGAATTATAAATCAGTATTAAGAGATGTTTAGACGGAACAAATTGACGAATTCGTCTCAAACCACCAATGGCGCTTGAGATTTTTTTAGATATTACATCAACGTGTTTGGTCCAAGAAAGTTTTTCATCAATATGTAGTCCTAATGATTTAGCATTTGACACCCGACGGATCAACCGATTGCCCAAATATAATTTTGGATATTGTATAATATTAGATAGCCTATTATTAGAGGCGATAATCATATATTCAGTTTTGGTTAAATTAATATGAAGTTTATTGGCAATTAACCACTGATTGATATTTTCCAAGTCACGGTTTGCCTGATGCTCCAATTCACAAATGGTCTCTGCCTTAAACGTAAGATTTGTATCATCGGCAAACATTCTTGGTTTAGAATTAAACAAAGACAATGGCAGATCGTTGATATATATCAGGAACAGCAACGGTCCCAAAACTGTCCCCTGGGGAACTCCGCAGGTCACAGTTTGAGGATCTGACAACATTCCATTAACATAACATTGTTGTTGACGTTCGGTAAGATATGATTGAAATAATTTTAATTCAATGTCGGAAATACCATGACATTTTAATTTCTCAATTAAAATATCATGATTGACCGTATCAAACGCTTTCCTAAGATCAAGAAATATAACTGCAGTTAAAAGATCTTCGTCTAAATTGGAATACCATTCGTTTGTAGCATCAAGCATCGCAGTGGCTGTAGAATGGTTACTTCTAAACCCTGATTGGTATTTGTTAAATAGGTTATGAGATTTGAAGTAAGCGTATAATTGCTTATATACAGCTCTTTCAAATATCTTAGCCACTACGTTTATAACCGAGATCGGTCTATAATTATTTGGATCAACTTTTTGTCAGATTTATAAATCGGATAAACTTTTGAGCATTTCCAATCAGATGGAAATATCCCAGTTTCTAAGGATTTGTTGAAAATGACACATAGCGAGCTAGCTATGACGGGAGCAGCTTCTTTTAATAGTCTCATGGGAATACCATCTAGACCAGCAGCTTTTTTGACTGAAAATTTTGTAATGATATTGGACACATCGGACGTACTCACTTTAGTAAACCTAAAACTAGAATTAGCTGTGTCATGATTATGGTTCAGGAACGAGCGAAAATTAGTATTTTCCTGTGGGTTCATTAAGTTAGCAGCCAAATTAGGTCCAACATTTATAAAATGATCGTTGAAAGTTTCAGAGATATCTGAAGGATTAGTAATAGGTTTATCATTAATCAGTAATTCATTAATTTCAGAACACGACTGTGTTTTTCGTGAAAGAAGTTCATTTATAACCTTCCATGTTTTAGATGGATCCTTGGAATGCGTTTCAAATTGACTAGAATAGAAATTAATTTTGGATTTCTTTATCATAGAATTTACATCATTTCTAGCACTTTTATATTTTGCCCATAAAATTGGGTCCTTAGATGAAGCATGCTCTCGTTTCAGCCGATCTCGTATGATCATTTTCGTCCTAATAGAGACAGTCATCCAAGGAGATCTACGAGCCCTCACTCTTTTCCTTTTAACAGGCGCATGTTTGTCAGCTACTGATATGAACATCTTTTTCCAATAGCTCCACATTAGGTCAGGGTTTTCGTAATTGTTTAATATATCCCAAGGGATATTCTGAAGATCGACTTTAAAGTGGTTAGAGTTGAAATGCTTGTAGGATCGAAATTGCGTAACTTTTTGCTTAGAATGAGTGGGAATAGAAACTTTCCTAACCATATAGATTAGGCAGTGATCGCTTATTCCAAGATTTACGAGGCCAGATGATACAATTTTAGACAAGTCATTAGTAAATATTAGATCAATCATAGTATCAGACTTATCTGTTATACGGGTTGATTCCTTAATAAGCTGATGAAACTGATAGATCTCTTCAATCGCTCTCAAGGCATTGATGTGGAGGTTCATGTTTAGAGCTATTATAATTACAATTTAAATCACCAAGTAAAATGATTTCTTTATTTTCATAATCAAGAATTGACACTATAGATTCAAGAGCTTGGAAAAAAATGTTCTGATCTGACTTTGGAGGTCTATAGCATGCAATAATAGTAAAAGGTTTACTATTAGTTTTAAAAATATCGAGGCAAATTGCTTCGATAGAAATTGTTGATAAATCATCGCGAACCTTATATTGGATGGAGTTACGAATGTATATACAAACACCTCCCCCTGAACGGTTGCGATCTTTCCTTATTATATAATATCCACAAATCGAGACAGCAGAATTCATGATTGAATCGTCAAGTCTCGTTTCGTTTATAGCGAGAACATCTAAAGGTTGATTAAACATTACAGTTCTCAATTGATCAATATGTTTGACCAACGATGCAATGTTAATCGATGCAACTTTGAATCCCCTGATAGATCTCAAGGATTCGTCTAAATTAGTACTAGGCGCAATAGGCGTGTTATTAAAAGGCTTATGAAGGCTTACCGTCTCTCCAGATTGTCATGTAGTAAATTTGTTGGAACGAAAATGGCTAATAATATTAGAAGCAAATTTCTTGGTTCCGATAGCGTTCAGATTAATGTCATGATTGTCAAAGCATTCATGATTTAAGTTTGAGTGGTTAATAAAGTCCCAGTCATAATCATTAGTTAGAGATTCTAAATACTTGTTCACTTCAGAGACTTTCTTGTTTAGTTTCTTGTTGTCGGTTCGTTGGACCAGTGAGGATATCGTAACTTTGGTCTTCTCTGATCGATCTTTGATTTCTAAACCAAGAGAAATTATCTTGGTTGCCAATTCCGATGGCTCAGTAGATGGCGTGATATCATTAGTACCAATGTGGAGAACGATCTCATCGGGGCACTTGGTTATGCATGGTCTCATGTAATGTTGCATGTCACTCGTGGTTGAACCTGAATAACATTTAACTTGGACATGATCATTTTTTGACATTTTAGAGCCGTTGAGATTCTTGATTATTGAATCGCCGAGAATAAATATAGAGCGAGATTTATACTTTTGCTCATTTTCTGACATCTTTTTAATTTTCGGTAAAGGTTCATCAGGACTTCCACCGTGGCTTGTCGAGCAGGGATCAGTATTTCCAGATACACGTTTCGCTTCAACTAATTCATAGTTAATCAGAGACAAAGCCGTGATTAGGCCTTGCTTTTCCATCTTTAATGTCGCAACCTCAGTCTTCAAGGACTTATTTTCGTCAAACAAGGCGTTGTTCACTTGCATATTTTCCTTCGGTTGATTGATCTGATTCTCCATAGCTTTTAATGAACTTTTTAGATGATTAAGATCTGTTTTAATCGTGTAGACTTCAGCAAGCAGGCTTTCCATTTCGTTCGAGCTTGAATAGTTTGATTGGCTCGACGACATGAGAAGCGATATATGATCAGTCGTTTCTCCGCTTGGCAATATATTTTTCTCCACCATGTTGGATAGACATTTCACTTTGGGAATCTGATGTTAAGTCAACTGTGTAATTCTCTTTGCCCACGACGTCAAGAAGCTTACGCTTGGCTTCAATCTCTCCTTGACCCTGTATACACAAGGTGTTTGTAGTAGTGTAAAACTTGAAAACCAGGCTATTTATTCGACAAGAAAACATGTTATGTTTGGAGTCTTCCGACCATAGGAGATCATTTTCGTTAGATGTTGAATCATCGAAGATATAACTTAGATATTTCCCCAAATCATCTCTATTACCCATCCATGTTAGCTTAGGCTTCTTGCCATCAACAAATTTAAGGAGATGGCAAAGGCTAGTCATGTTTAATGAAGTTAGCTCCGGAGCGGTATTTTGATAACCGTCCGCCATGACAGAGATATAGAGATATAGAGATATAGAGATATAGAGATATAGAGATATAGAGATATAGAGATATAGAGATATAGAGATATAGAGATATAGAGATATAGAGATATAGAGATATAGAGATATAGAGATATAGAGATATAGAGATATAGAGATATAGAGATATAGAGATATAGAGATATAGAGATATAGAGATATAGAGATATAGAGATATAGAGATATAGAGATATAGAGATATAGAGATATAGAGATATAGAGATATAGAGATATAGAGATATAGAGATATAGAGATATAGAGATATAGAGATATAGAGATATAGAGATATAGAGATATAGAGATATAGAGATATAGAGATATAGAGATATAGAGATATAGAGATATAGAGATATAGAGATATACATGTAGAGATATA
>JAYKKM010000492.1:1727500-1922500 GCA_035772405.1 Chrysogorgia sp. JL179-B06
TCCTGACTTGTGCCAACAGAAGGAATTCATTTTTAAAACATCGTTATTTTAGGGACACTGTCATGACGCCTTTGCGTCTGACGTAACTGGACTTTTTATCGACTATAAATACATACTATCTTATGGGTTTTTTTTAGCAGACGTAGCACTTGATAAGTTGTCTGCCGAAATGCATCGTGCTCGTTTATTTTAAAAGCCTATTTATTTCTCTATCTTTAAACAGTTCTTCTAAGAACTCATTTCTCTTTCCTATCCTTTGCTCCAACATTACGTCATTGATATATTTTGTAAATGTGATTATATATTATACATATTATCGTGTATAATAATTATATTAGTCGTGATTTCGAACAGTTCTTGTAAGAACTATATTTACCATTTCACCATGGTTTCGACGTATGTTAAAGTTTTGTTTAAATTTATTACCACGACAAAATCGTTGTTCTATATATATATATATATATATATATATATATATATATATATATATATATATATATATATACACATATATATATATATATATATATATATATATATATATATATATATATATATATATATATATATATATATATATATATATATATATATATATATATATATATATATATATATATATATATATATATATATATATATATATATATATATATATATATATGCTTTTTCAATAAGTTATTATACAGTGTGATATCACAGTGAGGATCCGGCCTTACATCTGAAACAAATCTTAATATCTCAAGAACAAAGTGATATATGGAAGAGTTGTAAACGCCAGTCTTTATAATTTCTATAGTTCTTTCAAGTAAGAGTGTTTATTATACAACTGTATTGAAAAGTGTCCAAATAACGCTAAAAACGAGTACAAATATACAGCGATATTCGGACAGTTAGTTATTTGGATAGTTGGTTATTTGTATAGTAGAAAACCGGTTTGACAGATCGGCTGACGTGAGCACTGTTTAATTTACCAGCAAACGTAGTTTTTAGTAAAAGAATGGATGACATTTTGGCAACATTTGAAGGCGACAATGAAATTGACTGGCTTTCAAATTTCATGCTTGCCAGTATAAAGACTATAAACAACGAAAGCGTATACGGCGAAAGAACTGAAGTATGTGTTCCGACTAGAAATGACTCGCTAAATGATGTTGAGATAGGCGAGTTCATAGAGAAAAACAAAAACACAAATACGGCCAAAAAACAAAAACTGACCTGAATGTCTGCAAAAGATGGTCCTCCTTCATCGGTGAGAGCAAGGGAAATTCAGAATATGATTGAGTCGGACGATGAAGATGACAATTAGTTTAAGACAAGTTGATCGAATTCAGTTTAAACACTTTTGTTATCCGCTAAGATTTCAAACCTATCCATTGTTCATTTTGAAATATTGAAAAACTGTAACGTTGATAATAAAATTATAAAACTGTTGACAAGATAATTCTCAAACTGGTTTGACAAGTTTATTTTGTTAGCCAATCAAATTTGTTGCACGGGTGACTACTTCATGTATGCTTATTATTTTGTCTTGCTGCAAGTCACGCCACTTCCCTCGCCTTTTTATAGTTTTCTTTTTCCATAAAAAATTGTTGATCAAAGCAGTTGTATAATAAATATCTTATTAGATGTTTTGGTATGTAGTATCGCTGTACATTTTTACTTGTTGTTTGTATTTTGACTCGCCCTGCGGGCTCGTCAAAATACGACACAACTCGTAAAAATATACAGCGATACTACATACCAAAACATCTAATAAGATATATTTATTATACAACTGTATTGAAAAGTGTCCAAATAACGTTAAAAACGAGTAAAAATATACAGCGATATTCGGACAGTTAGTTATTTGGATAGTTGGTTATTTGTATAGTAGAAAACCGGTTTGACGAGCACTTTAATTTACCAGCAAACTTAGTTTGGTAGTAAAAAAATGGATGACATTTTGGCAACATTTGAAGGCGACAATGAATTTGACTGGCTTTCAAATTCAGAGTTTGAAAACATGCTTGCCAATATAAACAACGAAAGCGTAGACGGCGAGGGAAGTGTTCCGACTAGAAATGACTCGCTAAATGATGTTGAGATTGGCGAATTCATAGAGAAAAACCAAAACACAAATACGGCAAAGAAAATAAAAACTGACCTGAATGTCTGGAAAAGATGGTCGGCCTCCATCGGAGAAGCAAGGGAAATCCAGAATATTCCACCGAGTGAACTCGACAGGCTTCTTTGTCACTTTTTTATTAACGTAAGAAAACAAGACGAAACCGAGTTCGAGCCAGGTACGCTCACATCTTTTCAGCGAAGTTTTGGTCGCGATTTGCGTGATGTTGGAAAGCAGTACTGTCTGTTTAACGACAAAGAGTTTGCGAAGTCCAGAGCAACTCTCGAATCAAAGCGAAAACAGCTACGCCAACAAGGTAAAGGACGCAGGCCAAACAAAGCCCTTGGGTTAAACCAGGACGAAATTGAGAAACTTTGGTCAGAAAAGCAGCTCGGTGACCATTGTCCAGAAGCTCTAATCCGTACAGTTTGGCTTAACAATACGATGCACTTCGGATGGAGAGCGAGAGACGAACACCGGAGAGTGCTGTTTGGAGACTTGGAGATGAGAAGAGAAGAAGGAGGCGAAGAGAGGGAATACATCATCTGGCACACCGAAAGAGGCTCCAAGACAAGAAGCGGCGGCAAAGAGTTTGGTCCTGAAAGGTATTTTAATCCTCGGATCTACGCGACAGGCACTGAAAGATGTCCTTTGAAGTTTTTCAAGAGCTATCTCGCCAGACGACCAATTGAAATGGAAAAGCCAGATGATCCCTTTTATTTGGCAGTAAAGAAGAACCCCAAAAATCATATCTGGTTCAAGAAACAACCACTTGGAATACATTCACTTGGTAATTTCATGAAAACCATGGCTTCAGCTGCCAATCTGGAAGGAAAACGCACTAACCACTCGGCTCGCCGTACGATGATTACAACGCTGAGACACGAAAACGTGAACCCCCTTGATATCTCACAATTGTCGGGACATAAGAATCTGAAATCCATCGACAGCTATTCAACGGTCTCTGAGGAACAACAGAAAAAAATGTCCTTGTTGATCAGCCAACGCTCAGGCGGTAGAGAAGCGATGAAACCTGTAGTGTCCAACACGAGTCAATCGTCACCTCGGAGCTATAATACAACTGCCAGTACCAGTCAAGTCGCTTCAACTTCTTTTTCTGGTGCCGTATTCAATCACTGTACCATTGTTCTAGGCTCAAAATCTCCAGTTCCTGCAGCGAAACGCAGTCGACGTGTAATTGAGTCGGACGATGAAGATGACAATTAGTTTAAGCCAAGTTGATCGATTAAGTTTATTAAATACTTTTGTTATGCTAAGATTTCAAACCGATCCATTGAACTTTCTCCATAAATCGAACATGTTTAGTTCATTTTGAAATGCTGAAAACATGCTGCTTTTTTACTGTTAATAAAACTGCATGTTGACAAGATAATTTTCAAACTGGTTTGACAAGTTTATTTTGTTAGCCAATCAAATTCGTCGTACGGGAGACTACTTCATGTATGCTTATTATTTTGTCTAGTGCAAGCACGCTCCATAAAAAATTGTTGATCAAAGCAGTTGTATAATAAATCTCTAATTAGATGTTTTGGTATGTAGTATCGCTGTACATTTTTACTCGTTTTTTGTATTTTGACTCGCCCTGCGGGCTCGTCAAAATACGACACAACTCGTAAAAATATACAGCGATACTACATACCAAAACATCTAATAAGATATATTTATTTCGAACTGAAATTTTCAATACATAAACACGTTAATTCACCACTGTTCTGTTCATTGCAGGTATATTGCACCCAAAAATTAAACACTTTGGGCTGTTTAGTTATTTAGTTTGATGTCTAATTATGAAACAATGACATTGAGAACAACACAAGCTTGATAGTTTGAAGGCTCTGAGATGCATGTAGTGTCCACCGTAAATCCATTCGATTGGCAAATTAATGAGTTATATATCTATTTTTAAGTAAAATAACTAAGCACTTCGCTATGAAGGTTTCAAGACTACACGTATTTCTAGTATAAGATGTTGCTTTAGATCGTCATTTTGCATATTATTATTTTTTAGAAACAATTTGATTGCTATTGATCTCTTCTTCAAAAATCTTGATTATCATATTGTACAACAAGTTCCTGTTTATGATGCGGGAAGTTTATTTGGTGGGTATAAAACTATATAATTAGCTTTTAATTATTATATATACAGATACTGTACATTCAAACAATACAAGCTCGTATTTCATTTGTTGACATTCCCCTGCTAATTATTTATGTCTGGCAGCTGCGATATCATTTAAACCAAATACGAGGAATTATTGGACAAGCGATCCAAAAATATTGTTGGACGCTGACATCACCATCGAAACCTGTGAAAAATTACAAATGCATGGCTACCAGTCAGTCTAGATTTGTCTCACCAGACGGGAAGGGAATGTCCTCGCTAGGTGTTAAAGGACATTGGCAACAGAAAATTTTATTCAATAATTTCAAAGTATAGCACCAATTACTGACCATAAGTGCATAATGTCAACATGATAGATCAGGACTGCTAAAATAACAGCACGGTTCAAGCATGTTTCAACATGTTGTGACAGGCTTGTTGAATCGACAGTCGTTCATGCATGTGAGAACATGCAAGTTCATGGCTGTTGTAACAATGCTGTTCAACCTTGTTATTTCATCATGCTCTGATAACATGTTGTATCATGTATGAACAATGTTGTTCAACACTGTTCAAGCCTGTTCAATCATCAGCCATGAACAATACTGATTCAACATCCATGAACAGGCCTGTTTACAACCCTGTTCAAGCCTGCAAATATCAACCAATGTGTTTTAGGCTATACACAGGTAGAAACAGACTGTGTGTTTTTACGTGTGTAGTATGTTGTGCCATACAACTGACTATCCAACATACAGTACAATTCCATTGTTCAATTTCAGTCATATTTGTTGTACATATTGCCAATATCACAATGCAACTTATTCTATTCAAATATTTACTATGTCACCAATTATATTCAATGCAGTCGAGTTTCCATGTAAACATTAGAGTTATTACTATGTAACGTACAATAATTTATGTGATTTATGCTCATTTATGCAAACCATTTCAGTCTTATAATATGTGTGTAACAACATTTTGAAAAGCTAACTGATACTAACTCATTATGAGTATAGTTTTACTAACCTTTACATGATAATATTATGCCTTTGAGAAGCTATAGTCGGTCAATATGGAATATTGTCCATTTCCGCCATTTTAGGGTCGTGTACTAAAACGGCTCTAAACTTTTTTCCATTTGTTCAATGTCAGTCATATTTTCTGTACATATTTGCAATATCACAATGTAACTTATTCTATTCAAATATTTACTATGTCACCAATTATATTCAATGCAGTCGAGTTTCCATGTAAACATTAGAGTTATTACTATGTAACGTACAGTAATTTATGTGATTTATGCTGATTTATGCAAACCATTTCAGTCTTATATATGTGTGTAACAACATTTTGAAAAGCTAACTGATTCTAATTCATTATGAGTATAGTTTTACTAACCTTTACATGATATTATGCCTTTGAGAAGCTATAGTCGGTCAATATGGAATATTGTCCATTTCCGCCATTTTAGGGTCGTGCACTAAAACGGCTCTAACTTTTTTCCATTTGTTCAATTTCAGTCATATTTGTTGTACATATTGCCAATATCACAAGATAAGTTTTTGTTTATGGATGTTTGGATAGTATTACCCAGTTTACAGGCTAGACGAGTTTTTCATACAAAATTTAGTATCATTACATTATTAACATGTTAATTTATGCTAATTTATGCTATATATATTTCATTTTGGGCGGACCAAATATCGAAATTCTGAAAGCCCATCACATATCCTTTCAGAAAAGGTATAGCTTTCTATATAGTTCTAAATAATTGCTGAGAAAATAAATGGACATTGACACTGGTCAATTTTCATTGATTTTGCCCCAGTCAAGAATGAGTTAATGTTTTCTTTTTTTCAGCTACAGAACGATTTACAACATGATTATATTTGCATAACCATCAATAATAGTTGTCATTTTCTTTAATATGAAATGATCCAAATTTATCTATCTAGTTGTCGCTTTCAGGAATAGATGTTTCAATGTTCGGGGTAGGTAGGGTCTCAGCATCGAATTCAAAATAGAACACCATATTTTTTTCGAGTAGAAGATTTTCTTTTAATTGGTAAAGAATTTCCAATCCTCCCCAATCGTTAGTACGAATAACTAACCGTTCTTCTTTTTTCCAATTTTGACTTTGGACACTTCAACAAGTACCTGTGATCCAATTTTCGATGTAATTTTACTCAATTGAGTTACCAATTTAGCGAGATCTTCTTTTTTTATTTCTAATTTACTATTCATTAGAAATTTCAACAACTCACGGCTAGTAGGATATACTTTCGTGAGACACGCATTTCCATTTTTTTTTACATTTGTAATAATTTTTCGTGAATGATCCTCATACGTTTGTAACACATGTATACGTATGATTAGTGTATTCAAGTGAATACAAAGACATTGAAGTTGTTAATTGCAGCCATGATAGTCTTTCGAATGTGATACTAAAATGCTAAAATGATGTTATATTTATACACTTTTTTGAAACAAAAACAAACATTTTTTTATAATAATAATTCATCTAATAACAATGTATCACGCTTTATATAAAATAAACTAATTTGTTTTCTTTGCATAATACCTAAAATTTTACATAAATTTTTATGTTGTTTTTTTTGTTTTGACATCTTTAAAAATTTCAGACCTGTCAGCAATCTATCCTTCGTCTCTAAAATTACGGAGAAGGTGGTTGTTCACCAACTCTTAGACCATTGCACTGAGAACGCGCCACTCCCTACCAACCAGTCGTCATACCGGAAATTTCACTCCACTGAGACCGCCCTTCTGAAGGTTCAGAATGATATTCTCATGAGCATGGATAGACAGGAAGTGACTCTTCTTGTACTGCTCGACTTGAGTGCGGCCTTCGATACCATCGACCACGAGATCATGACGGATATTCTGGAGTCCGACTATGGTGTTACTGGTAATGCGCTCAAGTGGATGAAGTCATTTCTTTCTGGAAGGACGCAACGTGTGCTGGTCAACAAACAGTGTTCAGAGAAATTTAAAATTAGCTGTGGAGTTCCCCAAGGCAGCTGCCTCGGTCCAATACTTTTTTTAATATACGTGTCACGACTCTTTAAGGTCGTTGAGAAGCATCTTCCAGAAGTTCACGGATATGCTGACGATACTCAGCTTTATATGTCCTTCAGGCCAGGATCAACCGGAACTCAAGATCATGCTGTTAGAGCCATAGAAGCCTGTATCGCTGATGTTCGTGATTGGCTAGTATCTCACAAGCTAATGTTCAATGACACCAAGACAGAACTCTTGATTATCGGAACTCGACAACAGATAGCCAAAGTTACAATCGACTCTGTTAAAGTCGGTACGTCCAACATCAAGCCTATCAAGAGCGTACGGAACCTCGGTTCGTGGTTTGATAACCACATGTCTATGAATGTGCACGTGGGAAAGGTTTGTAGCAAAGCCTTTCGAGGCATTTACAACATTCGACAAATTAGGAAATTTCTGTCTTCTGAATCTACTAAAACACTGGTTCACGCCTTCGTGACATGTCACCTGGACTACTGCAATTCACTTCTATCCGGTCTCCCGCAATACCAGTGTGCTCGGTTGCAGAGAGTTCTCAACGCAGCTGCCAGGATAACATGCCTAGTTCCGAGGTTTGATCTTATCACACCCATCCTGAAGGATCTTCACTGGCTACCCGTGAAGTTCCGTATAGAGTTCAAGATCGCACTCATCGTCTATAAGGCTCTAAATGGCATGGCACCAGACTACATCTCACAACTGTTCGTGATAAAGCCCACTAGTCGCTACCAACTTAGATCAGATGACCACCATCTCCTTTGCATCCCGAAGACGAAATGCAAGACCCTGGGCGACAGAGCTTTCGCGTATGCTGCTCCCACGCTATGGAACTCTCTCCCCGAGTCGATCAGAGAAAGCTGTGGAGTTCTTTCTTTTAAGAGAAATTTGAAGACTTACCTTTTTAGGAAGGCCTATGAATGTTGACACTGCTGCACTATAGCATTTTTATTGACTTTAGTTACGAACTGCATATTGTCATCGCCTTTTTAGTTTTTTAGCTTTTTATACGTCCCTTATTTCCATACATACTTGATTGCATTTTAGGCTATATTTAGTTTACTTTATTCAATATCATGTAAAGCGCTTTAGAATATTTTTGATAGTTTAAGCGCTATATAAATTGTATTATTATTATTTATTATTATAGATCATCTCATTTGAATATCGCATAAGTCTAAATATCTCAAGAACTAAGTAAAATATGAAAGAACTATAAATTAATATTCTTCATTATTTTAAGAGTTCTTTCAAATAAAACAAACTTAATTTTTGTTGCCAATGTCCTTTAACTGTTGTTTTATTGTTCATAAAACTAAATCATATAACATTAAGTGCTGTTGATGTATGTATAATTCAGCAATTCCAACGTATTATTTTAATATTTATTGAATCTTCATAAATTCTTGTAAATGAAGAAGCCAACAAACAAAAGACCAATAATATAAAAAACGTTTGAATGTAAAATCCATTTTTTTTATAACGATGTTTAAAGTTTTTTTTTGAATACTTTCTTTTTTATATTTTGTTTAACTAACACAAAACGTTCACCCTTCTCTATTAATTAAACAGGTTTTCCAACTAATTTGATTGCATCTTCATCAACATCAGTTTTTATATTTTTTCCACCAAATAATGTATCATCATAATTCATAACCTCAACTTTTACATTATATTTAAAATATCTCCTACTCACTAATGTTTTTTTACATTCAAGTAATTTTAATTGATATATAGGTCTTGAAGCAGATATAGAAAATGATGAAAGATGTTCCAAATATTTCGTTCCTTTTTCGTTCTTGTCACGTCAAAACCAAATATCTCCAGGTTCATCAGCATTCATTATTTATTAGGTTATTTTCTACGGCTCCATTTTACATGTTAAATTGTTGATGTGCGCGTCTTTATAAATGAAACAAGATAAATCCACTGTTGACTAACTTTTTATATAATCTTTATGTATTCTATATATTGTTTATTTATTGAGCTCAGTATACCACCAAAGCCATAAAAACCACCTTTTTGTTTTCTTTTTATACGTTCATATCCTATTTGGATCCTATCCCTAGTGGGTAAATACACACCGCCTTTTTGAGTACCCATTTTCTTTATTAACTAAAGAGTGTTGAGAAAAATTAGAGATAATTGTTTCTCAAAAAATTCACACACAATTGCTTTTCATTTTTTTTTCTCACTAATATTTATATAGTGAAAATGATTTCTCAAACCATTTTTTATTAAAAACAACAATAATCGCTCAACCATCTACATATTTTTTTAAAAAAATAACACGAATTTGTGTAATTAAAATTATTTATTCATTATATATTTTTACCATTGTTTCAAATTGCAGTTTATCTTCATTATATATATATATATATATATCTTTGTCTCCATCTTGCTAATCTATTGTCACAATAACATTGATTAACCAATTTACGAAAAATTGTTCTAGTGTACTTTCTTTTACAAATTCCACAGTAATGTTCGTCGATATAACATTTTCTACATGTATAATGCATTACAAATTCGTATAAGAAAGCCACTTCTCTATCACAATGTGAACAAAACTTCTCGATCATCTTGTTTCAATTTTATTTTTTCTTAATGTGTTTTCAAAATAAAAATTCCACTCCTGTGAAAAACAACGTGTTTTCCTTTGGCTAGCTCTCACCACATGTTAACATTCAAATGCCCTCATGACGTACAATAAGCAACCGATCGATCAGAGCTAAATGTCACTATGGACTAGTCCCACCTGACATCAATCTCTTGAGAAAGACCAGACAATAAAGTCTAAACCAGTCGCGATTTACAAATGTACTGTGGGTTGAATGCACACCAATGCTGGTTAGTAATAAATACTACAGCTCATTGGAGGGTTTAAGCACTTCATACTTTTAAAAAAGTACGACTTTCAAGCGAGCACATACACAGTAGACATTAGAAGTAGAAGTGACAAAAAATACAAAATCACCTCCTATTTATACTACCACACCCTTTCTATTTTCGCAAAAGATTTTCGATTTTTTCCCTTCTTTTAAGATAAAACAATTCTACTAACACCAATATACTTCCGGAACCGACGCCCTTTTTATTTTATAAAATATAAAAAAAAACTCTATTTACTTCCGGAATAACCACACCCACCTCACTTCGCTTCTGGTGTTCGTTCGGAACACATCTCTCTCTCTCTTGCGCTCTCTTTTTATAAAAATGCTTTTTTTCTTTTAAAAAAATTTAGCAAACGCGTTTCTCTTCATTATATATTTTTTTATAAAATACTTTCTTTCAAATAACTTTACATTTTTTAAAAAAAAATAACAAACCATTTAAAGACTAATTTTATTTCTTTGCTTTTAATAAAAAATCATTTGTACTTTTACAGGATAAAAAATATATACGAAAGCACACACTATATATCGAAAGTGCGTCGATATAATCGATGATCTACCTCTATATAAAAGTGCATATTTGGTATATATATATTTTAAAAATAAATACATATTTAAAATAAATAAACACATAACAACCTCTAGTTAATAAAATTGGGAAGAATGGTTTAAATTCTTCCCAATTCCACACACATTAGGACAACCCTCCCTATTAAAAAAAGACCACCCTTTCATTTTTTGTTTAAAAAATTAATTTTTCAATTTGAAAAACTATGCCATCATTAACCCATGGTAACCAATCATTATTAGGATATACAAGTGTATCTATACCCCTAACAGATACAATTCTTGCTTCGATCTTGCGAATCATCTCGAAGTTGGTACCAAATCTGTACTATATTCTTTTTTCCTTCAGCTGTGCATACAATCAAACGACATAATTCGTTAAACGATTTTTTTAAATTAATTACTTCACAAAAAATCTCTCCGTTATTTTTTTCAAAATTAATCAAAGAAAGCTTTTTCATTAACGGTGTAACATGTTCAGCTTTTATCACACAATACTCCATTTTTTATGATATTCCATATTTTTTAATTTTTATTTTTAGTTTCCAAAATATAAAAACCATAAAAAACTTTATTTACTTCCAGCAAATAACCACACCCACCTCACTTCATTTCTGCACTGCGTGAAAAAATGGATTTACTCAAATTTACATCTGTGCAAATATGGAGCAAATTTATTCAAATGTTATATTTACTATGGGAGTAAACATAGTAAATGCTGCATTTGCTTCATATTTGCTCAAAAGTGAGTAAATGCGGTATTTACCGAGTTCGGTTGGCTATGTTTTTGATAATATCATAAGCACTAATAATATTACTGAAGGAATCCACAAACTGAACGTAGACACAACAACAACAACAACAACAACAACAACAACAACAACAACAACAACAACCCTAGTTGGCTTCAGTGGCGTAGCCAAGGAGGGGCAACTGCCTCCCAATGGTCCCCAAGACCGTTCTCGTAAAACGTCTATATCCGGGGATAGATTTGAGGGGGGTAGAAATTATGAGTAACAAATCAAATCCAATTATCAAATTGGAAAAACATATCGATGAGTAACTCGCAGGTATCTGATAATTCGCGTATAGCATGGGAATCCGGCATAAATCTTGACGTGTATTGTGCCATGTTCTGATTTAGTAATAACAAATTTTTGCGATTTATGGCCTTCAGATTACTTCGTCTCAGATAAAACTCGTCTCAGATAAAACTCGTCTCAGAAACCGGAAAATGGTGTTTCAGAGACCCTAGAAGCATGCCCCCGGATCCCCTATAATACTCGCGCTTAGAGAAGACCATGTGGACATTTTCGTCTCCCAAAGCCAAGTCAATTTTTGGCTTTTCCTTTCCCCCTTTTTTGCGGAAGTACCCATAAGAACAAATGTCACATACCGGCAAGTTCACTCTCGCACACACTCCTCTCCCTGCATGGTTCCTTCTCTCACTACAATTATTCAATTGCCTAACCTTATTAGTAACCACTATTTGATAAATATGCCATATTTACTTAAAACAAATAATTAAAGAAGTAAAAAATTCGGACTGCATAAGGGTATATCTATTTCAGGAATACCTCCTGCGTACAAAGCAAATTTAGTTAGACGTTCTTCGATGAAATTTTGCAATGTGTAACTGCTTATACTGGACAGACTGTATTCGTGTAAAGACCTTGAGTTTAATTTAGATTAAGGAGAAACCTCCCAAAATAAAGGGATAGTTATAGCATTGTTGCTACTTTGATACCAATGGCGATATCTAAAAAAATTCCGATAAATAAAAACCTTCAAAAATGTCCGATAAATTTCCGCATTTTTCGTGTCATGGGTGCCATAGAATTAGCATGACTATAGAAATATGCCATACTCTGCACACACAATTGCATAGGAATTTAAGTTTAACAATTTTGTCAAGTATCTGGAGAATATACCGTGTATCTATGTTGACCTATAGGTTACGCACTGTTACTAATTTGACAAATATAACAAGCTTATTTGGTTATAACCCGAAATACAACATTACTGATATAGATTCTACATAAAGTGAATGGTTGAATGCCAGAATGTTTTTTATGATTTGAGCTTTGCGTTGATGTTCTATAAAGGTTTTTCTCGAAATGCTAAACGTGACATCAAATCAGTCATCATTCCGGATACAATGTTCTTCCGCTTGAGCAATTAGACCCAACAAACGTTGATGAAAAACCTGAACGCTATATTAAATATTTTATCAACATTTTCACTCAAATCCTCAACCAGTTTATCGTAGTAATTGGCATTTCGGACAAACAAACTGTTATAGATCATCTACGCAAAACTCGAATCATAAAACATTTTAGAATTGAACTATGATCGTATTTGGGGTTATAGGCACTTTAACTTCCCTAATTTATACGAAATGTCTGACTTATTGTGATAAAGTATCTTATTTTTTTTTAAAAGGTGAACTTGGTGGTCTTCTTGGATTATTTCTTGGAGCAAGTTTAATTACGCTGAATGAAATTTTGGATTTTTTTTTGCAAGTTGCTCTTTCACGATTTGACAGACACTGGTCGAATTAAGGTGAATTGATTAAATAAAAGATTATCCGTTTTCAAACAGCTTGATGTAATATTTTTAACTTTGACTTTAAAGCAGTTTGTTTTGAAGCAGTTTACAATAAAGATGGTTAAATTTGTAATGCCTAGTGTTTTGGGGACGGGGACAAACATTTATAACAAATTAGAAATTGAATTACCAAGAACTGATAAGTATATGAAGATTTAAAAAACGTGTAGATAAACATCAGTACTAATTTTTAACTCTACTTCTCTACTAATTTTATATTGTAAATTCGTATTTTAAAGGGATATAGCAATAAAAATTATTTTTGGCTTTCTGATTAGCAAATTGCAAAACAACATCACTAATTTCGACAAAAGACATTCCTGTTTTCCACCATGATCCGCCATCTTGGATAATTTTTCGATATGTGTGTGACGTCACAAGCAGGGTAAAGTTAAAACTTTAGTCAGCCATAATTTCACGCATATACTGTAGGTCTAAAACTTGTTTTTTGTGGATCTTTCTCTTTCTCAATTGAACCACAATACTTTTAAAAGTATAACACATAAATTCAGGTACCAGAAAGGAAAGTTTCGTCATGTTTACCCTGCTTGTGACCTCATGTTAATTAGGTAAGCTATTAAAACAAGATGCCGGATAACGGGATTTTTATTTCTGGATATTAGTGATGATGTTTTGCAGCAGAGTAGTTTTTTCACTTGGATTACCCTCGTATGACCGTTTGTTTATCAGAAAAGGCAAAATAATTATTATTTCCATATCCATTTAAATTTGTATCTTCATGTTGTAAATATTTATGTAATTTTTATTTTTATTTTCAGGCTTTATGGGTTATTAGAACAAGACACTCATTGATAATAGCAATTGAACAGCTATTCTCACTACTGAAGTGATTATAATGTATAATAATTGGTCAAGATTTCAGTGATAGAGATACCAGGCGGAAAACGTAGTCGAGTAATAAATATTATTGCCCAGCAAATAATTTTAAAACGACCATATTAGACACGAATACATCAATGAATAAAGATTTAATAGAACTAACCGAACGGGGTTTTGTCACTTTACGATTAACACATCAGAGAGAGATATATTTACAAAAATCTCGTCTTAAATAACCTAGGGCCCTAGGAAATTACAAAAAAATATATGATAAGAAATAACAAACAAATAATATATAACATAATAAGTAATAAATAAATAATAAACGTTATGTTGACGATTCGTTTATTTTATTTAAATCTCGCAATCACATAGGACCTTTCCTGAATAACTTGAATTCACAATACCCTAACATTAAGTTTACCAAATTTGAGACTAAAGCCGCGTTTACACTATGGACCTAGACCTGACCTAGGACCGGCTAGGCCTCTGGTGTAAACGCGCGAGGACTGACCTGAGATTGACCTAGGACCGTATTTTCAGGCCCAGCGTTTTGGTGGGCCTGAGATCCCAGTCCTAGGTCAGTCTCAGGTCAGTCCTCTGATGTAAACATGTTTCGAACCTGACCTAGGACTAGTTTCCATAACAACTACTCAAATCCGAGCCCACGACAAATACTAATCAGCAACATTTACATTTTTGGAGGGAAAATCTTTATTTCTCGCGCAAATTCAAAATGGCAACTCGTAATGTTTGGACAGATGATGAAACTCGGCATTTAGTTTTGCTGTGGGGAGACGCGAAAATACAAGCAGAGCTAGACGATTTTAGCGTGCGCAACGACGAAATTTATCGTAGGCTTTCTGACGCGATGAAGGAGTCGGGGTTTAACCGGGACGCAAAGCAAATCAGCACGAAAATTAAACATTTGCGAGAGGTTTATCGAAAGCACAAAGATAAAATAAACCGATCTGGTGCGGGCGCAAGCAATCCGCCAAAGTATTTCGAGGAGATCGACGTGATATTGGGAACAAGACCACAGACCCAACCACCATTCGTTGTGGACAGTGGAGAACCGTCAAATAATTCCGCAGTATCTGCAGAGAAAGAAGACGAACTCAGCGACTCAAGCTGCACGCCTAATGGTACGTTCATTTTAATATTTTTCGAGAATTTATCCATTCAAATCATACACGTCGCTTCTTGTGCTCGTAAATTTTATTATTGTGCTCGTAAATTTTACATTCATCTTTTCACAAATTTATATATATATATATATATATATATATATATATATATATATATATGAGTGATCTGATAAATTAACATATTGCGTTAATAAACAGCCATAAATATAGGCCAGCAAGGACACCTCGATTCATATTTCGTCATATAAATAAATGTATAGATATCATGAACATCGCTTTGAAATTAAAATTAACTTATTCTTTTCTGTAGACTCGTCCTTTACTGACCAGGAAGATAATAATGGTAGGTATACCGTATACACCCAGGGCCAAAAATATTGAAATCAGTGCTCTGAGCCGAATATCTTATGCAAATACCCCTTCAAATTCAGTCTGGGTATAATACACCATACAGTACTGAGTACTAACATACAGTGGTATTTCATATATTGGGGACTTCAGCATTTTGTCATGTGTATTTTTATTTCATTTCTATTACATTATATTATCCCAACTGGACCCCCTCAATGTGTGTTCACACTGAAAATATGCTGAAATATATCATAAAAATTAAAGATTAAAAATGAAGATTTTATTGCTTAGAAATGTGGATAAGCTCTGTTTGAATTTGCAGTTGAACCACCAACAAAGAAGGCCAAAGCAAGAGATAAAAGGCACAGAAAAAATAAATTTGAATCAGCCTTGGGAAGTTTTGAGAATTTCCTAACAAAACAAAATGATAAGCAGGCAGTCATGGCAACAGAAATGAACAGACAGTGGCTTGAGCTTGAAAAGAATAAGCTTGTGAAGGAACAGGAGGAACGAGAAAGGGAAAGGCAACATGAGTTGAGGATTATGGAAATGTTCTCTGGAATGATTCAGAGAACCCAAGCACAACCACCTGTATCACAGCTGAATCCAGCAGTTTATACAGATTTGCAAAATGCGTCCACAAGCACAGGATACTATCCCCACTTTAATATTTTTTCCTAAATATATCTATATATATATATACCGTATATATATATATATAGCAAAGTGAAAAGGTGGTAAACTGCCAAGAATTTTGTGACGAGATACTGACGTTTCGAGCGGAGCCCTTGGTCTTACTCTGATGAAGGGCTCCGCTCGAAACGTCAGTATCTCGTCACAAAATTCTTGGCAGTTTACCACCTTTTCACTTTGCTATATATTCAAAACACTGTCTACGCAGCACTCTACTTTTATATATATATATATATATATATATATATCCATGTACATATTATGTTGTTAACAATTGATGTTGGTTGGACATGCACTTTCATCTGGAACATTATAAAGATTTTAGTATGGGATTGTACAAATATTCAATGGTTCCAGGGTTTTTAATGATAAATGGAAAGACGTGGGGGCAGGGAGATGGCCAAATCGCTTGAGAACCTCAGTCCAATGTTTGATTACGTTCAGATTTTGAGCCTTGCTAGTGACCAGATATACAGAGGTTTGACATGTTTGGCTAAAATAATAGCCAATGACAAGTGAGGTTCAAATCTGAACCTAATCAATTATGGGAGTGAGATTCTTAATTGATTTCAGCAGAGCTTTATCATATAAAACAAGAGCCATTGGAACAAGGGTAGGACAAATAGGCACTGTTTAATTATATCTAAATTCTAGTGCAATAAAAAGTTCACCTGACACACTCATTGAGAAAATTCAAAAGAAATTAATGTTTAATCAATGCATGTAAAGGTCATACTACCGAACCACTAGTAGTTGTATCATTTGATACAGCCACTAGTGACTGTATCACATAAACATATCAGTTCTACCTCAACATTTAAACACTGAACTTGAACTTTTTATCGATTAATCTGAAGAAATATTACTAATTTTAACATCATAGACTTGGAATTTCTTAAGTAATTAACAATATTTGTGTCAGTGTTGTATCAGATATCACAAGCTCTCGCCTTCGGCTCGACCTTGTATATCCAATACAACACGGTCACTCATATTTTAAATAGTACATAACATTTCAATCAATGCAAAATATTTCTGGTAACACCATAGTAAAAAGTTAGTTACATCAAAAAATACATAAAAAGTTAGTTACTAATAAGTATATATAATTTACACAAGGCTATTCATCAAGGCATTTCTTATTATTTCTGGTTGCTCTCCACCTGGCTGCAGCATTTCATCATCATCATCATTGCTATCACCATCATCATTATCATCATTATTTGGAGCTAACCACCATTCCTCCAAAAATTCCTCTTGTTGCATCTCACACAAGTTGTGTAGGACACAGCAAGCAGAAATTTGCACAATGACATATCTCAAAGTGGTGTCATTCCTTTTTAAAAGACAGCGCCAACGTCCCTTCAACCTGCCGAAGGCATGCTCGACAACAAATCGTGCTTTTGACAAGCATCTGTTGAAATGTTTTTGATGTTGGGTTAATCCTGGATTGCGTTGAAAAGCCTTTTGTACCCAAGGTAAAATAGGGTATGCTGGATCAGCAACAATATACAAAGGCACCTCAACGCCATTTACCAAATATATGTCCTAGCAACAGAACGAAATGTAAAACAATAAACAAATATTTGTAAAGCTTTGGTGAAATTAAATTTAGTGCTGCATAGTGATGAGATATGCAAGATTGAATGGTGAACTGCTGACTCTGTATGCATGTATCAAATTAGTTCTGAAGGGATTTAGCTGGTAACATCAGTATTTTGTTAATACAGTATCAGTTAACCATTTGATATAATATAATAATTATACAGTCATACCCTGGGGAAAAGGGTGCCATTATTTCCTTTGACATAAAGAGAAGAGTTTGCAAAGACTCGAGCATCGTGTACACGACCAGGCCAACCAACATATATATCTTGGAATCTATTATAACAAATAAAATTATTCTTTTAATATGCGAAGCAGGTACATTGTACTGTAGTTTATCATTTGGCCAACAATTTATACTAAAATATTTAATGACATATATTACATGTATAATAAATGCAGTGAATATACATCATTCTAAACTCACCTACACTTATCATCTACCATGCCCTGTAATACAATCGAATGAAATCCTTTTCTGTTGTGGTAATCTGTATGAAATTCAGTTGGCGCCAAGATTGGAATGTGGCAACCATCAACAGCACCAACACACTGACGAAGAGCACTCTTTATGAGGAAACCTTGTTTAATCTCAGCCAAACGCTCACCATTTCCAATGTTAATAAACCTTGGTAACAGTAGATCTACAATTGCCTGACATACCTCGTGTGTTATCTTGCAACATGTACATCTACCAACTCCAAAAAGCTGTCCTATGGAACGATAGTCAATACCAGTTGCCAATCGCCACAACGCCATTGCTACTCTTTCCTCTACAGAAATTGGTCTTCGGAAACGGGTATGCTTTTTCCTCAATCGAGCCCTGAGTTCATTGCAGATAAAGTTAAATGTTTCTTTCCTCATTCTCAAATGTTCTATCCACATGCGATCATTCCAACGAACATTAGCTCTTGCCCAAAATGACTGATTAGGTTTGTAATAGCTCCAAATTTGCCTTTCTTTCAGTAAACCGTAAACAAAAACCATCACCATGCCTGCACAAATTGTGTTGTTCCATTGCATATCTGCATGCATTTGCGCACTCTGTAACCTTTTCCTTGTGATATTTGATCGAGCTGATGTTTTTTTAAGTCGTTTATGGCGCAAAAAACGAAACAAATACAAAAGGACAATTTGTAAAATTTGACATGCGGCTAAATGCAGGAATTGCTCCGACCTGTCATTGGACGATAAAAATAGTAACAGCAGTGTCAATGGTGTAGAATTATTTATCTATACGCTGTTTACATATTTATCTATATATCTGAATAGACCAACATACACGGAAACCTATCGCTTGTATTTAATAAATAAAGAAAGAATGGTTATGTCTTGAACTCATATGTTATAAATATTTTCGCACGATTTAAATTACCGGGAGATTGAAGACGTATGAATTCAAGTATGATCGAGAATCATAAATATATTTTAATGCCACAGACAACAAGAATGTATGCCTAAAGCTATTCCGTACTTACATGAGTGCTGAATAAACTTTTACTTTCAAAAAGGTTGATTCTATCTAGTGCCTTCCACGCTACCAAATGATCCGCTGGACTAGCAACCCATGCGATCTGACAAAAACATTTTGATTGTTTTATTTGAAGCTTTTTGAAAGTAAAAGTTTATTCAGCACTCATGTAAGTACAGAATAGCTTTAGGCATACATTCTTGTTAGTTGTTGTTTGTGGCATTAACATATATTTATGATTCTCGATCATACTTGAATTCATACGTCTTCAATCTCCCGGTAATATAAATCGTGCGAAAATATTTATAACAACAAGCGATAGGTTTCCGTGTATTCGTTGGTCTATTCAGATATATAGATAAATATGTAAACAGCGTATAGATAAAGTAATTCTACACCATTGACACTGCTGTTACTATTTTTATCGTCCAATGACAGGTCGGAGCAATTCCTGCATTTAGCCGCATGTAAAATTTGCTTATCCGCCATTTTATGAATGTTGATAGTGCGACCGCTGTCTAATCAGTGGGCCCAGTTAGGCCTGACCCAGCGCAAGTGTAAACGCTCCTTGTCAGGCTAGGTCGGGCCTAGGTCAGTCCTAGGTCAGGTATAGGCCTGTGATGTAAACGCGGCTTAACAAAACATTGTCCTTTCTCATCATAACAATCTGTCGGTCTGATAACTGCTTTATCACTTTCGTTTACCGAAAAGCAACATTCACTGGTATTTCACTAATTTCGAAAGTTTTTTACCTATTATTTATAAGAGAGTTGTCATCTATACTCTTTTATTTCGCTACTTTAACATATAATTTTTTATTATTATTTTAGTATAATTTATTACATAGTTTTCCAAGAAGAACTTTAAGAGATTACTTACTTCAAAATGGCTACCCTGAACGGTATTTAGACCAGTGTTTTCGCATGTTTTTAAGTAAGGTTTTTGTTCATCCAAGCAAACACTCGCTGCACCTAAATTGCAGATTTCGATTGTTTTACCATTTACTAGAAATCACGGCTATAATTTCGGCTATAATTTCGACCAGTCTGCCGATTTAAAGTTTTTTTCGTTTTATAGAGCGGATTATACAATGCGTCTAAGATCCACAGCTCATAAGTGCAGCTCGATACAATCTAGATATGGCATGAGAAGTTAACTATTTATACCCAAGCGATTGCCGGTGACAACCGCTTGTGGGACAATAGCTGTCATGCACACATTCAGAGAGCGTGAAACAGTATAGGGCCAGAGTGTTCAAACTAGCACAACATACCAACTTCACAGAGTGCTCAACAACACCGAAGTGAAGGAGCGAATATATATATATATATATATATATATATATATATATATATATATATATATATATATATATATATATATATATATATATATATATATATATAAGCAAGAAAAAGCGCTTAGCTTGGTTGCCATAGCAATTTGAATAGGCGGCCGACTAAACTGTTCTTTCAAACTAAACTTTCAAGATTAATTCGTCACAGCCAAGCCAGACTATCTAAACAAGCAAGTTTCGACACGAAATTGGGGGATGCAGTAATGTTTTTAAAACAAACATAACCATGACTATAGTAGCTGATTTTGTGCCGAAAATGGCATCTCGTCAGGCACGCGATTTTTTTTTATTCATGCTCAATCTTGTAAAGTGAGCAGTATGAGGAGGAAAGAAAGACCAATAAAGGAAGTAAATTCGTATATTCTTAAATAAATCGCACACCTTAATCATCTGCTTGTGCATTGACCATTGTGCTTATACGCATGTCGTAGTGAAAACCAGGCTTAACTTCTATAGACTTTGAGTTTGAGTGACGAAGGGCTTTCGCTCAAAAGTTTGAATAGACCTACTATACATTATTTCGGCAGTTCATCTATTAAGAGATTTGTATTTCTACACTGTCTACACAGTACGCAATAAAACAACCTCGTTGAACATAATTAAAGTACCTAAATAATGGGTCTGGATATTTTAATAGTATACAGATAAGCTGTCTCTGCCATTGTTATCATGCTTTTGTTTGCAAAAGTGCAGTGCAGTGCAGTGCAGTGCAGTGCAGTGCAGTGCAGTGCAGTGCAGTGCAGTGCAGTGCAGTGCAGTGCAGTGCAGTGCAGTGCAGTGCAGTGCAGTGCAGTGCAGTGCAGTGCAGTGCAGTGCAGTGCAGTGCAGTGCAGTGCAGTGCAGTGCAGTGCAGTGCAGTGCAGTGCAGTGCAGTGCAGTGCAGTGCAGTGCAGTGCAGTGCAGTGCAGTGCAGTGCAGTGCAGTGCAGTGCAGTGCAGTGCAGTGCAGTGCAGTGCAGTGCAGTGCAGTGCAGTGCAGTGCAGTGCAGTGCAGTGCAGTGCAGTGCAGTGCAGTGCAGTGCAGTGCAGTGCAGTGCAGTGCAGTGCAGTGCAGTGCAGTGCAGTGCAGTGCAGTGCAGTGCAGTGCAGTGCAGTGCAGTGCAGTGCAGTGCAGTGCAGTGCAGTGCAGTGCAGTGCAGTGCAGTGCAGTGCAGTGCAGTGCAGTGCAGTGCAGTGCAGTGCAGTGCATTGCATTGCATTGCATTGCATTGCATTGCATTGCATTGCATTGCATTGCATTGCATTGCATTGCATTGCATTGCATTGCATTGCATTGCATTGCATTGCATTGCATTGCATTGCATTGCATTGCATTGCATTGCATTGCATTGCATTGCATTGCATTGCATTGCATTGCTCTTACAGCAAATTCGTTCTTACAGCAAATTCGACATAAAATAAAGTATTAGTTCGTAGAAGTTCAAAATAAACGTGAAGCTCTAACACAACAATAACATAAATTACTCAATATTGTATTCTCTTGCTAAAGTATCATCTGTAATGCCCAGATATATATTAGTTATATATTAGTTATATATATTAGTTATATATTAGTATTAGTTATTACGGTATATATTAGTTGATCTTATATTGAGTCAGTGCAACGTAGTTTCCTGAACAAGGAACGATACCGTTTTGCCATTCCAATATGCCTTAAGACATTCTCATTCGGTGGATGCCAGGAACCAAGAGCGCCAACCACAAAACCAAATACCTCACATTGCTTCCCTTGTTCGCTGAAAAATTGTTTTAGTCCGTCATATTTTTCCAGTTTTCGTTGTGTGGCCTCACGGATAGCTTCTGCACTATTGTCAGAGGGGCAACAAACATCAATGATTATAATTTATTGCCTTCTTCAACAATAATGTCAGGGCATAGACAGGAGTTGGCAGCAAGAATTTGTTGGTCAGTTGTAACAGTTCCATGTCGAACGGCGTTGGTGATACGATCAACTATGTTGTTGTGTCTACGGAGAATAATGGGCATGTCTGGAAGACAGTGGCACAAGACATGAGGAAGGGTCTCATCCGAAGTACAACGGCGACATTTTGGGCTGGCATTAGACCACTGGCTCTTGCCATTATTTAGAGGAAGGCAATTAAGTAGAGCACGGTGAATAAAACGCCAGTCCCTAAAACGGATGTCGAGGCAATTGTACTGCCAGGTAGATCCGATCAGGTCGAATCTCGACAAAATGTTAATTCACGAATATTCAAACAAAACCCGCAATAAATGTAAACAATGCGTGAACCACAGGATAAACACGAGAAGAGCATTGCATTGCATTGCATTGCATTTTGCATTGCACTTTGCATTGCACTTTGCATTGCACTTTGCATTGCACTTTGCATTGCATTTTGCATTGCATTTTGCATTGCATTTTGCATTGCATTTTGCATTGCATTTTGCATTGCATTTTGCATTGCATTTTGCATTGCATTTTGCATTGCATTTTGCATTGCATTTTGCATTGCATTTTGCATTGCATTTTGCATTGCATTTTGCATTGCATTTTGCATTGCATTTTGCATTGCATTTTGCATTGCATTTTGCATTGCATTTTGCATTGCATTTTGCATTGCATTTTGCATTGCATTTTGCATTGCATTTTGCATTCCATATTGTATTCCATATTGTATTGCATATTGCATTGCCTTTTGCATTGCCTTTTGCATTGCCTTTTGCGTTGCATTTTGCATTGCATTTTATTTTGCATTTTATTTTGCATTGCATTTTGCATTGCATTTTGCATTGCATTTTGCATTGCATTTTGCATTGCATTTTGCATTGCATTTTGCATTGCATTTTGCATTGCATTTTGCATTGCATTTTGCATTGCATTTTGCATTGCATTTTGCATTGCATTTTGCATTGCATTTTGCATTGCATTTTGCATTGCATTTTGCATTGCATTTTGCATTGCATTTTGCATTGCCTTTTGCATTGCCTTTTGCATTGCCTTTTGCATTGCCTTTTGCATTGCATTTTGCATTGCATTTTGCATTGCATTTTGCATTGCATTTTGCATTGCATTTTGCATTGCATTTTGCAATGCATTTTGCATTGCATATTGCATTGCATTTTGCATTGCATATTGCATTGCATATTGCATTGGATATTGCATTGCATTTTGCATTGCATTTTGCATTGCATTTTGCTTGCATTTTGCATTGCATTTTGCATTGCATTTTGCATTGCATTTTGCATTGCATTTTGCATTGCATTTTGCATTGCATTTTGCATTGCATTTTGCATTGCATTTTGCATTGCATTTTGCATTGCATTTTGCATTGCATTTTGCATTGCATTTTGCATTGCATTTTGCATTGCATTTTGCATTGCATTTTGCATCGCATTTTGCATTCCATATTGTATTGCATATTGCATTGCCTTTTGCATTGCCTTTTGCATTGCCTTTTGCATTGCCTTTTGCGTTGCATTTTGCATTGCATTTTATTTTGCATTTTATTTTGCATTGCATTTTGCATTGCATTTTGCATTGCATTTTGCATTGCATTTTGCATTGCATTTTGCATTGCATTTTGCATTGCATTTTGCATTGCATTTTGCATTGCATTTTGCATTGCATTTTGCATTGCATTTTGCATTGCATTTTGCATTGCATTTTGCATTGCATTTTGCATTGCATTTTGCATTGCATTTTGCATTGCATTTTGCATTGCCTTTTGCATTGCCTTTTGCATTGCCTTTTGCATTGCCTTTTGCATTGCATTTTGCATTGCATTTTGCATTGCATTTTGCATTGCATTTTGCATTGCATTTTGCATTGCATTTTGCATTGCATTTTGCATTGCATTTTGCATTGCATTTTGCATTGCATTTTGCGTTGCATTTTGCGTTGCATTTTGCGTTGCATTTTGCGTTGCATTTTGCGTTGCATTTTGCGTTGCATTTTGCGTTGCATTTTGCGTTGCATTTTGCGTTGCATTTTGCGTTGCATTTTGCGTTGCATTTTGCGTTGCATTTTGCGTTGCATTTTGCGTTGCATTTTGCGTTGCATTTTGCGTTGCATTTTGCGTTGCATTTTGCGTTGCATTTTGCGTTGCATTTTGCGTTGCATTTTGCGTTGCATTTTGCGTTGCATTTTGCGTTGCATTTTGCGTTGCATTTTGCGTTGCATTTTGCATTGCATTTTGCATTCGATATTGCATTGCATATTGCATTGCATATTTCATTGCATATTGCATTGCATATTGCATTACATTTTGCATTGCATTTTGCATTGGATTTTGCGTTGCATTTTGCATTGCATTTTGCATTGCATTTTGCATTGCATATTGCATTGCATTTTGCATTGCATATTGCATTGCATATTGCATTGGATATTGCATTGCATTTTGCATTGCATTTTGAATTGCATTTTGCATTGCATTTTGCATTGCCTTTTGCATTGCATTTTGCATTGCATTTTGCATTGCATTTTGCATTGTATTTTGCATTGCATTGCATTGCATTGCATTGCATTGCATTGCAATACAATATTGATTTTATTACAAGTTAAGTTTACAGGCGATGGGTCTTATTTAGAACCTTCGGTATAACAATAAGTGCCATTAATGGTCAAATTTAGATAAATATATACACAAAATAAGAAACTTGTTCTTAAAGCAAATTCGGAATAAAAAAAGTATTAGTTCGTAGAAGTTCAAAATATACGTGAAGCTCTAACACAACAATAACATAAATTACTCAATATCGCATTCTCTTGCTAAAGCATCGTCTGTGATGCCCAAATGTTCACGCATTCTATTTATCATGCATTTTATTTTGCATTTTATTTTGCATTGCATTTTGCATTGCATTTTGCATTGCATTTTGCATTGCATTTTGCATTGCATTTTGCATTGCATTTTGCATTGCATTTTGCATTGCATTTTGCATTGCATTTTGCATTGCATTTTGCATTGCATTTTGCATTGCATTTTGCATTGCATTTTGCATTGCATTTTGCATTGCATTTTGCATTGCATTTTGCATTGTATTTTGCATTGCATTTTGCATTGCATTTTGCATTGTATTTTGCATTGCATTTTGCATTGCATTTTGCATTGCATTTTGCATTGCATTTTGCATTGCATTTTGCATTGCATTTTGCATTGCATTTTGCATTGCATTTTGCATTGCATTTTGCAGTGCATTTTGCATTGTATTTTGCATTCCATTTTGCATTGCATTTTATTTTGCATTGCATTTTGCATTGCATTTTGCATTGCATTTCGAATTGCATTTTGCATTGCATTTTGCATTGCATTTTGCATTGCATTTTGCAGTGCATTTTGCATTGTATTTTGCATTCCATTTTGCATTGCATTTTATTTTGCATTGCATTTTGCATTGCATTTTGCATTGCATTTTGAATTGCATTTTGCATTGCATTTTGCATTGCATTTTGCATTGCATTTTGCATTGCATTTTGCATTGCATATTGCATTGCATTTTGCATTGCATTTTGCATTGCATTTTGCATTGCATTTTGCATTGCATTTTGCATTGCATTTTGCATTGTATTTTGCATTGCATTTTGCATTGCATTTTGCATTGTATTTTGCATTGCATTTTGCATTGCATTGCATTTTGCATTGCATTTTGCATTGCATTTTGCATTGCATTTTGCATTGCATTTTGCATTGCATTTTGCATTGCATTTTGCATTGCATTTTGCATTGCATTTTGCATTGCATATTGCATTGCATTTTGCATTGCATTTTGCATTGCATTTTGCATTGCATTTTGCATTGCATTTTGCATTGCATTTTGCATTGCATTTTGCATTGCATTTTGCATTGCATTTTGCAGTGCATTTTGCATTGTATTTTGCATTGTATTTTGCATTGCATTTTATTTTGCATTGCATTTTGCATTGCATTTTGCATTGCATTTTGAATTGCATTTTGCATTGCATTTTGCATTGCATTTTGCATTGCATTTTGCATTGCATTTTGCATTGCATTTTGCATTGCATTTTGCATTGCATATTGCATTCCATTTTGCATTGCATTTTGCATTGCATTTTGCATTGCATTTTGCATTGCATTTTGCATTGCATTTTGCATTGCATTTTGCATTGCATTTTGCATTGCATTTTGCATTGCATTTTGCATTTCATTTTGCATTGCATTTTGCATTGCATTTTGCATTGCATTTTGCATTGCATTTTGCATTGCATTTTGCATTGCATTTTGCATTGCATTTTGCATTGCATATTGCATTGCATTTTGCATTGCATTTTGCATTGCATTTTGCATTGCATTTTGCATTGCATTTTGCATTGCATTTTGCATTGCATTTTGCATTGCATTTTGCATTGCATTTTGCAGTGCATTTTGCATTGTATTTTGCATTCCATTTTGCATTGCATTTTATTTTGCATTGCATTTTGCATTGCATTTTGCATTGCATTTTGAATTGCATTTTGCATTGCATTTTGCATTGCATTTTGCATTGCATTTTGCATTGCATTTTGCATTGCATTTTGCATTGCATATTGCATTGCATTTTGCATTGCATTTTGCATTGCATTTGCATTGCATTTGCATTGCATTTTGCATTGCATTTTGCATTGTATTTTGCATTGCATTTTGCATTGCATTTTGCATTGCATTTTGCATTGTATTTTGCATTGCATTTTGCATTGCATTGCATTTTGCATTGCATTTTGCATTGCATTTTGCATTGCATTTTGCATTGCATTTTGCATTGCATTTTGCATTGCATTTTGCATTGCATTTTGCATTGCATTTTGCATTGCATTTTGCATTGCATTTTGCATTGCATTTTGCATTGCATTTTGCATTGCATATTGCATTGCATTTTGCATTGCATTTTGCATTGCATTTTGCATTGCATTTTGCATTGCATTTTGCATTGCATTTTGCATTGCATTTTGCATTGCATTTTGCATTGCATTTTGCAGTGCATTTTGCATTGTATTTTGCATTCCATTTTGCATTGCATTTTATTTTGCATTGCATTTTGCATTGCATTTTGCATTGCATTTTGAATTGCATTTTGCATTGCATTTTGCGTTGCATTTTGCATTGCATTTTGCATTGCATTTTGCATTGCATTTTGCATTGCATATTGCATTGCATTTTGCATTGCATTTTGCATTGCATTTTGCATTGCATTTTGCATTGCATTTTGCATTGCATTTTGCATTGCATTTTGCATTGCATTTTGCATTGCATTTTGCATTGCATTTTGCATTGCATTTTGCATTGCATTTTGCATTCCATATTGTATTGCATATTGCATTGCCTTTTGCATTGCCTTTTGCATTGCCTTTTGCATTGCCTTTTGCGTTGCATTTTGCATTGCATTTTGCATTGCATTTTGCATTGCATATTGCATTGCATTTTGCATTGCATATTGCATTGCATATTGCATTGGATATTGCATTGCATTTTGCATTGCATTTTGCATTGCATTTTGCATTGCATTTTGCATTGCATTTTGCATTGCATTTTGCATTGCATTTTGCATTGCATTTTACATTGCATTTTGCATTGCATTTTGCATTGCATTGCATTGCATTGCATTGCATTGCATTGCATTGCATTGCATTGCATTGCATTGCATTGCATTGCAATACAATATTGATTTTATTACAAGTTAAGTTTACAGGCGATGGGTCTTATTTAGAACCTTCGGTATAACAATAAGTGCCATTAATGGTCAAATTTAGATAAATATATTCACAAAATAGGAAACTTGTTCTTAAAGCAAATTCGGAATAAAAAAAGTATTAGTTCGTAGAAGTTCAAAATATACGTGAAGCTCTAACACAACAATAACATACATTACTCAATATCGCATTCTCTTGCTAAAGCATCATCTGTGATGCCCAAATGTTCACGGTATATATTAGTTGATCCTTGTATTGCGTCAGTGCAACATAGTTTCCTGAACAAGGAACGATACCGTTTTGCCAATGCACGACCTGACATTATTGTTGAAGAAGGCAATAAAGTTCTCATCAATGTTTGTTTGTTGCCCAAAGGCTTTGACAATAGTGTAGAAGCTCTCCGTGAGGCCGCACAACGAAAACTGGAAAAATATGACGGACTAAAACAATTTTTCAGCGAACAAGGGAAGCAATGTAAGGTATTTGGTTTTGTGGTTGGTGCTCTTGGTTCCTGCCATCCACCGAATGAGAATGTCTTAAGGCACCTTCAGTTGTAACAATTCCCTGTCGAACGGCGTTACTGATACTTTCAACTATGGTGTTGTGTCTGCGGAGAATACTGGGTATGTTTGGAAGACAGTGGCACAAGACATGATGAAGGGTCTCATCCGAAGTACAACGGCGACATTTTGGGCTGGCATTAGACCACCGGCTCTTGACATTATTTAGAGGAAGGCTATTAAGTCGAGCACGATGAATAAAATGCCAGTCCCTAAAACGGATGTTGAGGCCATTGTACTGCCAGGTAGATCCGTTGGCAAAGGTATCAGTAGTGAGAACCGGGGCAACTTTCCCCTGAACAGGGAGAGCAAGTAGGGTTGATGCAAATTGGTCCTGGATATGAAAATGTAGGAAACGGCTGGCATCTTTAGATAGAACAGAACCAGAGTTTGGAGAAGAAAGAACAGGAAGTCCATTGTCGTTGAATTTAATTTCGATTCCAAGGCTACGAGTTGATTTGCGGACCCGGGTCCACAAGGATTGAATTCGGTACCGCATGTTGTTAAGACGATCGTCAGGAAGGCAGCACAGATAGTTGGATTTAAGAGCAGAAGTAGGATTAGACCGGGAGGCACATCGGACAGTTTCATTTAATTCAGCATTAGCAATGTGGATTAAAGTTGGGTCGGAAGTGGATAAAATCTTGACAGAATGAATTATTGCTTGAACATCAGCCTCAAGGTTTGGATCAAGAAAACCAAGGCCACCAGCGCGCTTATGGGCGAAGATGTAGGAAGTAGAGGATCGTGATGGAAGAGAGCATATTCGACGAACGGTGGAAACAAGACTTGGAACGATATCCACGAAGATGTTCTTTCTTTGGGTACCCAGGAAGAGTGAATGTTAAAGAAGGTTGAAGAAATGTGCGGATCATGTCCAATTTTTGCCAAGGTGCCAAAAGTTAAGCGATTTCTCGATACCTTCCAAATCTCGTGTAAGGTTTTGAACTAAATCAGAGATATTATCTGGCACCTGGGTCATGGATTAGGCCAATAGAACACCAAGGTATTTGTAAGGATATTCACGGTCCAGGGAAGGAATGGAATTGTTTTGGACGATAAATTCATTCAGTTCAAAAGAGGATTGTGAATCAATGGATCTGGAACAGGTAAGATTAATAGAAGCGCGCTTATCAGATCTGAAGGATAAACCAAGGATTGTAGCAGTGGAAGAAGCAGCATCTAGAAGTTTCTGGAATCGGTCTTTATTTCGGTGGATGATGACTGGATTGTCGGCGTAAGCAAGAACAAAGATAGGAGTACCATGGAGTTTAGCAGCACCAATGTCTGAAGCTTTTCGTTTAATCGCGCGTAAGATGATGTCGATGGTCAAATTGAAAATGATCGGGCTTAACGGACATCTTTGTGGTGGCTCCGGAATATGAATTGGTGATCATTTAAATTAGAGGTTGAGGTATACCAATGTGAGAAAGGGTGGTGGTAATGGCAGAATGGGGGATACTTCCAAAAGCATTTCGAAGATCAAGCCAGGCGACGTAAACATTTCTGTGTAATCTGTGGTTTCGTCGGGCATCACCGACAATAGACTGTGGGACGAGCACTTTTCTGTTCCTAGGATAGAATATCCTGATCAATTGCCCATGATGTTAGACGCTTGGCAATAACACCCATAACTAGCTTGTACAGACAAGACATAAGGGCAATGGGCCTAAAGTTGGAAGGGTCGTCTGTGCATCCTTTCTTGTAGATGAGCACCGTAGTTGCTGACTTCCAGGCTGGAGGGACATCACGTTTCTTGAAACAGTGCTGGAAAAGAAGAGAAAGAATAGAGCACGATGGATCAATGCTTTTCTAGTGGCGATATTCCATGCGGTCAGGCCCAGGAGAGGTATTGGCGGCGGAGAAAAGTTTACGACGGATTTTATCTGAAGAAGGAGGAAAAAAGAGGGAGTCATCATTCGGAGCAGGTGCGATGAGATCTTCTAATTTGTCTTGAAGGGATGTAGTATCTCATTGACGGAGGTAAATCCCAGTAGGTAACTCAGCAGAAGAATGAACACTCGAATTAAATTGAAGGTCGTCAAACTCTGATTGGATAACGATTGGTGTACAACGAGAAGGCTGTTCGACAACGTTATGCTGAAGAGGTGATCTACTAGATCTAGAATAGAAGAAATCGGCAGCTGTCGGTCTCTGATATCGTCTAGGTGAAGGACGAGGAGCAGGAGGTGATGATCGAGAGGAGTCATTAGTATCAGTTAAGTGGGAAGTAACTTCTGATGGAGAAAAAGGCGTGGAAGGTAAACCAACTGTTTTAGGAGCTCGTTGAGGAATAGAAGGAGAAAGATTATTGCATTCCTGGATAAAACGCGATAAGGAATTCGATACTTGTTCACTGGGTGGCGATGGAAAGGATTTGTTAGGATCCAGCAAAGAACTAAGACCAACTAGAGAACCAGAGGTAGACATCTGATACTGAATGATGGCAGAAGGAGAGCAATCAATTGGTATATCTTGGAGGAATGTGGAAAGCGGAGTATTTGACAAAAGATGAGGATCCGATTAAGGCGAAGTTGGTGATTGTGTGATAAGAGATGAAACTAAATTAGAGATTTTCGATGAATGATGCGTTGAATCACCAACAGGATTGATAGAAGAATAAGCACGGTCTACAATGCAATGCAATGCAACGCAATGCAATGCAATGCAATGCAATGCAATGCAATGCAATGCAATGCAATGCAATGCAATGCAATGCAATGCAATGCAATGCAATGCAATGCAATGCAATGCAATGCAATGCAATGCAATGCAATGCAATGCAATGCAATGCAATGCAATGCAATGCAATGCAATGCAATGCAATGCAATGCAATGCAATGCAATGCAATGCAATGCAACATCTGTGATGCAATGCAATGCAATACAATAGTGCAAAAGCTCTCCGTGAGGCCGCACAACGAAAACTGGAAAAATATGACGGACTAAAACAATTTTTCAGCGAACAAGGGAAGCAATGTAAAGTATTTGGTTTTGTTGGTGCTCTTGGTTCCTGGCATCCACCGAATGAGAATGTCTTAAGGCACCTTGGAATGGCAAAATGGTATCGTTCCTTGTTCAAGAAACTATGTTGCACTGACGCAATACAAGGGTCAACTAATATATACCGTGAACATCTGGGCATCACAGATGTTGCTTTAGCAAGAGAATGCAATATTGAGTAATTTATGTTATTGTTGTGTTAGAGCTTCACGTTTATTTTGAACTTCTACGAACTAATACTTTATTTTATTCCGAATTTGCTCTAAGAACAAGTTTCTTACTTTGTGTATATATTTATCTAAATTTTCAATGCAATGCAATGCAATGCAATGCAATGCAATGCAATGCAATGCAATGCAATGGGGCGGATACAACAAACAGGGGCGGATCTATGATTTTCCTTACCTACGTCAAAAAATTTCCTAAAAAATTTCACGTGGGGTGTCGTCAGAAAATACCCCCTCCCCCCCGGAATATTGAGAGAACAAGGACAGCCAGCCATCAACAGTAGAAACAGGTAAAAAAGAAGAAATGTTAGTGGAAACAATCTTACCCAGGCTTATAGCCAGGATTCTGAAACAGGGTGTCCAATTTGGGAAAACGATGCAAAAGCTAGTGACAATACACTTCCAGGGAGTCTGGAGGGACATGCCCCCAGAATTTTTTGAATTTTGGGTCTCTAAAACAGCATTTCCTGAATTTTGAGGGCACTTTTGAGCAAAACATAAATCAAGTAAATATAAATCTAGTGTATATAAAATTATAAATCAAAATATAAATCAAGTGTATCTCATCATTTTAAATACATATTTTGGTTCATATATGATTTAAGAAATACCTAATGGGTTTCCGTGTTTGGATAACGTGATCCAAACACGCGGGATGTTGCGAGACTTGAGAAAAGCGTAAAAAAACACGAGCCGCTAGGCGAGTGTTTTTAGCTTTTCAAAAGTCGAGCAACATCCCAAGTGTTTGGATCACGTTATCCAAACACGGAAACCCATTAGGTATTTCTTTTATAAAATAACCACAGAGAATATCACTAAAAGTTATTAATATAATTAGATCAACATTGCAATTCTCCCCAAAACCATCAACTACCAATCAGGGGAGTTCTTTCATGTTCTTCTAAGCTAATCGGCCAATCATGGATAGCTTTCTATTGACGCTGACGACAGCAAAGAGCCGAAAATAAGCTTGATCGGTAAAAACATCGGAAAACAGCTTGGAAAGATGAAAAAGATGTATTTCCAGATGGATTTAATCACAAAAATATGCCGTTTAACTTTATGTTGGATTGCTGCAGATGTAAAGTGATGTTGTGAGTTTGCCTAGCCTTCATATTCTACAACACAGAATATTTGTTGTGGTTTTCTCTCACTGTCGAAGTGTTCGGTGAATTTGTTGCCTACAAGAACAAAATGAATGGTTTCTTCGTGAATATCCTACCCGACGAGAGGTAAATTAACATTTTACAACTTTTCCATGTTCTCATGGTGGACTATGTCTATAAAAATGTTGTCTTTTGGGGTTTTATTGAATGGTTTTCTCTCACTGTCGAAGTGTTGTTCGGTGATTTTTTGTTGGCTACAGGAACAAAATAAATGGTTTCTTCGTAAATATCCTGCCCGACGAGAACTAAAATAAACATTTTACACCATTTCCATGTTCTCTTGGTAGACTATGTCTATAAAAGTGTTGTCTTTTTGGGGGTTTTATTGAAAGTTTCAATAAGGTAAACTTCGCCTTCATAAATTATACAGAAATTCTCTGCTTTGTCCACTTTAAATACTTATAATTTCCTATATATTTTCGGCCTATTTTTGCAAAATCTTGTGAAAATTAACAGGGAAGATTGCTATATTTTATTTATAGTTATTGTGCATACTATGTAGAATGTTAATGTTTAAAAATGATGATGGGCCGGCATGATTTGCTTTTTGTGTGACACGACCTCAAAATTCCCGTGTTTGGATAACCTGATCCAAACACGGGTATTAGCCAATCAGAACACGCGTAGCACACTTGCTATTTTATAATATATTATCTCATATATAATGAAGCAATAAAAGGAGTTATATTTCCATAAGCACTGTATGTGTGTGTATGTGTGTGGAGTAATGATGAGTGTCTTTATGACAAGAAAGAATGGGGAAGGATATAGGATTAATCACGACATAACACAATATAGTTATTTGGAATCAAGATTTTTGGCAATTATTGGGAAGTTAAGAAACTAAAAATGAAAATAATATTTCTAATTACACCCTGCTATTGCAAGTATCTGATCATGAAAGACAGCTTGTTTATATATTTTCTTGTGTATTATATCCGACCGACGGAAAAAATTGGGAAAACATCGCGTCGTAGTATCGATTTAAACCTACCTGTTGGTCAAGAAATTTCTGAGGAGAGTAGTTATATATATATATATATTCATGTGTAAGTGTCTGGACCGAGCTCTGGACCAATTAGAATGCGTTTAGCATTTGAATTGTCCAATCAGAGATCGATCCATAATTTATTTTCAGGGGGTGTCCTCAATCTCGTACCCAGAGCCTGCGTTCCTTTTGGCCTGCAGCCAAAAAACAGAGGCTCTGGGGAACTCCGATGAAAAAGTCCCCAAAATTGGGTTTTTGTTCCCAGTCCTCTGGTTCCCAGTTCTCTATAATTTGCTAGTTTAGCTTGTTCGAAGACCAGGAAAAATATTTGTTTACCGATAAAGAATGGCCCAGTATGTTTTACAAAGCTCTTGGCAAAGCGTTGCGATACAAATGGTCTTTCTTAGCTTTTCGCTAAATCGTCAACCGGAGGATTGACGAGAGTGTTTTATATGTCCAGGTAGGCTCAGGTTACACAGAACACATTAAAATGTAAGGAATTGTACTTCCTGTCAAGAACTTTGGCTAAACTACATCGACCTTGTAGTCTCTAATATAATTTTAAAGTTCTGAGGCGAAACTGCGAAGAATTACGAGACGAGTCAGACGATGGATGTTTGTTTGGCGACGAAGCGAGAATAATATTAATAATAGTTTTAAGTTTTAACTTATTTCATGTGTTCAATTGTATTTTGAGTCTGTCGTGTATAATTATGTGTTGCAGGTGTATCGAATAAATCTTTACCAGCCATAGTTCTGAAAAGAACTGTTTATTTTTTAAACCGCGATTCGAAAATGCAAAATTAGCGCTCCTAAAGAAACTGGTGCGAGAGCTCTGCATCAACAAATCAAATGACGAGTTTCATCGGAGTTCCCCAGAGCCTCCGTTTCCCCTCCGCAGGACAGGGGGATCGCAGGCTCTGGGTACGAGATTGGGGGTGTCCTATTTTTAAGGTGTGGTCACTGTATAAAGCGACCACCTTTCTAGTACGAACAGTAAAAATCAGGGAGGATATGATCCTGATAGATATATATGTATTATAATATCTATAGTGAAATAGATGTGGTGGTCGTATATATAAAAATCACGTGATTGACCGTCCAAGAGAGGGAGTATGGGTCATTCAAGTTGAATTTTGGATACGATCAAAACACACAAATATTTTTAGAATAGATATTAAAAATACATAGATACATACCATCGTACCTCCATCTGATTCAATACGGGTTGTAGAATAGAAAAGTATTTTCTTTATACTTACACACCATTGATTTTGTGTGTTTTTTTTTGGAAAAGGTTTGACGAGAAAGGAAATCGTATAAATGGTAATTGCCATCGATACATAAAAAATCCATTATTTTTTATTCTTGGAAAATAGGTGTTACTCGCCCGTCATCTTGACTAGAAATGATTTGTTTGTTTTTATTGGTATGAAAATATAAGGTAGGAAAAAAACGTTTTGGGTTGAAATAATTTAAAAAATGGTTTGAGGTGTAACATTTGGGTGAAATCTTATTTTTTTTAAACACTTGAAAGAGTATAAATAGAAGGTGTTTTTATTTTTATTTCAGTTCTACTTCTGTTCGTCTACTGTGTAGGTGCTCGCTTGAAAGTTGTACTTTTTTATTAAAAAGGCGCTTGATCCCTCCAATGTGCTGTAGTATTTATTACTAACCAGCATTGGTGCGCATTCAACCCGCAGTACACTTGTACATCGCGACTCGTTTAGACTTAATTGTTGGTCTTTCTCTCTCGTAAAAAGTGAGAAGGATGTCAGCTGGGACTAGTCCATATCGATATTTAGCTCATAGCCAGATCGATCAGTTTTGCTTGTTGTACGTTATGGGCATTTGAATGTTAGCATGTGGTGCAAAGAGCTAGCTAAAGCAATTGTACACATTTCACATGAGTAGAATTTTTTTATTTGGTATCATCATGAGGGGAAGCGATATAATTATTCAAGATAATAGTGTGGAATTAGCAGAGAATTCATCGCATTTATTAATCACTTCTCGACGTCGCAGCAGCAGCAGTGGGAAAGATATTTTTTTATCTTTGTAAAAATGTTTTGAATTTTTTTAATTGATTGTAAAACTACTTTTTGATTTTTTTTCTGGAACACATTTTTAAGATGGGTAAGAGTTTATGTAAACGTTCCGTTACCAGATTGAAATGTTTAGGTCCTTTACGATCCGTCAGATATAAATAATATCCACATTCTACACATGAAGGAAACACCGGTTCGTATTTCACTAATTAATACGTGTACATCTTGATAAAACAGTTTGAGATAATCATAATTAACATTCACCCTCTCCAAAATCAATCTTTGATCGCAACCACATGATTATTAAATGAAAATAATATTGTCTTGTGTGATAGTTATAGTTATTTAATTCTGTAAATCTTGAGATTTATGTATTATAATATCTATAGTGAAATAGATGTGTTGGTCGTATATATAAAAATCACGTGATTGACCGTCCAAGAGGGAGTATGATGAAGGTCATTCAAGGTGAATTTTGGATACGATCAAAACACACAAATTAATTTTAGAATAGGTATTAAAAATACATAGATACATACCATCGTACCTCCATCTGATTCAATACGGGTTGTAGAATAGAAAAGTATTTTCTTTATACTTATACTTTATACTTTTTTCTTTTTTCTTATTCTTATTCTTATTATACTTATTCGTGACCTTTGTCCAACTGGGATGTTCTTTAATCACATTCCTCGTTTAAATCGCATTTGGCGGTGGTATTGGGTTACTCTACAAGAAAATCTTTAAAATGGAACATCTTAAATCTTCATCTTTTCGATATTTTGAAGTTATGGAAGCAATGCTTCACAGCACCTCGTCTATCACACATATTGTAATTGTCTACCGTCTACCTCTGTCTAATTGTCTTCCTTCATCTAATAACGGCCTCACGCACACTTTATTCTTTAATGAATTCCCATCATTTCTAGAAAGTGTAATTTCTTCACCTGGTGAACTTTTTATACCTGGCGACTTCAACTTTCATGTAGAAGATAATTCTGATAGTATGGCATCAAAATTTCTGGATATTCTACACTATTTTAATCTTACCGTTCATAATGTCACGATTCCCACTCACAGAAACGATCATGTTCTAGATCTTATCACCACAAGGATTGATGAGACAACTAACTGCATTTAATATATCTGTTCATGATCCTGTCATATCAGATCACTATGCTGTTCACTGTAACCTGAATATCAACAAAATACCCAATCCCAAAAAAGTTGTCTGTTGCCGCAAGATACGCTCTATAAATCTTGATGTTTTTTGTCATGATATTATGAATTCGCCCTTATGTCAATCTCCTATGTCTGATTTAACAGATTTATGTAATCAATACGATGATGTGCCGTCGTCAATCATAAACAATCACGCTCCCCTACTTACCAAGACCATTTCCCAGCGTCCCAAATCCCCCTGGTATACTGAAAACATTAGAAAAAATAAGACAATTCGTCGAAATCTAGAAAGACAATTTCGTCGCTCTGGTCTTCAGATTCATCGTCAATCCTACGTTGATCAATGTGTCCTTGTTAAGAAAATTATTTTTGAAACTAAAATGAATTATTATTCCAACCTTATTACTGATGCTGGTTCTGACAACAACGCTCTTTTTCGTTCTATTGATTGTTTTCTTCACAGAAAGCCTGAGAAACGTCTCCCATCATGTTCTTCTACTACAGACCTGGCCAATGACTTTGTCAACTTTTTCAAACACAAAATCACCACCATTAGAAGTCAATTCCTTGACTGTTCTACTTCTTCAAATTATTTTTACTTATTAGATACCCCGTTACTAAACTCTGAACTTACCACTCTATCTGAGACGTCAATAGAAGAACTATCAGATATTACAAGAAAAGTGATATCCAAATCATGCTGCCTAGATCCACTTCCCGCTAGTCTCCTTCCAAATCTGTTCAATACACTTCTACCTACTATCTTCAAAATCGTCAACTTGTCCGTCGAAAGTGGTTTTACCTACTTCCTTAAAATCAGCTGTTCTGACTCCGTTACTTAAAAAACTTTCTCTTGATCATGAAGTTTTTGGTAATTTCAGGCCGATTTCCAACCTGAAAGTTATCTCTAAAATTATCGAAAAAGTTGTGGCTGCCCGACTAAATAGTTATCTTGAAATCAACAACCTACATGAACCTTTCCAGTCTGCTTACAAAACATTTCATAGCTGTGAGACTGCTCTCGTCCGTGTCCAAAATGACATACTATACGTGCTATCGACGACCGATGCTGTGTGGTTCTTCTTCTCCTTGATTTGTCTGCTGAATTTGACACTGTAGATCATGATATTCTACTTGAACGTCTAAGATCCAAATTTGGTATCCGTGATAATGCACTTAAGTGGTTCAGGTCTTACCTTTCTAACCAAACACAGTTTGTTTCTATTGATGGTAAAAGATCTGAAATTTTTTATTTAAAATGTGGTGTTCCTCAAGGATCTGTTCTTGGACCAATCCTATATCTTTTGTATACCTCACCAATTGGTCACATCTTACGACGCCATAACATGCTGTTTCATTTATATGCCGACGACACCCAACTCTACGTATCCTTCTCTTGCAATGACGATCTTTACCTCAAACGCACTATGATGAACATTGAGAATTGTTTATCAGATATTAACAATTGGATGACTTTGAACAAACTCAAATTAAATAAGGAAAAATCTGAATTACTCTCCTTCTATTCCAAGCATAGCCCCCAAAAGACCTTTACTCCACTCCGATTTGGACCAGACCTCATTCAACCATCTAATTCCGCGAGAAGTATTGGCGTTATTTTTGATAACACTATGTCGATGTATGCCCATGTAAACTCTGTTTGTAAAACTGTCTTCTACCATCTTCGTAATATCGCTCGCATAAGAAAATTCCTATCTATAAAGACCACCAAAACCTTAATCCATGCATTCGTCACATCCAAAATCGATCACAGCAATTCTCTCCTATACGGCCTTCCAAAAAATCTTGTAAAAAAACTCCAATCTGTACAAAATGCTGCTGCCCGTCTTATCACTTTTTCGTGCAAACGTGATCACATTACTACTATCCTTGTGGATCTTCATTGGCTACCAGTTGCAGAACGTATCAAGTTTAAAATCCTCATTCTTACATTCAAATCTATTAATGGCCAAGCTCTTGTCTACATCTCCGACCTGATTACACGCTACATTCCACGAAAAACTCTCCGCTCTTCATCAGAAATTCTTCTCAACCGTGTCAATTTTAATGTACTCTCTTATGGCCATCGATCCTTCTCCGTTGCCGCTCCTGAACTCTGGAACACTTTACCTAGAAGCATCAGATCTTCCCCAAGTCTTTTCATTTTTAAATCCAAAATCAAAACACATCCATTTAAGTTTGTCTTTAATTAGTTTTTGAGTTTTTGTAAAGCGCCTAGAGCAGACCTGGATAGGCGCTATATAAATAAATATTATTATTATTATTATACTTACACACCATTGATTTTGTGTTGTTTTTTTTGGAAAAGGTTTGACGAGGAAGGAAATCGTATAAATGGTATTGCCAACGATGCATAAAAAATCCATTATTTTTTATTCTTGGAAAAATAGAGTGTGGAAATCCATTTGAAAAAAAAATATCCAAAAAATTGATTTTTTTTTTAAACCAAAAAAAAATATCATACTTTCCATAGTACGGAGGTGTTACTCGCCCGATATCTTGACTAGAAATGATTTTTTTGTTTTTTTGGTATGAAAATATAAGGTAGGAAAAAAACGTTTTGGGTTGAAATAATTTAAAAAATGGTTTGAGGTGTAAAATTTGGGTGAAATCTTTTTTTTTTAAACACTTGAAAGAGTATAAATAGAAGGTGTTTTTATTTATATTTCAGTTCTACTTCTGTTCGACTACTGTGTAGGTGCTCGCTTGAAAGTTGTACTTTTTTTATTTTCGCCAGATAGATCGGTTTTGCTTGTTGTACATTATGGGCATTTGAATGTTAGCATGTGGTGAAAGAGCTAGCTAAAGCAATTGTACACATTTCACAGGAGTATAATTTTTTTATTTGGTATAATGTTAAAAATGTGTTCCAGAAAAAAAATCAAAAATTAGTTTTACAATCAATTAAAAAAATTCAAAACATTATTTTTACAAAGATAAAAAAAAATTTCTTTCCCTCTACTGCTGCTGGGACATCGAGAAGTGATTAACAAATGCGATGAATTCTCTGCTAATTCCACACTATTATATTTAAGAATTATATCGCTTCCCCTCATGGTGGGTAAGAGTTTATGTAAACGTTCCGTATACATTATTACCAGATTGAAATGTTTAGGTCCTTTACGATCCGTCAGATATAAATAATATCCACATTCTACACATGAAGGAAACACCGGTTCGTATTTCACTAATTAATACGGGTACATCTTGATAAAACAGTTTGAGATAATCATAAGATTCCCCCTCTCCAAAATCAATCCTTGATCGCAACCACATGATTATTAAATGAAAATAATATTGTCTTGTGTGATATTTATAGTTATTTCATTCTGTAAATCTTGAGATTTATGGATAATGATGTTTTTTTTATGCTTATTTAATCTTTTTTATGGTCTTTTTAAGCTTTTTTATATTTTATAATCTTTCTTTACACCCTATTTTATGTTTATTTATACTTTTTAGGAAACAAATTAGTATATATTTAAACTTGTTTATAATTTTTTATATAATTATTTTATGAATTTTGGAAAACAAAATAGTATATAACAAGCAGATTTTTAGAGTATTATTCACACATTTTCATTCATTTGAGAAAGTCGTTGAACTTAGCTAATAAAAGACCAAATGAGCAAAATAATGAACATGAACAAGAGATCAATATTAAAACGATATTGAAAATCGTGTATTTTCTAGAACATTTTCGTAACCGTTACATTGGATTATTATTTGCTGATTATTATTTGATGTGACTATTACTACGGGGGATATATCGCATGTACGGAACTTGATCGGCCGAAATTTGAACGATCCAGGAATTCATGCAGTGGCTATGGTAGTTACGCATGTATTGAAAAAATGAAAACTGTAGAAGAAACAAAGAAGAAGATGAAACAAGAAATTAATGAATGCAAGGATTGGTTAATTGTAACAGATTATCAACAATATATAACACCTGTAGTTCATTCACAACGAAAATAGTTTATTCGTGGAATGAATTAAATTAGATGATGGGGAGGTTTATAAATATGACCTGGATAAGCTTATTAAGATATTAATAAAATCGAATGTTCCCCCTATTTAATGTTGTTATAAAAATTGTCATAATTACTCTTATTGGTTTAAAATATTTTATAAAACAAGTGTGAATAATAAGTTTAAAATAAGTTTATTTTCTGATTTAGTTAAAAATTATAGTAATATACAAAATAATAGACCCATTAGTTTACAAATTTACCCCCCATATTTGGATATATTACATAATAATGATATAAATATTATATAATGATATATAAAGATAATGATTAGATCTAATATTGATAAGTCAAACGCTTTTTTTATTAAGAGCGTTATAGAATCATATAACATTAATTATGAAGATCCTGTTAATATTATACAAAGTATTGAAAAAATGTATTTTTAGATTAATTTACAAAATTCAAAGATTATAAGATTCCACATGAAAAACCAAGTTGTTTTTTTATTTTCTCGTCGGGGAACAATAATGTTTTTTTATGAGAATTTCTAAAATCTAAAATTGTTTGACATTTTTATATATCCTGCAATATCATTATTAATGTCTTTATTTTTAAAATAGCGTATGATTAAAGCATAATATGCTAATATTTGGCCAATTTCATGTCTTTCCATTGCATTATATATATCAACCATTTGAGCTGTTGTCTTTATGAAAAAAATGATATGATCTTTAAAATATTTCTCTTGCTTCTTAACACATTTCCATATACTTTTTTCCATATTTTCATTGATTTGTATTTCAAAACGATCCAGTTCTTTTACTATAATATTCCACACTTCCATTTTTTTATTGTAATGAATTTTTATTTACAAAAACATTCTATTTATACACTTATTATTTTGGCTTTTTCTTATTCAGACAAATTTGTTTTCTTTTTTCTTCCTTATTAATATCAAGTACATACCATTTTTTCATAAGATCACAGTTTATTTCTTGAGAACGCCATTGCAAATATTTTTTATTTATATAAAGTTTATCAGAATGTAAACCTACTAGTTCCCGAAATTTATCATGTCGAGTACAAATGATGTCTTGATCAAAATTTTAATAAATTATTACACGTTTTTCTTCATGTGCATACTCACACTTTTTCTCGTTTCATGTCAATTAATCCTCGTTTAAAGCATTTTTTTTAAGTGGCGGTTCGTCATCATCATCATCATTTATTTCTTCAGCAACTAGTTGTGGTAGTCGCGGTGATAATGAGATAGGAGATAATGTTGGTACGATCGTATTTGCTATTTCATCGACCATTTGCATTAAATTGTTATTTTGTTCATATAAAGGTTGAAGAGTAGCTGTTGGCGGGATTAGATTATTACATAGTTGCGTTAAACTCGAAGGTGGTGGTTGTGGTGGGTTGCGGTGAGTTACGGTGGGTGAAGGTGGATTGTGGTGAACTCGAAGGTGGTGGTGGTGGTGGATGTTACAATAGGTGGTAATATAGGAATTGAGGAATGTCTTAGGATAATAATAGTAATGTGTTGGCATTGTTTTGCGTTCGGGCTGGGCGGAAGCGTTGAACAATATATGTTTAAATAGACTATTGGAATAAAGAGTTTATATTTCATGAAATAGTGATATACTTGAAACAGAGGACAAGGAGGAAAATTAAAGAAATCGATAGGCATATCGAGTATGTAGTTGTTAATGATTTCTTCTTGTGATTCATCATCGCAAGCTTCAGCTTGCGGTGGCGGTGGTGTTTCATAGGTAGACGATGGTTGCCAAGGGTGCGGCGGTGAAATAGTAGGACTATCTGACACAACGATTTCTTTTTTCTTGAGGTGAAATGACAACAGGAGAAGGACGACAACACTTTGTTTGGCGTAGAGGTGAAGCGACAGGACGTTTAGATTTTTTTTTTTTTTTAATATTTTCTTGAATGCTGATTTTCTTGGATGAGCGAATTTCTTTTAAAATTTCAGAAGGGCTACGACTATCTGGTTCATCGTCAGATAAATTAAAACCAAATTCATGGACCATTTTTTGATAGTTTTGTCGCTGCTGAAGCATCTTTGAAATATTTTTTACTTGTGTGTGGCAAAATAACTTTTCCTCTTTCCTTTCTATTTTTTTTAGTTTGTTTTACGCGAGCCATTTTCGTATTGTGAATAAAAATTTTTAGAACTCAAGGTTTTTATAATATTTTGGTCTAAAAAATATAGCAATATCATTAGTTGTTATATTTAAATGATAATAGCGGATGTTACCCTATAAGGTAATCATTATGGAATAACCTTGGTCATCCTAATAAAAATATGTAGAGAATGTAAGGTTTGACCTTGGTTTGCCTCTCTAAAAAAGATTGATCATATACATTTCCTAATAAGGTATCATTATGGAGTAACCTTGAGTTCCCTCATTAAAACTATGTAGAGAAGTTTGGGTTGTTCTTTTTAAATATTTTGAGAGATTTTGAGTCTGCCCGTTCTTTCTAAATAATATTGTAGACAAATTTTTTAAGGAATGAAAAAATGTTTAGTTTTTTAGCCTACTTATATAAAATTGAACAATATTATATTCTTTTCAGTATTTAAGTATGGCTGAAAGCACTGAAAGCACTGGAAATGTTTATAAATATTATTTGAATAGTTTTGAGATACATAAACACTGGCAAAATGTTCATTTAATTTTGATCAACTGTGTAAAAACGATCAATAAAGGTTGTCGTGTTGTATTTGAGGTCCAAGAGGATTGGGCGATGAAGGCTGGAATAAAATATGTGTTTACTTATATACCCTGGGATGTTATGTAGAAAGGGAATTGCCTTAAACATTTGTCTTCATTCAGTGATTAATTTGCCTTCATGACATGATGACTGCCAGCTATTCTATTCTGTATGCAGACGAGTAACAAAGAACAACCTTTGTTCTGTAAATTGATTGATTTAGCCAAATTTTATTCACAAGTCGAGTTCCAGCAGCTTAAATGTACGAAACTTGTTTTGTTACCTATTGAGGATGTAGAACAAGAGGATATATTTAAATTATTGCTTTTATGGGATGATAACAAGTATGGCAAAAAGTATATATATATACCTACACGTCAGACGATCATACACAGACGATCGGGAAATATATTCACTTTAGCGATGGCACAACCGACAGCGGAAAAACTGCTGAAGATACAGAGTCAAGCAGAATTGATTGAATTGATGCCGTTTAAAACATTAAGTAATCAACGAACACTTCGTTTAAGTGCTTCAAGTACCATTTCAAAGACTGAACCAAACGATATACAAATGTAATCATTTATATTTTCATGACGAAAGTAATGAACAGTATTATAAGACATACTTTGATTCACCTCAATATGATAACATAGGTCAAATTATGTATCTTAACAACCACTATCTATTTGTTTGTCGTTATTTTGGTAACAAATAGGTAAACAAATGTATATATATATTATGTGTATATATTCTATTTGTTGTCATTTCATTTTATATAAGCATCATGGCAACATCTCAACTCTGTTTAACATTTAATGAAATAAAACTTACTGATGTTAAAATGTTTACTGCTGATTTTTTATTTCGTGCTTGTTAAGATTCTAATTTTTATGCTGTTGATTTTATGAAGGAAATAGTATTGGCTTTGGCGAAGAACGTAGGGGGTTAATATTAAAGGATTTTAATCGCGACTCGCATCTCAATAAGGAAATAGGAACTACACATGGGATTGTTATTGTAATAATCGAACGAAAGAAGAATCAACAACATTTAATTGGAAGACGTGTATATTTTGAAGACCCTTTACATTACTCTATATATCTTAAGTATCATTTTGAACCATTCCTTAAAAAATAGGGTGTATTTTGGCCGCTGTATTGAATTTTGGACTTTGATTAAGTGATTTGTGATTCTATACATTCACAACCTAATAAGGCCATGTTATCCTATCGCTAAGAAAGATGGCGCACGCTGATTGGGTCGTGAGAGGGCAATACGCCTTTTTCCGGACCGGTAAGTTTTGGCGGGAAAATTTCTGAGTTGATTTAGATGAAAATAAAAGAGGATTTCAGTATGTTCGTTGAAAAAGTTCGAACAATAACACGTCCTGGAACATCAGTGCTGCTTTTCTTGAAAGCTGTTTATCTATAAGTGAAGAAAATGAATGCATAACGTACAGTAACGTGTGTAAACATGAAGCGAAATCAACAAGCTCAGAGGTAAGGTAAACGGCAACATCTGAAGACAAACACAACGTTAAAAACAGAGAACAAAATGAACCAAAAGCCATATAATAAATGTCTTATTAACCTCGTTTGCTTGATCTGTACGGTAAAGTATTTGCCTTCGGTTTTTTCGCATTTCGTCGCTCGGTCTGTACGAAAATCTCAGCCAAATACTTTACCGTACAGACCTCGTACTCGGTTAATAAGTCTTTAATACTGCCCATGTTGTTCACATGGTCTTACAACAATGACATCCGATGGGTTGAACTTTGGAATATTAAAATATTATAGAATGTTCGATTTGGATTTTCTACCGATTCATCACCAAATAAGGTAATGACCCTGACGACCTCTTGACGTCAAAGGGACTGTACCTTGATACAGGACTATATTATAAAAGCCGTGCGCTTGTTCGAAATCTGAGAGCAAGAGAGAAAATAACTAAAGAAAATATCTGAAGAAAAAAAACTATGGACAAGAAGGATGGTGAAGGAAGTAGCAGCCAGGCTTATACCGTGAAAGAAGAGGAGTTCGAATTTGACGAATATATCCCTCCACCGCCATTATCGCCATCGAACAGCCAATATTTTAATGCTATGGAGTACATCTCGCCAACACCATCACCGCCAGCTGACCTCAACAAGAAGAATGTTGAAGAATTATATACGGGTAAATATAATTGTCCTTTCAATAAAAATAAAGAGGAAATCTCAGATGAAAAACGAACATATTTTTTAAGCAAGATCACACACATTATGGACTGTGAATGTTTTCAGTTTAAGGGACAAGAGCCTAGTTATCGGGAGGTATCTATTATCGATCTTTATGTATCAATGCTATGCTGGTAATTTAAAGGATTACTATGAACTAACTCGAAGGGAACGCACAATTATGAACCATCAATACCGTTGTCATGGATTATACTATCTAAGTAAAAAACTCTCAAAAAATTATTTTAACCAAAAATAACTTATAAATAGTTTTTTATTTCGGTATGTTTTTTCACCGAATGCTATTGTTGGGTATAAAGGGGGGATAAAGAATCTTCTTTAGTGAAATTATTACAAACAAAAGTAAATAATTTACACTGTGTTAATCTTGAACATTTTGGAATGGATAAATACGTACATTTACATAATTTTTATAATCTTGATGCCAAAAATTGTTATCATGCTAAAGCTGCTACATCTTTAGAGTATTATTGTAGTTTGTTTGAATGTCTTTTATTTTCAGCATGTCTGTTTCGTAAATTAGATCAATTGGGTAATGAATAAGGCGTGCTTACTATGTATAATGAACTATAACATTTTTCTATAAAGCGTTTCTCTGCTGAAAAAATTCGGTTAAAGTTTTTTTACATAAATCTCAAAGATAAAGGGTAAAAATAGTAATCATGTAGAGTTATATGTTATAAAAAAATTTCATTGAAAGAAATGGTTAAAACTTTTTACTCTGATGAAGGGCTCCGCTCGAAACGTCAGTATCTCGTCACTAAATTCTTGGCAGTTGACCACCTTTTCACTTTGCTAAAAATTATTATATACTTTTTTCTCTCTTTCTCTCAGATGGGTATTCAATTATTTTTTTGAACAAATATTTTTTAAAGTGAAACTCTACAAGTTTATTAATTACCCTATGTCTTTTGGATTTATTAATATAATCTTAAAGTAATTTCCTTTTTTTTACTTTTGAGAAATACAAAGGGTGTTTAAAAATATATGCAAAAACAATTGAAAATTACATATTTTTTAAAATTGAAACGTACTTTGAAACGTTTTCATTTTGTTAATGATGTGCGTATTGTCAAAAACAACATTTATGTAGTAATAGCAGGAGAGAAATTAAAAAAAAAATAAGATGATTTTAGAAACTCCTTGTAGTTTTAGATATATAAAAAATTATACAATTTTTCATATAGAATCAGAAAGTTAATTGTTATATGAATATATTTGTTCACACAAAAACAATCTTGGTTGTTATTTTTTTTTCGAAAAGTAAAATTAAGATGAATCAGAAAAAATTGTTCATCAAAGTGAACGATTTTGGCTTTATCATGCAAAAAAAATCATACAATTGCTTTAAAAAATAATAATACTCAAAAATATGGTTTTCGAGAAGTATCTTGGAGGGATGATGTAATACCTATATCTTTAGTTAATAGAAATTATAAAATTAATATTAATACTACAACTCCTGGTTTGTTGACTGATTATTCATTAACATATAATAATAATAGAGTTGATCCATCAACAGAAGAATATAAATTACAAAGAAAATTGGATTGGAGTCAACGAAACATAATTCATAATATTGATATAAAAATTGAAAATAATATTTGTGAACAATATCAAGAAGCATTAGGTTGGTCTATTCTTCAAGTTAAAAAAAACTGTATTTCATGATGGCCCTGGATCATGGGCTGCACATCAGTCAGAAAAATATTTTGCTGATAATCAATTGTTTATTGACCCATATAGAAATTTATTTAATAAAAGTACCCGTTTTACGGATTTAGCTTATAATTTACCTGCTGACGAAGATTTCATTTTGATTCAAAATATTGATTTTTTAGGAAAAAATTATCTACAACTTAATAATGGAAGTTGGGCGGAAGCTTATAAACCCTATATTGAATATGACATTAATATTATTTATTCCGATGGGTATTACGGTGAATATCGTCAAAGTCTGTCTTATACCGCGGGGGCCTGGGATCGAGAGAGGAGATGTGGTCACAAGATGGAGGCCAGTCATATAAGAATATGTAGAGAAACGAGATTAAACACATCTATTTCATGGTGTCAGGTGTGGGGTCGCTAATAATAAAACTTAAAAAAAAACTAGCAAGTACAGGATCCACAACCTACAACGACAGTTCTAACTAAAACAAGATGTGTACCACATTTGCAACGACGGAAGTCAAGCAAGAGTTTTCAGTATTTCAAATTTAACTTTACAGTATTCGAGTCTCACTATTTCAAGTCAAGACATTCAAGCAATAACTTTTAGACATCAAGCATGAATAGATTTAAAGCACCTTCGATGGATTGGATGAATCCGGGAGATCTATACGAGAGATTTAAGGTATTTAAGCAAAAATGTAATCTCATATTCGATGGACCTCTGGAAGACGATTCAGAGGCCAAAAAGGCAAGGTTACTTCTACTGTGGGTTGGTGACAAAGGGCTAGAAATTTATAATACAGCAACATGGGCACATGAAGACGATCAGCTCAAACTTGTGCCAATATTTGAGAAATTTGAAGCATATACAAAGCCACAGAGTAACCACATATTATCCAGATACCAGCTGAGATGTCTCAAGCAAGGGGATATGCCCTTAGAAGAATTTCTAATCAAAGCACGTACACCTGTCGGTGACAGTGGATATAATGCTTCCTTTAAAGAGAAAACCCTTCGAGATACATTGGTTTTCGGAGTGAAATCAGACAAGGTTGGGAAAGATGCCATTGCTAGAGGAAATTCCCTTACTTTTCAACAAGTTTACGAGTTAGCCAAAACTGAAGAAAGTACCAGGGCTCAAATGAAAGTGATTACTCAGGGCGAGCACAGCACTGAATTACATTCCATGCAAAGTAAAAGAAGACCAGCTATGCCTCAAGACCCAAAACCATCATGCAGTTTAAGGAAAAACAGATCAAGCAATGATGCCAAACCTCGAGGGTCATTTGTGACCAAACCAAAGTTCAAATTCAAAAGCAATGGTTTTTCAAATGTGGAAACAAGCACAGCAAAGATGCCACATGCCCAGCTATGCAAGCCAGATGTAACTACTGTGGTAAGATTGGTCATTTTCAGAAAGTATGCATGAAGAAACGACTGAAGCAGGTGAACGAAATTGTACAGAACCCAGACTATCATGGACAGGATATTCACTTGGGAGACGGCGAGGATGAAACCAGTGAATCGCCAAGCGCCTACAGTCAAGATGAAGACAACTCCAGTGATTCTGAACCAATTACAGTGATTTTGGGTTCAATTACATCTGAAAATTCAGTTTATAGTATGAGCAGTTACTCCAACAAGATCTACACTACAATAAAGATTAACGGCAAGTAAAATCTTAGAATGAAGGTAGACACAGGAGCGGACACTTGTGTTCTAACCACAGATGACTTACAAGAATTGGAATTCCCCATCGACATCAAAGTGTCCAAAGCTGCAGACTTGACTAGGTCCACATGGATAGGGCGTGTGTTATCTGTCATGAAGTGGATCTTGTAATCAGCTGTACAGCATCCTTCTTTCATGCTTCCAATCTCCTGCACTTTCTTCTTAATGCATACGCGTGATAATGCATCGGCAACTGGTATTGTCTCTCCTCGCCTGTTTATATTTTTTATTATTCGCGTATGCACTTTCATTCCTTTTCAAGTTTTTGTTTCTTATGCTAATATTATCGCCTAATCGCCTTGAATATTGGACCTGTCATTTCTCCCACCCCCTCAGTCTGCTTGCTGATGGACTGTAAAAATAGCAAATGATCTAACGTTTCCCATCTCATTAATTATTAGTTTGTTTATCTCCCGTGCATTTGATTGGCTACTTTCCACCTGTGACACCCTTTTGGCATATATATAAGCCCTATTTATTACATGTAATGACATGCATAATGCGCCCGATGGCTGCACTTTAAATAGCTCTTCCTAATTCCTAAAGTTTTCGTCTCTTAACCTTGCCATCTTTCGATGGTTTTACAACTAGTTAGACTCTTTATGTCTATGAGACTGCTGATATTACTAAAGATGCTGAAACACTCAAGAAACCAACTCATCGCCCTACAATTTTGGTGGAAGACTCAAACACACCACAGACTAAACTCCCGCTATGTTGCATCGCCTTTGAATGGAACAGTCTAAAATTGGCCAGAATACTGAAGCAGTTCAGAGGGTCTCGTGGCGGACAATCTGTTCGAATTCTACCAAGATATAAGTCTCTGAATTATCCAGCCATTGAACCGAAACGAAGGCCTCAAGAACGTTCGACGCATATTATTATCCCTGACAAAAGATGCAGTATTCCTGTGAGGATTACTAACAATAGTTACAGACCATATTGTAATTATTCATCACGACAAGATTCGTCTCAGCGCTATCTTATATACATTCAACTGACGAATACTGGAATCTCGATTGATCAAGGTAACAAAAATGTTTCTACCTCACAACTCCCTAACATATGCTTATTGAACTCTCGGTCGATTTTGCCAAAGATTGACGAACTCTCGACTTTCCTATCTGAACATCGCACCGAAATTGTTGTAGTCACCGAATCATGGTTGAACACAGATATTGACAACGAACTTGTATCAATCGAGGGATTCGATATTCACCACAGGGACAGGCTTAGTGGTCGTGGCGGGGGTGTGTGTGTTTTTTCATCGAGTTTAATTCCATGCACGCGTCGCATGGACCTTGAATGCCCTGATTTCGAATGCCTTTGCCTCTGGATCCGTCCCTACCGCCTTCCAAGACCTCTTACTGGCATTATTTTATGTGCTGTTTACAACGCCCCGGGTAAGTCTGCCCAAGATTTATCCGATTATATCGTAAGAACTATTGATTCTGTTTACAACCAATCGCCAGATTGTGGCGTGGTTATTCTTGGAGACTTTAATGGATTAGATATTACTAGTATTACCGCTGACCTTAATTTAGACCAAGTAGTTGATTGCCCGACCAGGGGCAATAACATTCTAGACCTCATAATTTGTAACATTAAGAATTACTATCAAAAGCCTATAATCTTAGCACCGTTAGGTACAGCGGACCATAACATAGTGTTTTGGTCCTCTAAAGTCCGAGATACAAATTTGATCAATAGTGTTACCAGACGTTATCTGCGCACCTTCCCTAAGTCAGGGCTGGATGCTTTCGGTCGCTGGATCTCAAATGTTTTCTGGTCTTCTGATTTTACTCAGATGTCTGTTAACGACTTGACTGACTTCTTCACTTCCTCTCTTACTGCCGCTATCGACAGATTCTTTCCCCTGAAGTCTGTCAGACTACATAACTCTGACAAACCATGGATTACGCCTGCCATTAAGACCCTTGTACGTGCACGTCAGAATGCCTTTCATCTTAATGCTGACTCAGCACTTTGGAGGCATTATAGGAACAAAGTTAAATCAGAAATTATTAAATGCAAGAAAACATTCTACTCCGAAAAGGTGAAACACCTTAGGAACGAAGACTGTAGGAAGTGGTGGTCCTTTGTAAACAAACTGTCTGGTAGATCTACAAAGTCTCAACCCTTCTCACTAGAAATAGATGGTTCTATCCTGTCTGATTTAGAGCTTGCTAATAAACTTAATAGGTTCTTCCTTTCTGTTAATGCTGATATCCCTTCACTGGATATCAGCAATTTACCTTCTTATTTACCTGCACGTGATGCCCCTCCTGTCATTACGCATCTTGAATTATGTAGGAAACTTGCTGTGATCAATCCCTTTAAAGCGAGTGGACCAGATAGAATTCCAGCTCGTATTCTTAAATAATTCTCCTTTGAGCTTGCCGAACCTATAACCCATATTTTTAACGCTTCCCTCTCTTCTGGTATTGTCCCAATGGCTTGGAAACAATCTGAGAAAATCCCTGTCCCGAAAATTCAACCAATCTTGGAAGAGGGTGACCTTAGACCTATTTCATTGACCCCTTGCCTCTCTAAGATTTTGGAAGATTTTGTGGTTAAATGGGTCATTTGTGATGTCGGTGACAAAATTGACCCCCAACAGTTTGGTTGTCTTAAGGGAAGTTCGACTACCTTTTGCCTTCTTGATATGATCCATAACTGGCTTAAACATCTAGATAACCCTGGACAGTACCTACGGATCTGCTTTTTGGACTTTAGCAAAGCTTTCGACCGGATAGATCACAACATTGTTATCAATAAACTCATCAGTATTGGAGTGCGCAGGTCCCTTATTCCATGGATTTGCAGTTTTCTTTCCGATCGAATGCAATCAGTAAGGGTTGGTCAGTCGACTTCCAGCTGTGCTTCCATTACTGCTGGTGTTCCACAAGGCACCAAGTTGGGACCCATTCTTTTTCTGATTATGGTAAATGCTCTAGCTAGACATTCTTTATTAAAAGCAAGCAACTGGATGTACGTAGATGACCTAACCATCTCTCAATCCATCCAGCGTAATTGTCCCCCATCAATCCAGGATGACCTTAACATTATCTCCAGCTGGGCCGCCTCTAATAATATGAAGCTTAATCCTAAGAAGTGTAAAGAGATATCTATCTCTTTTCTACGCAACACCCCTGGAGGATTGGTTTCCCCTTTGTATGTTAATACGCAACCTCTGGAGAATATCGACCACTATAAAGTCCTCGGTGTAATTATACAGGATGACTTAAAGTGGAACAACCATATTGAGGCTATTACCGCAAAAGCGTCGAAAAGATTATATATCTTACGCTCTTTACGTACGTCAGGTGTGCTGCTTTGTGACCTAATCATTAGCTATATATCTATAATAAGAACCATCTTACAATATTGTTGCCCGGTCTGGAGCACAAATATCTCTATTTATCTCTCTGATAAACTTGAAAAAATTCAGTGCACTCAGGATTCTTTTCCCATATCTATCTGATTCTGAAGCCCTAAAAAGATCTGCTCTCCCACGCCTGGCAGATAGACGCCATATTTTATGCTGTAAGACATTTAATAAAATTATTGAACCAACCTCACGCCTCTTCCACCTTCTTCCACCTGCCAGAGCGAACTGTCATGGCCGTGTTTTGCGCAATTCTAACGACCTTTCATTATTTAAGTGCAGAACCGACAGGTTTAGGAAGAGTTTTTTCACTTTCCACTCTAAAGTGTATAATAATGATTGTAAATAATACCGCTATCTTATACTTAGCTGCCTATAATATACTTGTTAAAATACTGTAATTCACTTTTCAGTGCGATTGTGTTTTTGAAATAAACCTTTTATTATTATTATTTTATTTCATCTCGTCTTACTCTGATGAAGGGCTCCGCTCGAAACGTCAGTATCTCGTCACTAAATTCTTGGCAGTTTACCACCTTTTCACTTTGCTATATATTCAAAACACTGTCTACTCTCGGATATTCTATATACCGCTGCGACATGCCTAACCTTAAGAAGTTTCGTCAAAGTCTCTGTCACGAAATGGTAAGTTATTTGCTTCCTTTTTTATCGTCGATCAGTAATCATGCTCTACGTTTGTTTGACCTTATTTTATCTAAAACCCGTTTTTCCAGTCACATTACTTTTATTAGTCGTTGTTTATATCGGGGGTCATTCCCTACGGTTTTAGATCCTCTTTTGATTTATTGTCTTTTAATCTTCCCGCTATCGATCGTCGTTATTCCCATCACATATCAGCGCCTTGTTCGAGTCATTCCCGTCGTTTGACGCGTATCACCATTAAATCTATGTCCAGTAATTTACAACATACTGATGACGACATCTCGGGATGTAAGTCCTCTCTCTCCCTGGTCTGCAAAACCTATTTTGTTTACCGCTATCGTTCAACAAATTCGCATGCTAAATTCCAGACTCTAAGTTTTTCTTAAAGACGTTAAGGCGGCCAAATTGGCCAAATTACTGGGTCCTTCCCCGAATCCCTCCCAAAGCACTAGTTCCTCTAACGAAGTCACTCGTCTAGTTTTCACTATTCCCTCTGATTTGCCATTATCTGACCCCGAGAGATCTGTTCTTGCGAAAGGTCTCAAGTTTGTTCCCAACTCCGGGCCCATCGATCTATTTTCAGTTAAAGAGGATACCGAATCTTTCTTCCGCCGCATGCGCCTCAAAGCCTTTTTTCATGATAAGCCCACTTTCAATAGCAATAAGGATATTTTCGAAGAACTCAACCCCAAGAAGTCGTCTTGGTCTCCACCCGAAGGCGATTTTTCTTCCCTTGATCTTTTCGTAAGACAATGCCGCCATGACATTGATAAATTGCACCCTCCACGCAGAAAACAAGTTCATAACCTTAACAAAGAAGAGCTTCTAGCTTTGAATTCATTACGATGCCGAAATGACGTTGTCATAAAACCTGCGGACAAAGGTGGCGCTGTAGTTGTCTGGAGAGCGGACTTGTATCGACAAGAGGCTCTTCGTCAACTCAGCGACACCATCTTTTATACTAAGTTGAATTCCGATCCCACTCAATCTCACCAAAAATCCGCCAAAACTACCATCAAGAATTTCATCCAAGTCGGCGAATTGCCTGCCTCTGCATCTAACCTTATATTAACAACCCCCAGAACGCCTGTCATATATTTCCTACCTAAAATTCATAAACCTAACAATCCTGGCAGGCCGATTGTTTCCGCTTGTAGTTGCCCCACCGAGCTCATTTCCAGTTTTCTAGACAACGTTATGTATCCTTTGGTTAAGAAGTTGCCTTCTTATATCAAAGATACTAAACATGCCTTGCAAATTTTCGACCAGTTACGTTTCAGTAGTTCCGATAAATTTATTTTCACGATGGACATCAAGTCCTTATACACCGTCATTCCCCATTGTGATGGCCTTGAAGCTCTGAAGTTTTTCTTTAGTAGTATAGAAAGTGGGGCTACCAGCACACTTTTTCCATTTTTCATGTCTCAACTTTTTTCTCTGGGGAACTAGGCACTTTTTCCGTTTTTGTATTCCACATATAACTTTCGAGCAAATATGTGGAATCCAAAAATGGAAAAAGTGCTTAGTTCTCCAGAGAAGTTGAGACATTCAAATGGAAAAAGTTTGCTGTTAGCCCCACTTTCGAGACTACTAATAGACGATGTGTCGCATGGTTTGAAGTCTATGAAACGTGTGTCAGCTAGTAGGCTACAGAGTGAGGTGTCTAGACGTGGGGCTGCTGCTGGTGAGGATGTCGCTAGTAATAAGACTATGTCAAGTGATATTACACGTGATCCTGATATGAACTTTATTTCAGATCATGAGTCGAGTGGGGCTCGTGGTTCGAAAAGGTCTAAGGACTTATCTATATTAAATAATAAAACGACTCGTGTGAAAATGTCTGAGAGTAAACGTAACTCTATTGTGGATGGTAATGTTGCTAGTAGTGGTACACTATCGAGCGGTGGTGCACGTGGTCCTGCTATAGGTTCTGGTGAATTAGTTATGCCTAATATTAAGATGAGTTTTCTAGAGAGGATGTCTGGCTATCTAGCTGACGCTAAAGCATTGGGGTATAAGTGGATGGACCTTATTAGAAAGGTATCTAGAGAGGGTGTTATTAATAGAGTCACCAGAGTTAGGGAGGTCAGAAAGATTCAAAAGGTTAGACGTGATTTTATACGACATGTTAGGAGGTCACGATTAAGTCGGGAGGCCTTAGACAAAGAGTATGAGAGAGTCATTAGTCTTATTGCTGAGATGAAACCTCCTACTGTAGTACAAAGGAGAGTTGCTCTCAAAGGGTACACCAAGTCGTATAGTGTTGAGGTGGTCGACGATAAGGAACCACTAAAACAACTAGTCAAGACTAGAGGAGTAGTAGGCTCAACTTTACAGAAAGAGTTAGAAAGACTGAAAGGTTTAAAGTTTTCTGAGACATTGAAAGTGACTCTAGAGAAACAAATTGGTGATGGAGAGTCTGTGTTTAAGACAGCCTTCTTCAATAGTGTGGTCAAAACAGTGATTAATAGTGTTGATATTAGTGAGACTACGAAGCAAGCTAGTGAGGAGATAGTGAATCGTATAGCTGTGTGGTTGTCAGAAGGGTCTGGGTGGGTTGTAGATAGTATTAATGACCACTATATTAATGTGGTAGTGTATAAGCCTCTTAAAGGATCGAGTTATATTGAGCTACCGGAAGAGTTGAGGAACGCGTCGAAAGGTTTGGTTAATATAAAGAATGAAGATGACAAGTGTTTCATGTGGTGTCACGTGTTGCACAAGTGTCCTGTAGGAAAGAATCCGCAGAGAGTGTCGAAGCACAAGAAGAACGTAGGTTCTGTCAATTATGAAGGAGTGAGTTTTCCAGTGGATACGAAACAGTACAAAAAGATAGAGACGCAGAATAATATTAGCATCAGCGTGTTTGGGTATGAGAACAAGCAGACATTTCCTATCTACGTTTCTGAGGAGTGTGAGGATTATATGGACCTGCTGCTAATAACGAATGGTGTTAAACAACACTACGTGTACATCAAAGACTTTGATAGGTTTATGTGTGGTCAGTCTAAACACAAGTGCCGCAAGAGTTTCTGTAGGTATTGTCTTCAATGCTTTACTACCAGTGAGATTCTTGAGAAGCATAAGGAGGTTTGTATGGTGATAAATGGTAAGCAAGCGATCAAGATGCCAGCTGAAGAAGACAGTATTCTTGAGTACGTAAATTATCACAAACAATTAGAGGTACCATTCGTGATATACGCAGACTTCGAGGCTATCACAGAGAAGGTCGACAACGTGACACCACTTACAGGATCGTACACTAGTGAGTACCAAAGACACACGGACTGTGGGTATGGGTACAAAGTAGTATGCTGTTACGATGATAAATATAGTAAACCAGTAGAGATGTTTCGAGGTAAGAACGCAGTTAGGAAGTTCATGAAAAAGATGCTAGAGGAGGTTAAATACTGCAAGAAAGTCAGAAAGGAGCATTTTAATAAGGACATGGTGATGACCGTAGCTGACAAGGCTAACTTCAAGGAAGCGACTAAATGTCATATTTGTGATAGAGAATACAAAAAGGGACAAGTGAGAGTTAGAGATCATTGTCATGTCACTGGTAAGTATAGAGGTTCGGCACATCAGTTATGTAATAGGAACTATAGACTGACTGATAAGATACCTGTCATATTTCATAATCTAAGAGGGTACGATAGTCACTTCATAATGCAAGAGATAGGCAATCTAGGTCAGAAAATCAACGTCATACCAAATAATATGGAGAAATATATGGCATTCATGTTAGGTAAACATCTAGTGTTTCTAGATAGTTTCCAATTCATGAGCTCTAGTCTAGCCAACCTGGTGAATAACCTACCAAAGGAATGTCTCAAGTATACGTCTGAACTATTTCGAGGCGAGGAGCTGAAGTTGGTGTCGCGAAAAGGTGTGTACCCGTATGACTATATGGATAGTTTCGATAAGTTTAACGAACTTGAGTTGCCACCAAAGGAGAGTTTCTACAGCATCCTAAACGACGAGCATGTGTCAGACACAGACTACGAGCACGCTCAAGAAGTGTGGAAGGCAATGGGTGTGGAGAATATGGGTGAGTACCACGACCTATACCTAAAGTCTGACGTGTTGCTACTGGCTGACGTGTTCGAGAACTTTAGAAGAACGTGTAAACAGTACTACCAGTTAGATCCTTGTCATTACTTCACATCACCTGGACTATCGTGGGACGCCGCTCTAAAGATGACAGGAGTGGAACTAAAGTTAATGACTGACATTGATATGTTTCAGTTCATCGAGAGAGGAATGCGGGGTGGTGTCTCCTGCATAACACATAGGCACGGAGAAGCTAATAACAAATACATGAAGGGGTATGATAGTAGTAAACCATCGAAACATATCGTATACTTAGATGCTAATAACCTTTATGGTTGGGCTATGTGTCAGTATCTACCAACTGGTGGATTTGAGTGGGTCGAGGGTTTTGACATCAACAATCTAGACAAATATAACAACGAATCAGACAAAGGTTTGATACTTGAGGTTGATTTAGAGTATCCAAAGGAGTTGCACGATCTTCACAACGACTATCCTTTAGCCCCTGAGAGGATGAAAGTGAGTAGTGATATGTTGTCAAACTATTGTAAGACGATCCAAAATAAGTTTAAGATATCTGTAGGAGAGGTTGCAAAACTTGTACCTAACCTAAACGGTAAGAGTAAGTATGTCGTTCATTATAGAAACCTACAGTTATACAAAAGTTTGGGAATGAAGGTTAAGAGGATACATAGAGTACTTCAGTTCGATCAGTCACCATGGCTCAAGCAATATATTGACTTTAATACAGACAAGAGGACCCAAGCGAAGAATGACTTTGAGAAGGATTTCTTCAAGCTCATGAATAATAGTGTATTCGGAAAGACTATGGAGAATCTACGAAAGCGTGTGAATGTGGAGTTAGTAACAGACAAGGAAAAACTGAGGAAACTAACGTCAAAACCAACCTTTGTGAGCAGTAAGATATTTGACAATAACTTGGTAGCAGTTCACAAGATCAAAGAGACACTAACTCTAAATAGACCAGCATACGTAGGTATGTGTATTCTAGACTTATCAAAGACATTGATGTACGACTACCACTACAATAACATCAAAAAGGAGTATGGCAACAAAGCCAAATTACTATTCACAGACACAGATAGTCTAATGTACGAGATCAAGACGGAGGATGTGTACAAAGATATGTACGCTAACAAAGAAGTGTTTGACTTTAGTGGATATGATAAGTCATCTCCTTACTTCGACCCAACTAACAAGAAGGTTATTGGTAAAATGAAGGATGAGACATTAGGAGTCCCAATCGTTGAGTTCGTTGGTTTAAGGTCGAAAATGTATAGCTACATAAAAGAGGATGGAAAAGGTGGGAAGACTGCTAAAGGTATCAAGAAGAGTACCATTAGAAATAATATAAGTCATGACAACTATAAAAGTGTCCTGACAAATGGTGAGCAAATGTCTCACATAATTAAAACTATTCGCAGCAAGAGCCACCAACTAGGAAGCTACGAAATAAATAAGATATCCTTAAGTTGCTTTGACGACAAGCGACATATACTACCAGACGGTGTGTCTAGCTATGCGTATATGGACATTACAAAGTAGTCTAGAACTAGCTGTTTAGGTTCCTAAAATGTTTTTTAGTCTTGAGGTGTTTATATTTAGAGGTCACGTGGTATGACCGATCGCACGTCTCACACATCCACCTATGAGTTCTCATCCACTCTTTGGTTTGAGCTCTGGATGCTATCAAAGCTTCTTCTTTGGTTTGGTAAATTTTTGGTCTTGCCATTGTATATTACCATATATTTTATTTATCCACTCGTTGTAGTATGGATCTTCTCTCCCATACCAACCTAGATTATTGTATATTACACTATACAGGTTGTACTCGAATCGTACCTTAACCTTACCAGGTTTGAGGTCGTTAAGAATACCTCTCAACTCTATACCTCTTCTAGAGCATATTCTTATGCATAGAAAATATATTTCGATACGTTCTTGACAATCAGTTTGTTTCTTTTAAGAGACCATACTATCTCTATAAAATCACTGACAACTGTTGGTATGTCACTCTCGTTAACTAGTCCAGTCAACATTCTATTTAACCACTTACTGTAACTATGAGCCGATTTCTTGTACATCCAAATATTAGATATAAAGTTTCTCACGTGTCCGTAGGTAGTCTCTCCACACTTGTTACAACTAAATACACCATCTTCGATTTGGGTTCTGTGGTTACTACACTTGTAACAATATATGGTGTCGTACCACTTTTTTGGTGTTGAGTCCTTAATTCCATTCTTGATCTCGTCCAATGTGTGCCCTAATGTAGTACCACTCCACTTTTTTGATGTAATCTCATCCAATGTATACCCAGCATAGAACATTCTCATTGTACGTTCGTCAACCATTTAAGTTAGTATACTATATATATCTTTAGACTATAGTGTAGTAACTTCGTGGTTGGTTAGTATCTTCCACTCACACTTTATTGTTGTGACCTGTTTTAGAGCGTCTGATAGTAGTTGTTCCAACTCTTCTATCTGACGAGTTTGGTAAGAGAGTGTCTCTGTCAAGTTACGCTTTTTATCAAATTCCATAGCCATCTCCTTCAAAGTTTTAGTGCTCATTTCTATAACACTCTATATATTAAGTAACCTAAAGGTAGTCCAACAACTCCAACGAATACCGTTTGGTATTCTCTCATCTCATCTGAGGGTTTGTAATAGTCTGACAACTCAGGCTCTTTACTAAATGTCTTCCCATCATACTGTATCGTCAGTACTTGTCTTAGTTGGTCCAGAGCGTGGTTCGTGTCGTTTATGTCTGCGTTAGCATCTGACAATTGTTGTCTTAATTCCTGGACTTTGTCTCTCTGACGAATCTCGTTCTCGTAGAACTTTTCTTTCGCTCTTGCGAGACTTTCCAATGCTTTGTTGTGTCTCTTTATCTCTGTCTCGTAGCCTGTATGGTTTAGCTTGCTGAATATAAATCCAGCTCCTGCGAATGCTATAGCGTTGAACAAACCACCCGCTATCACACTAGCCATTATATATTACGCTGTGTTATTTTGAGAACGGGTCAATAGGTAAGTATTTCTTGCTCTGCGCCCACTTAACGAGTAGCGTCGAAACGCCTACAGCAGTCGCTAACTTGAGGGTGCCCTTCACTGATTCAGGAGTGCCTAACGGTTCTTTTAGTACTTTCTTTGATGCCATGGATACGGCTACGGCTCCAGCAGTCACAAGGGCTGCGTCGTATAGCTCGTTCATCAGTTCTTTTCTGTCTATTGATGCCATATATTATACGACATGTTTTAATCGAAGCTGTCGAGTTTACGTGGTGGTTTTATAACGACGGTCTTAGGTTCTACTACTTGTTTGTCTTGCCTAATCGTGTAGTACAGCGAGCTAGCGGCTATTACCACTCCTATAGTGCCTATGATGTATCCGTAGTTAAAACTATCGTCCTCACTTATGACTCTATCTCTCATCTTCCTCTCTTTGGCTGCTTTTGATATAGCAGCTAAGCGTTTGCCTGCCTCTACTCTCTTAGGGTCTTTAACCCTTGTTGTCGACGTTATAATAGGTACGGACTCACTGTCAGTCATCTATACCATACGTGATATCTCGTCACAGACCATCTCACAATCATCTAACAGGTCGTCTAACAGGTCGTCTCACAGTCATCTCACAGGTCGTCTCGCAGATAGAGTATTCGATGAAAGTATCTTTGGTGATTAGACAGTGTGGTTTCACTCTTAAATCTTCTATTGCAGTACTCGCGCAGAACTCTAGAGTCTATCATATATGTCTCTATGAAATGTATTATCTCATGTTGGTCTGAGGATAGTAACGTGTTGTACCCTTGTGATCTTAGTCTCCTTAATACCCTCAACTGGTTATTCCTAATAACCCCATTACCTTTCGGTGTTTTGAACTCTATAGCAAAACCATTGTATCTCTTGTGTAGTTGTGGAACTATCAAGTCTGGTTGCCCACCACTGTAACCTTTCTTCCATCCATCTATTCTTTTAGTAGATGTGTCTTGGTACTCACCCAACCCTGGGATGACTATTGTTGGATGGTACTCTCTGATATATTTAACTATATCATAGTGCAAGTCTGTCTCATTCATTATCGATAACTGATTGCATTGTGTGTAAACACCTGTCTTTCTAATAGATGGTAGGACTTCTGAGAACACCCATTTTCTAAAAGTCTCAGCTGACTCTAACTTAGATGAGAATATTAGTCTATACAAACCACTCTCATTTATTTGCCAAACCATACTTTTGACTAAGGTCCCAAAATGTGACCTTGATACTTGAACCTTTATTTTCTCATCGTCTGCCACGTGGTCTGTTATAGCCTTGTATGTTCTCTTATACCCTAAGATTTCAGCTACCTCTTTTCCATAGAACCAAATATTATCTCCATCTTTTATAGCAGTGACAGACATGTCGTTATTTCTGAATATTTTAGTGAGACTCATCACCTATACTATACCAAATGTTTTATTTTTGTGTTTAAATAGTAGTCGTCTTAAGAAAGTAACCTCCTAATAGCGCAAACGTGTGATCTGACCAACCCCCCGTTTTGGGACCTTGGTCAAAATGACCCTTCTATCGATCACAAACATACTATCAGTAGGGGGTCACATGTAGTGTCTTAATATTTTACTACTATTTGCACGCTGTTAGGACATCTTAATTATAGTCTTCAAAGTAGCAATTATTTTTAAGAAAAGCTGACCCCCCGTTTTGGGGGGTCAGCTATTCTTAAAAAATAACTGCTCAATACTCCTGGTTCTGATATATAGACTGTACTTGAATGTATATTTTTAAACCCCGTTGAAACGACGGGGTTTAAAAAACAATAATTTGCTTTGCACAAACACACGATCTGACCAACCCCCCAAAACGGGGGGTTGGTCAGAACAAACTCCTAATTGGTGATACTTGTGAGCACCTACTCTTGGAACTTGTCGACTGACATATCACTAGTTCTTACGTGTAGACCTGTGTTTAAAGAGAGGTCGCGATCGGACCCCTCTTGTGTCTCGTATACTTTGTTATACCTTTTCACCATTCCGTTGATTGGTGGGCATAAGTCAGTCACATTATCGTCCAACACTTTAACGTCTGAGAGAAACATTGACTCATTGTAAGGAAGACCTCTAAGATACGATCTTAGTTGTGTCAATATCTTTTTGTAGCTAGTGTGTGCAAATTTACAATGCTCCACTCTACTCGTCAGATTGGATTTAGCCAAGTAGCCTTGGATGATCACGCCAGGACCACTAACACAAGCAATGATTAGAGGGTTAGCTGTTATCGATCCAGCTACAATCCCTACTGTCGTTAACCCTATGCTAGTCATGTTTAACGATAGTTTAACTTTCTTCAACCTCTTGTATTTCCATTTGTAACAGGCTTCTAGTTTGTGGTAGTACGCGTACAAGCGTTTGAGCTCTACCACCTCTTCCTCTGGCATATCCTTTGATATGTGGTTGAAAACAACAACTGACTTCCTCCTCATATATCTTAGCTCACATCATATTCCTTCATCATATCTCTACCAACTAATATTATGTCTCGGCTCGTCATGTAGCCAGAGACAACCCTCACACCGTAGAACTCTATCAAAGACGGGTACTTATAGGGTGCGAGTGGTATTTTTGGTCGATACACTCCAAAGATCGTTACGTAAGGAGACCCTATCTCTTCGTGGTTAGCTGTGAAGTCTGAGTCTGTTGATCTTACGTTTTTCACCTTAACGTAGGAGTTACCCATCCGCCAATGTATTGATATCATGTGTCTCTTGGTGATGTCGATGTTATTTGGGATTGTACACGTGTACTCCCTTGCTGGAGAGCCACCACCATATGATAATTTATCGTTTTCGCCTCCTTTGTATCCTATGTATTTGTCCCACGATCCATCATCGTTTGAGATAATTGCCTCCCAATCTATCGTAGAAACCCTGGTGACTAACCTCACTACCATAAAAACGGATATGTCACAGTATTGCATACGTGGACAGTTAAAATGCACTCCAGCTTCAAACGGAATTGGAGTTAGCTCAGGGGATAGGAAGCTATGACCATTGTTAACACCAATAATAGGACCATACGTTGGATCGTATTGCACTAACATGTTCGTTTTATCTCTAATGGTTTTCACTTTATTTGTTCCACTGTGGTACTCCACCATACTCACAGCATGGTTTGTGACGTTAAAATCAAATAGAACGTTATAGGACTGCGTTCTAAAGTATTGCGATAAGTATACAGACTCCAACACTTTTTTATTGATAGCATCCCAATCCTCTTCTGGATCTGCTACGTTTTTGAGTGCCCTGAACGCCATATCTATGTCTCCAGACATCCTCCCACCGCTAACGCTTAACTTAGGGTCACTGTCTAGATGTCTCTTCGCTCTTCTTAATATTTTGTCACTCTCGTAGTCTCTGTCCTCAAATCCATAACTTAGACTCATTATGTTATAACATATATTTGCTTACTAAATAGCCAGACGCAGCCGAAACCACTAGAACTAGCCCCAACTCTGTCGTGTTGTCACCTGGCGTCACCTCTAGACGACGTTCTTGATGTATCACCTTTGGTTTGTCAAGTGTCTCCAGATGCTCTCCACCTTCCTGGTGTGCCACGTTTGATGTCACCAGACGATTCGTCACCTTTGGTTTGTCAAGTGTCTCCAGATGCTCTCCACCTTCCTGGTGTGCCACGTTTGATGTCACCAGACGATTCGTAACCTTTGGTTTGTCAAGTGTCTCCAGATGCTCTCCACCTTCTTGATGTACTTTCTTAACCTCAGTCGTTTTCGCGTAGTTTAACCCACTGTTTACCCCAAACTTCATACTCTGTGTAGCAGTCTTCAGTAGGTTGTTGTACCCAGCGATTTTGTTCTTTAGGATTACAACGTTACTTGGCATTAACCACGTAGACGGTGACAGCGCAAGGTTTTGGACAACGTTAGTGTCCCTAATCGACTTGTTCATGTTGAGAATCCACGTTGACACGTCGTAGTTTATAACACTATCCTCCACCAACTTTCGGAACTCTTGTTGAGTCTCTAGACTGCCTGCAGAATCACCAACGACTGACACACGTGTTCTCGCTTGTGCACCAAGTGTGGAGTAAACGAAGGCCTCAATGGACTGATTTAGATATTGTCGCCCAATGTTGGTGAAACCATTCGACACCAGAGGAACGTATCGTTTGTAGTCGTTCTTAACGTCGTTAATCGTGAAGACTCTCTCCTCACCTGTTGTACCATCAGCAAGGACTTTACCTTGGTAGTAATGTTTTCTAGGAATCTTGTCTGTCTTAGAATTCTCCAGCGTCAAACTCTCTACTTATCGATCTCATACTCTCACCACCTTCCATCCTTCTGAGAAGTCTTCTAACAGTAAAGTACAGATGAAACCTCATTACACTCGTGATAACAGGGTGAACTTCTTGCGATGGTGACAAGTGTTGTAACGACACTCCACAACAGAAACTCGCACAATACGTTGCAAACACGACCCTATAGTAGCTCTCATTATCGTCCCACTTTGACTTTGTCTTTGACGTGGTGATTTGTAATATTGGTAACTTTGAGAGAAAGTAGTTCTTTTGATTAACGAAGACTCTAAAGTTATTCACTGGGTAGTTCAACACGTTTTCCGTTGGATAGCCATCCCAAAGTCCCCAGTGGTTCTTGCGACCTTTTGATAGTGGTTGGATAGTTCCACCAGATAGCCATATTTTTGGAAACTTATCGTCGTGACTAGACTTGTTGTTGTGTAACCAAATCCACATACTCTTGTCGTTTTTGAAGGTATCACTAGTTATGTTAGTGCTTATGATGTCGTTGTTTCTAAAATATATGTCAACGCCATTAACCTCACCGTCTTGTGAGACAGTTGGATCGAACTCAAACTTGCTCAAAGTGATGTGAGGGTACTTTTTGACTAGATTCAGCTTAACCACGCGTATAGCGTTAGCTATCTCTTCCTGGTCAGGTATTATTGGTTTGTTTATCGTTAGATACTTAGTATACTCCGGGTTATTCTTAAACCTACTTGAGTCTACACTAACGTCACCAATATTAGTTTTTGTCACGAAGAATATATGTATATGCATATTGTCGTCAACATCAAGAAAAAACCTATTCTTGTCAGCATAAGGATACTTTCTTTTGAACGCATCCATCATAACATACCGTACGTTATATGAGAGTGGTAGTATTGATTAGTGGTTCAACGAAAACTATAGACCTACCAGAGTCAACTCTAGCAACTAACTTAGACCCTCACTTACTAGTGAAGGAGGCAACCATCTTTTGGGACTACGTTAACGTAACCACAGCTAACAACAAGATAACTTATAACAGTAGCAACCACGTTTTTAGTCCTGGGTACCACACCTTTAAAACGATTGCCGACGACTTGAAAGAGTTAGGAGACGTCAAGCTAGTGGCTAACAGATATGACTCGACGTGTACGATAACAACTGATCAACAAATAGAACTGTTTAAATTTGGACAACTTTTAGGGTTTGACGAAAACACTACAATAGACACCACAAAAACCAGTCCTAACGTTGTGAATGTTAACAGAGGACTGAAATACATACAAGTAACATCTAATATTGTGGACAGGTCTAATAACATAGTTAATGGTAGCAAAAGTGGTTGTATCGCAGTACTGCCAATAACTAGCACACAGACACTTAAGGGCTCTGTACAACATTTTGGTGTTGGGTCGAAAATCCCAATAAACAAGGGAGTCATCAACCAACTAGAGTTCAAGATAACAGATCAGGACGATAACAGTATTAACGTTGGCGAGGTGTTGTTAGATTTACACATCACGTAGTGTATATGGAGCAAGAACTAAGAGATATTTACTACAACCCATCAACTGGTTACCAATCTGCCGAGAGGCTGTACCAAAAGGCACAAGAAGGCGGTCTAAACGTTAGTAGGGTAAAGATAAAGGACTGGTTAAAATCTCAAGACACATACACCAGGTACAAACCAGTTGTTAAGAAACACAAGTTTAGACAAACATTTGTTGACTATCTGGGTGAGCAGATACAGATGGACTTGGTCGATATGGGTAAGTACAAGCACAAGAACAACGGGTACTACTGGATACTAACAGCCACTGAGATCCTTAGTAGGTATGCTTTCGCAATACCTGTCTATAGGAAAGACACGAAAAACATGACTAAGGCTGTCACAAAGTTACTAGAGAAGGCTAAGGTTAGATTTGGCGAGTACCCAAAGCTGGCTCAGTTTGACGACGGTAAGGAATTCTATAACGTTGGTGTGAAGGATCTATTGGACAAACACGATGTTAAGTACTTCAGCACGAACTCTGATAAAAAGGCAGCAGTCGTGGAACGGTTTAACAGAACACTCAAGACGTCTATGTGGAAGTACTTCTACAGTAAAGGAACGTACAAGTGGATTGACATTCTAGACCAGCTTGTTGAGAATTACAACAATACCAAACATAGTACTATTCTAATGAAACCTAAAGACGTTAGTAAGAAAAACGAAAACGAAGTATGGACGACGTTGTTTGGGTACCATTTCGGTGACTACCCACTACCAAAGTTTAAAGTAGGTGAGACTGTCAGGATATCAAAGTACAAGAGCATATTTGCAAAAGGGTATGAGGCTAACTTCACTGAGGAGCTATTCAAAGTGACAAAGGTTATACGCGGTGACCCTACCGTGTACGAGATAGAGGACCACGAAGGGGAACCCATCGTCGGTAAGTTCTACGAGGAAGAGTTGTCAGCTGTCGATAAAAAAGATGACGTTTACAAAGTTGAGAAGATAGTGAAGAGAAAGAAGGTGGGAGGTAAGAAAATGGTTTTAGTCAAGTGGCTTGGCTACGATAGTAAGCACAACTCATGGATACCAGAGAGTGATATTCAAAACATTGAGTAGTATATAATGGCTGAAGGAGGATTTGATGACATTGAAATGAAAAACCGTAAGGAAGAACGTGATAAGTTTAAATCATATGATGACGAAGAACTAAACGATGAACTTTCTGATACTTTTGAGCATTATGTTGATATTCGCAATGAGTACGCTAATAATAATATGCCGAGTGAAGTCCGTGTCAAATACGATAAAGTTAATGACAGGATAACTGAGATAAAAAGAGAGATAAATAGGAGACAACAACCTAAGGAGAGTGAGACGTCATTCATAGATAGTGACGGTGGAAAAACGGTGACAATCACCAATAATGTCAGTGGTGACGCCATGAAGGTCCCTTCAGTTGAAAACCTACCAATCACCGATGTACCTAACCACCCTGAAAACGACTTGCGTACGGCTTTGAGTAAATTTATGATGGATACGTATAGTATGGATCTTAATATGTACGACGATAATGTACTCGAGCTAGTCAAAAACTCAAGCATAAGGATAGGGACCAATAATGTTGAGTACAAACCTATTTTAAAAAATAGTGAGAGAGGTATACCACACATCGTCTTAAAGCGAAACGATGATGGTAGTTTAACTATTAACAGAACAAAGAAAAACGATAAGGCATCAACACAGTTCCTAAGTCTTATCGGTAGAATCGTTGAAAGGAACGAGACAAGTAGAGGACAGCCGATGATTGACACAACCCCTAACGACTCACTAATAAGAGGTCTAACAGATAGCGAGAACCGTGAGCTACAAGGTGTGGTAAACTCGTCAAATACTATAGACCCACAATCAAGAGTTGGTGATGACGGCGCTTTACAAGTTCAGGCAGATCACTATCAAGAAACAGTAAACAAAACACTAGAGCAATTAGATACGACTGAAGATGTGGATAAAATAAGTGAGCTAGAAGTAAGAATCAACGGTTTAAGAGAAGCGAGAGACAGAACAATTAATCAAAGAGAGGTGGAGGAGGTTAGGGAGCGACAAGAAGAGGACCTCACTCGGTTACAAAAAATAAAGGAGTGGTTTAGAGAAAATTGGTTGGGTGCCTCAGCTTTAGGAATAACCATAGCCTCTTTCATCACCACGATTATAATATCCGCTAGAAGCGTAGTCTTCAAAGGTGGTCAAGCACTTGGAAAACTAGGAAAAGCTATAACTAACCTAGCCACAAAGGCTGGCCCTCTACTGGCTGGACTGCTAAACGTGGTGGCAACTGCGCTAAAGTGGGGAGCTGCAGGAATATCTTGGTTAGCGTCTAATTTGTGGATCCTAGCGATAGCACTAGCTTGGTTCGTCTACGATCAGTACAAACAGAGGAAATAAAACATGTGTTATAATATATAGTATGAATACTAGTGAAAAAGAGTTGCTTCCTGGATATAGACGTCGTGAAATATCTGCTATCAAAGGCACAAGGACCCGTCACGTTGTGACACTGAACCCTAACAAAGCCAATCCAGAGGAGGAGTTATACATTGATATCCCAAAGACAAAGGGTAACACTTGCTTGGTACCCTCCAGTTTCCATCTCCTATTCGACTTCAAAAGTACGAACGCGAAATCATGGTTTCTTAATAACCTCTCGAGACTACTCTCTGAAAAACTGGTTATAAAACTAGCAGGTGAGACTGTGTACGACAACTGTGGTGAGAGTGTTATCGGTACGTACAGAGATTTATGGAGACCTAAAACAGAGCGAACGGCTATGATCGAATACGGCCTAGCAAACGAGAACCTTCGAAAGTTAATCTCGAAGGACGACAGTGGCGCGGCCAGTGGAAACGTACAAAAAGTTAGCGATGGTCTGATGTTCTCTATTCATGGCACCAAACAAAAGATTCAACTTGACAAGATTCTAGAAGATCATGGTTTATACGCACCGTATAATATGAACAATAATCTCAGGTACATAATCACACTCCCCAAAGCAACTGATATTATGGTGGCTCAATCTGGATCAGCTGTAGCTGGATACACGTTGGAGAACCTCGAATTGGAGTACGAAACTATCGAGAGTCAAGAGATCGCTGATGAAGTATCATCTCTATACGCATCCGGTAGATCTCTATCGTACGAGCACGTCACGCTAATGAAGACTGTGGAGTGGGATAAAGGAATCACACTTGTGAACGAAAACATTAACCTACCAAGAAAGTCAATGAAAGCTATCGTTCTACTCTTCACAAATAAGACAAGAACTGACAGTGAGGAGTTCGTCTACCCAAACATAGAGTCAGTCAAACTTACTATAGAAGGCGTGTCAAATATGGTATACAGTCAAGGAATACCAAAATCAAGACTATGGGTAGAAGCGAAACGACTATTTGGACGAAAACTAGACTGTGACCAGCATATGACTGTCCAAAAGTTTTACAAAGACGGTTTCGCTTTGGTTGTTGACCTTAGATCTATCGAAGATAACGCGAAAGTAGCCACTGGAAAAAAGATCGTGAATACTCAGTCAGGAATACTGATGGAAATCATTAAAAAAGTCACAACAGCAAACGTCATGTGTAGAATATTCATACTCTCCGACGGACTCGTAAACCTTATCAACAACGATCTACAGTCAATCCAATACTAAAACATATAGTATTCTATATGAAAACGCCTTTTAACATGCTAATTGTTGGTATGACAGCCTGTGGTAAAACACACTACCTATTGGATATGATAGAGAAAGAATACATGAAACATTTCGAGTACATCATTCTCATATGTCCAACATTTGAATGGAATAAAACGTACATAGAGTGGAAATACTTGAGAGACCCAAACTTTATCGCTATTCAGTGTGAGCAAGACAAGGTCGACGTATTTCTCAAATATGTGACTGGTATTTACAAAGGCATCAATTCATTGATAATACTAGACGATTGCGCTGGTGGGCAGGACGTCAAAAACAGAACAAGCGAACTAGTTAAACTAGCCTTTAGCGCTAGACACTACAACCTATCTACAATAGTCATAACACAACAACTAACCTCAATTAGTAAACCATACCGTGAGAACATCTCAAAGTTAGTAACATTCTACAACCCTAACAGAAACGATATGAAAATTATCGTAGACGATTATCTCAACGGAGTTGATAAAGCGGAAATTGAGAAAATAATAAAACAGTTGAAAGACAATGAGTACGCAAGATTGGAGATACTTCTAAGACATCCGTACTCGTACGAACTAGTTATTCCGCAAAAACAAAACACGTCGTATAGTATAGGACATGCCAAAACGTAAGACAAAAAATACTGATACAATCGACGAACTCATCGAAGACATACAAGAAGCAGAACAGGAAGTGATCGAGAGTCACAAACCAACACACCACAAGTTGACGACACTCCTCAAACTGATGTAGACAAGAAACGAGACGAACTAAGAAGACTCTCAGAGGACGGTGAGATAGACAAATCCGTCGCTTATCTCAAAAAGGCTTCAGATAAAGTCATCAACAAGATCTACGAAGAATGGGAGGTAAAAAGAATGGAGAAAGCGAACGTGTTTCTCTGTGATCTTTTAATAAGCAAGTTCGCCCACGCGTTAGGAGGGTTCAACGCTATTGAATCACCTGAAAAGCTAGAAAAAGAGTTGATCACTGACCAGCTACTTAAAAGAGACGTAGAGAAGTTTATATCATACGTATCCCCCTACCTCCCTTGTTTAGGGTTGTTATCGGGTGGACTAACAACTAGTAAACACGTATTTAGCCATATGGCTAGAGGGGAAACCCCCGAGGGGAAACCCCCGAATGAAGGAGACAGCGATATCTAATTACAATAATTTACAAAACGACTTAAAGACATGAGTATACACTAACTTAATGAGTGTAGAACGTCAGGAGCCAGTGGAGGAAAAGACAGCGAGACTCAACAAAGAGTTGTTATTTATCTACCAGATTAGAGAGATCAAACGACAACTCTTCGCTAAGACTATCTTAGAACGTGAGAAACTAGACGAGAGGTTTAAACATACTGTACTCGGGGAAAGGATGACTAGCCACGACAGAGAGTTGCAGCTTCTACGTACTAATACTCGAAAAACTATTTTGGGAAACGCGTGTGATGGTTTTAGAGTATAATTTATTTTTGTTTCATTTAACGAATTTTATTTAACGAAATTTATTTCGTATCGTTTTAGTAGTCTCGAAAGTGTGTGGTAACAGCACAAATTTTCCAATTTTAGTTGCGAAGCACGAAAAATTGGAAAAGTGTGCTGGTAGCCCCACTTTCTATACTACTTTCTTTGATCAGCGCACTAATTTAGAACCCTCCACAACCACGTTACTCCGCAAAGCAGAACTAGTGCTTACCCTTAACAATTTTTCGTTTGATGGTCAACATTATCAACAAATAAGTGGTGTTGCGATGGGCATCAAAATGGGTCCTAGCTATGCTAACTTATTTGTTGGTTATGTTGAAAAACAGATCTTTGAACAATACACGGGTCCCTTGCCTGATTTCTTCGGCAGATTTATCGATGACTGTTTAGGAACGGCGTCGTGTTCACGTGTCCTTTTAGAGCGGTTCATCAACTTTGTTGATGATTTTCATCCTGCTCTGAAGTTCACGTGGGAAATCAGCGAGACCTCTGTGTCGTTCCTTGATATTTTAATTTCGATTAATGGTGATTCGCTGAAAACGTCGGTCTCGTCCATAGTTTTCTTCTATTTTCATCCTCTCATCCCAACCACACTAAGCAATCCATCCCTTACTCTCAATTCTTGCGTCTTCGCAGCTTATGTAGCGACGACCAAGATTTTCAAGCCAAATCAATGGAAATGAGATCTTTTTTGTCCAACGTGGTTACCCTACCAACCTTTTAGACCTCGCCGTTCAGAAAGCTTTTCTCGTCCCCTGTTTAGACGCCCTTGAACCATCTTTGGAACAAGTTTCAAACAATAAAATTCATTTAGTTCTAACATTTCATGCTTTCAATTTTAAAGTTAAAAATATTATTAATCGGAATTTTCACATTTTACAAAATGATCCTGAGACGTCAGCCATTTTCACCGACAACCCTTTGGTATCTTTTCGCCGTAATAAAAACATTAGTGACTCCTTAGTACATAGTGCCCTTAAACAAAATACCTCGGCACCAGCGGGAACATTTTCTTGCGGCCGTTCCCGCTGTAACACATGCCCTTTTCTCAATCCCACTACAGTTATTACTGCCCCCAAATTCGACCACACAATCCGTCATTTTTTCATGCACGTCCACCAACATCATTTATTGTATTTCTTGCGATAAATGCCCTAAAATCTACATCGGTGAAACTGGGCGACGCCTTTCGGACAGATTTGCTGAACATCTTCGTTCCGTGGATCAATGATGGTGACAAACCTGTAGCCCGCCATTTCAACAGCTCCAACCATTTGGTTTCGGACATGAAAGTCTGCGCCATCCTTCCCATCTCAGGTGGTAACGCTAACCGCAAACGGCAAGAGAAGCGTCTCATTTTTAAACTTAGCACCACACATCCTCTTGGTCTTAACGAGCGTTTTTCTTTTATTTAATTTCCTACAAGTTTTTGGTTATTTTAGTTTGCTTGGAACCTTTATTATTATTATATTTTTTATTATTCGCGTATGCACTTTCATTCCTTTTCAAGTTTTTGTTTCTTATGCTAATATTATCGCCTAATCGGCTTGAATATTGGACCTGTCATTTCTCCCACCCCCTCAGTCTGCTTGCTGATCGACTGTAAAAATAGTAAATGATTTAACTTTTCCCATCTCATTAATTATTAGTTAGTTTATTTCCCGTGCATTTGATTGGCTACTTTCTACCTGTGACACCCTTTTGGCATATATATATATATATATAAGCCCTATTTATTTTATTTCATCTCGTCTTACTCTGATGAAGGGCTCCGCTCGAAACGTCAGTTTCTCGTCACAAAATTCTTGGCAGTTTACCACCTTTTCACTTTGCTATATATTCAAAACACTGTCTACGCAGCACTCTACTTTTATTTATATATATATATATATATATATATATATATATATATATATATATATATATATATATATATATATATATATATATATATATATATATATATATATATATATATATATATATATATATATATAAGTAGAGTGCTGCATAGACAGTGTTTTGGAAAACAACCGTTGGAAATACAATAATTAATTAATTTGGCCAATGAAGATGAAATTGCAGGATCAGCTATTTTGAGGATATTTGTACTGTGGCCATCAGCTCCAGTAGCTTTGTGCACGGACATCGATTGAATTGATTTCTCAATTTCAGATTCAGTTATATGAGGAATCACTAGAGTGTTCTTGGAAGTAGAACAGTTTGACGCAGTTGTTTTGGAAGAACTACCTGAGAATATGGAAGACAGAGAATCCAAACTTCGCGTGGTTGATTGACAAAATAAGTGTTTAAAACGTCTGCCAATTGCTGATTGTCAGTGTGGCGTTTCCTTCCTTGTCTTTTAACGAATTGATAACATTTTGGTTGTTTATGTCTTCCCTTGTCAGATTCTTAATTAATTTCCAACGTTTTTTAGGATTGTTTCTATTTGCTGCCACATGAGTTTTGAAATAATCTTTTTTACTTTGCCGGATTAGTCTAGTGACCATGTTTTTAGACTTGAACTTTGACCAGTCATCTACTTTTTGGGACTTTTTAGCTTTTTTAAGAAGTTTATTTCTTTCCGTGATAATTTTGTTAAGGTCGCTGGTAAACCAAGCTGGTTGAGATTTCCTTTTGATTCTTTTCTGTTTTATTGGAGCAAAATCGTTGAGAATACTAAAATGCAGGTTACACGCAAATTGAGATGTGGGAATGTGATTATTTACAAAAATATATATACACAGAAACAATTAACTGAAAAGAAAAGCAAATTTTATCCCTATATTTCTCTAGAACCACGGGATGCTTTATATGGGGAAGAACCTCGCCCGTACGTTTATTTAAAGAAACTAAACAAAATGAAAAAATACGTTATTTAGATTTTACATCCCTTTACCCTTTTGTACAAAAGGTTTTAAACTTTCCCGTCGGATATCCTACTATTTTACTTGAAAAAGATTGTGATACTATAGAGATCAAAGACGTATTTGGTTTAATAAAATGCTGTATTTTCCCGCCGCAAAATAATTTATTTGCTGTTTTACCAGTTAGGATAAATGGGAAATTATTATTATTATAAGGGAAATTATTATTTCCTTTATGTTATAAACGTTGTGTTGATAAATGTGATAAATGTGAACATAGTGAAAGCGAACGACAATTACAGGGTACTTGGACGAGTATTGAAATTAATGTAGCTTTTGATGTATAAAATAAAAGGGTATAAAATAATAAAAGGGTATACAATAATAAAAGGGTATAAAATAATAACCCTTTATGAAATATATCATTTTGAACGTGAAGAGAAATTTTTTTCGCAATACGTTAATCAATTTTTAAAAATGAAACAAGATTCTTCAGGTATACCTGTTGATTGTTTGAATGATGATGGAAGCAAAAATGATGCTAAAATTATTCAATTTTGTAATGATTATTTAAAAAATGAAAATGTTCATTTAGATAAAGAGAAAATAAAGAAAAATCCCGGATTTAGAACACTGGCAAAAACATTTTTAAATTTATTATAGGGGAAAATTTGCACAAAATGAAAACAAGTGTGATTTTAAATGATTATGAAGAATTATTACATATAGCTAATGATAAAAGTAAAAAATTAACATCGATGGATTTTATAAACGAATCATTATTACGTTGTACTTATGAGAAAATCGATAATGAATCATCGCCGCTAAAAACGGGAAATGTAATCATTGCGTGTTTCCTCACCGCTTATTCACGTTTACAATTATACGAATTAATTAATAAATTAAACGATCGAGTTTTATATTTTATACAGATTCTATTATTCTGATATTATTTATTTTATTCAAAAATTATTCTGATATTAAAACAGGTAATTATTTAAGAGATTCGACTAATGAATTAAATGAGAATGAATGGATTACACGATTTTGTTCAACAGGTCTAAAATATTATTCTTATATTACTAATTTAGATCATGAATGTATTCTTTAAAATTCTTTTAAAATACTTTAGTATTCAGTGTTATTTAAATTTAGTATTATTTTTAAATTCTTTAGTATTCTTTTTCTTTAAAAAATGAAAATTTAAAGAAAAATTTAATTTTTCATCATTTAATTTTTCATCATTAACACGGAGTTTTAAAAATCAGGATCAGGTTATAGAAATTAAATATCAAAATAAAATATGTAAAGATAGACTTAATCATATTTTTATTGATGATGAAGTAACAATGTTTGCTCATTTACATTTAATAAACGTTTTGTTAACAATAATTTTATTACATTTCCCTATGGGTTTTTAGATAACTGAAATAAATTATGTGTCACTACCCTTTAGACACCGTTTATGTTAACGTTATGTTGTCCTAGTCAAAGTGGAATACAATTATTGAAAAATATTAAAACAAATATTACACCGCCGATTGTTTATTTATATTCAATATATCATACCCTATACGCTGAAATGGAGAAAGTTCTTGTCGACCAAACAGACATTATTGTTGAATTTATTGATTGTCGAAAGGGTATTCCTCGCATTACCGATATACAAACCAATACAAATGAGAATACTTTAATAATATTAAATGATTTCAAGTTAGTTGCAACATCGTCTAAAGAAAATCTAATAGATAATGCAACTCAAGATATCCATCATCATAATATTAGTGTTATTTTTAACATATGGAAATACTGATAGATGGAAATGGGTAATTGCGAAATTTACGTGTCAATAGTCAATATTGTGATGTTTAAAAATTTAAGTAATTACAAACATATGTATACCATTTGTGATAATAAAAAATAAATGGAAATATATTTAATAAAGTATTATGTGAAATTAATAATCAACCCTATGGTTATTTGTTATTTGATAATTGTACAAAAGGTTATGATAATTGTAGAATTAGAAACAAAATATATTTCCTCATGAAATCACCATGATCTATGATTTATAATTAATAAAATGATTTTTTTTTAAATAAGGGACTTGTTGTTTTAGTAATGCTTTGGAAAAAAAACATTTTACCTATAAGTTAATCTAAGAGGAATTTATTTTAGTTAAAAAAACATGACAAGAAGAACACAAAGAGGCGAGGTTAATTTCCCCCGAAGACAAAAAGGGGGTTTTTCACCCTTATTACATGGACTATTTGGGGCTTTTTCTTTATCCCAAATAGGTGTGGGAATTAGGAAAAGAAAAAGAAGACAAAGGGTTTGAAAACATAAAGGTGGATGGAATGGATTTGAGTATTTATTATAGGAATAAAAAATAAATAAATGCTGTAAATAAGTAAAGGTGGATTTTCCCTGGATGGCGATGGCCATATTGATATTATTACCCTGGTTATATTTCCTCACGAAATAACAATGATCTTTGATTTATAAGAAATAAAATGATATTTTTTGCAAATAAAGGACTTGTTTTAGTAATTTTTTTGAAAAAACACCTATAAAATAATATAAATCACATGAGCAATTTATTTTAGTTAAAAAACATGACAATATGAAGATAAACAAGCGGGTCTTGGGATAGGGGAGTCCAAATAGGAAGGGGGTAAAAGACAAAAATAAAAAAGGGTATTTTACCCCTAATATTGGGACCCTTGGGGGTAGGACAAGAAAACAAAAAGGAGGGTTTATTCTTGAGCCTTCCTGGTGGAAGAATTTATTTTGAAAAACAATAAAAAACGCTGTAAATAAGTAATTGTGTTTTTTAATTAAAAATGTGCATCGTTAAAACTACAACATTTCTGATTGTTTTTACTCTTGTGACATACTTTCTTACATTTTTACTATAAATTCTAACCACTACAACACCTAAAATTGTTTCTATTTTTTTTATTTAGTATCGTTTTTTAACATTTTCTGTTTATTATTATTTCGGTCTTCATTACGACATTCATTGTATAAAGATAATAAACTCCATTTTCAACACACCCCAGTATTTTTGCTGGTATTTTGCAAGGTATTTTTTGCAAGGTATTTGTTTGAACATTAAATTTTAACCCTAGTTTTACACAATAATCATACCAATATTCGCGTTTATAAAAGGATAAATCTTTTGCAAAACTATAAAAAATACATATTTTCTTTATCGATCCATATAGCAAGCCAAGTTGACCGCTTTGACTTGCTTCGTCAGTATTCCAAATCCAACAAGAGAGATAAAAACTTTTTTCAGGAAAAGCATTCGCTGCAAATGTTCCCAATAACGTTGACGTAATTTTAAATTTCGTATATAACAAGCAGGCATTTGTAATTTTCTCAACGCTCCTAAAACATTGATCTGTTTAACCTGTGGAAGATTGTACATGTGTTTTGTTTGCTGATATTATGCGTTAAATGATATATTAAATCATGATAATTTACTTTAACATCGTTAATTTTTATTACATCTTTATCTTTAAAATGATTTTTTTTCTTTTCAGGAAATTCCCTTATTTGTTTTGCACTTATATTTGTGGGTGTTGTTTGTTTCAGTGGGGGTTCATCATCTTCTTTTACTTCATCATTATCTCCTCCCATCTCATTCCCATTTCTTTTCATCTTCTGTTGTCTTTTTGAAAACTAACCATACTTTCAGAGGCAAGTTGACCATTATCTATTTTCTGCATTTCTTCTTTCATTTTATCTTTACTTTCAATAAGTTCAAATTCCTTTTTATTTTTAATACCTTTCAATAATTTTACATTTTCACGATCGGCTTTTATTAAATCGAGAATTTCATTTAATTTACTGGATTAACTAATTATTTACTGTCATTTTTTTGTGTGTTTGTCAATCAATTTGTATGCTCTTTTATCTATTTTTTCTTAACAATCTTATGTAAAATATATTTATTATCCCTGGAAAGAGGAATAGATATTTTTTATTTGAAATATTTTTAGCAATGAATTGTATTTTATTAATTAATGGAGTATATAATAATTTATTTCTCTTATCCATATATGCTTTAAGATAAAAACAGCATTCTTTTTCTTTAATTTATTTAATTTAACTAAAAACATTATATTATCGTCGCAACTTGATGAAGAAGAAGACATTGAACATTCACTGCCCATTCCATCATCATCAATCTCATTGTCTTCATCATCATCATCATTATAACTTTCTTTTTCATCATCACCATCACATTCATCATCACTCGAGAAACCATCACTATCATCTTCATTGGTATTGCGTCCATTTTCAACTTTTTTTATTTCATCATCTTTTTATCTTCATTTTTTATTTCATTAATTTTGCTTCATTCATTTTTACGCATAAGGTGAAACGGGTGGAAACACAAGTGTATGTTCACGATTTAAGGGTATTTAATTCTGTTTTTTCTTACTCAACGTAATTCGGTTTGTTTTCTTCATATTTTTTACACCTTTTCGTAAAAAGTGTTGAAAATTAAATGTCATACAATAATATCGCAGGGGTATTTATTCCCACTCGAAGTTCATCTCGAAATTCTCCAATAAATATCAACGTTCCTTGAGCAGTATTTTGAGAAAAATGAAAATCAACATTAACATTCCTTAAGGTCTTGTGGGTTATACTGAAAGATGAGAGTCTCAATTGTCTGTTAAATCAAATGCTAGTATAGAATAACCTGCAACAAATTCTTCATAGATCATAGCCATTTCTACATAGGCACGATTTAATACCCTTCGTAATTTTGAGTAAGCTTCGGCTTGATTTTCTATTTTTCCAACAACAGTGTTATTTACCGTAACTTTAACGTTATCATAATTAGGCCAGGTAAAATTAAAAATATTACGATTATAAGCTCCATTCCAACTAGCTGTTCCAACAAGGGTGAAAATAATATATACACACGTGTAGGTACACTTCCATTAAACACATCTATGACTTGATGTGATCTTCATCCTGCAGATACTGTTTCAGTAATACTACCATAATTTGTTGTATAAAAATTCATTTCTTTATTTTGTGTAATCATTTATGTACTAATTGCCTGTGCCAATTGATCTTTGGGTTTAAAAATAGGAATTTTTATTTAAAATCCTCTAAGGCAATTGTTGTATCAGCAATATTCATATTTGTATGATTTTCACCCATCATTACAATTGAATTTAATGCACGTGCTAAACGTAATTAAAATCTATATATGGTGGGTATATACATTTCTTCTCCACCTTCACTAAATAATGCACAATCAATATCATCTATCAGTATCATCGTTTGATTTTGCAAAGCTATTGCGCTTAGTCTTCCCCCTGTGTTTACAACATTATTTCCGTCATCAAAACCCACGATACTGTCCATATGACTCGCCGTATCTAAATATGCTAACTTAAGCTCTTTAGAATCTTTATATCCTAACGGTACTTCACGCGTTAAAAATTGTACATATGATACTATGTGAGAAAAGTTATCTGATGGGGTAACCAAATTTTCATTTACTTTTAATTATCTAGTTTTCCACATTGTGCGAAGGGGCATCGATGTCACTGCAAACGCTGACCCTGCGTGATACAACTCCAGCAGCATTTTCTATTGATATTCCAGCAAAGATTTTGGCATCACTTTGGCGTTGCCATATTTTGTGAACGAATATGCTGACGAATTAAAATCATTAGGCGTTGCAATAACTTCAGCTTCACGACATTCAACAAACGTGTTGTTATACGGTGATGAAATAAAAAAATTGTAAAGGCGTGCTAAATAATATGTCATGTTTTTCTATCTCTTCAATTTTTTCACTCATTTTTTTATCAATTTTTTAAACGTTCCCAATACCAGGAAGAAACATACCCAGTGCCATTCGCGCTCCAAATGCACCTCCATTTTGTATTTTTTTACAAATCACCATCACTTATATCATCATCTACACAAATATTATCAGTGAATGCAACATTGAGTGAAGGTGTGTTCGCATTTAACAGAATGTTGATGGCTTCTTCAAATGATGCTGTGGAATCCAGTACAGTATTCAACTCGCTTTCTCCTTTAGTTGGAAACATATCCTTCAGTTGTTGAAAGTTGTGGTCTCTTTTGTTAAACATAGCTGTGATAGTGGTTTGCTTGAGACTATGCTGTATTGAAGTGAGATTGTTGTGGTTGATTTAGAAGTTTATTATTTATTTTTGCCCATATTGAAGTATTAAAATAGAAAAATTATTACATTGATTATGAAATTGATTGGGCTAGGGGCCTACTAGAAACCTATAAGGCTTTTTAAATAAGACCCCTAGTGTAAGTTATATATTTTAATTATTACATAGTCAGTTCGATAAAATGTGTATAGTTTAAAGGATAAAGATAATTATTTATATTTGCAAAGTAAGAATAAGATAAAGAAGAAAAGATAAAGAAGAAAAGATAAAGCAGAAAATTGATAAATTTACGACATAGAAAATTATTAAGTGCAACCCAGTGAAATTCAGTGAAAGTGATACAGTAATATAACGTAATATATTTACAGAGAAAGTATCTATATTTTAATAAGTAGTAAAATGTTGAATGATTTAATTATTCAAATAGAAATTCTTAGTTTCCCTTTTAAAGCTATTAAAGGATTTAATATTTATTAATTTAGTTTCCAAACCATTCCAAATATCAATACCTTTGTTGGAAAGAGTGTGCTTTACATAATTTGTTCTTTTGTATGATTTGTGAAGTTTTGAAGCATTTCTTGTGTTATGCTGATGGATTTGATCGTTTGATACAAAATAATTTGTAAAAACTTCCGGTAAATTTTTGGTGTAGTGATAACGAAACATGAACAAGCTAATCAAATGATCATTGATTTTAAAGATATTTAATATTTTCAGATTTTCAAAAATTGGTTTAGTGTGTTCCATATAAGAGTTGAAAGTCATTAACATCTTCCTTGTTGTCATCTATCACAACAGCATAATTTGTATTTAATAAAGATTTCTTCACCTTTTTGGAGGGGTTACAATTATAAATTCACTTTCCATCATGCCTCCGTTATCACTGGAATCTGATGAATCTCCTTTAATTTGTTCGAGGGTGGTTCGTTCTACCAAATAAAATGTTATATCTTTATATTTATCAAGCTGGAATAACTGGGTACGGTCCCCTGGTAATGTCAAGACTTCAGTCCCATCAGGATACAATAATGCATAATTTTCGGATCGATCGAAATTTCGATCATGGGCGGCGTGTTTCTCAATACTTTTTTACAAGAGATCTACCTTTCTTATATTCACAGGAACACGAACCAGCATTCCTTTATCTTTGCTCGGCTTTAACTCCCTTTTGACAACTTCATCACCCCAATATTAACTAGGACTTCCTTTTGGGGGTTCACATTTATTTTTCTTTGCTGTTGAACCACAAGACTGATTGGCACCTTTCTCATTTTTGCGTGAAACGATATCTCTATTGAACTCTTCGAACGATAGTTTCCTTCTTTTTAGTTTCCTTCTCAAACGATCCGTTTAATGTTGCACCACAAACATGGCAAAACGTAAATTGCTGTAGCACATCGCCCTACACTTATGGCACTTCATTGAACTCCGTCATGTCAAAAATACAAAATTAATCAATGGTCGTGTAATACTTCATGTTAGCATTTTATATTTTTACTGTGTTTTTGTTTGTGCTGCAGTTTGTGTTGTGTTTTGTTCTTGTGTGTTGTGTTTTGTTCGTGTGTATTCTGTTTTGTTCGTGTGTATTGTGTTTTGTTCGTGTGTATTGTGTTTTGTTCGTGTGTGTATTGTGTTTTGTTCGTGTGTATATTGTGTTTTGTTCGTGTGTGTATTGTGTTTTGTTCGTGTGTATTGTGTTTTGTTCGTGTGTATTGTGTTTTGTTCGTGTGTATTGTGTTTTGTTCGTGTGTATTGTGTTTTGTTCGTGTGTATTGTGTTTTGTTCGTGTGTATTGTGTTTTGTTCGTGTGTGTATTGTGTTTTGTTCGTGTGTATTGTGTTTTGTTCGTGTGTATTGTGTTTTGTTCGTGTGTATTGTGTTTTGTTCGTGTGTATTGTGTTTTGTTCGTGTGTATTGTGTTTTGTTCGTGTGTATTGTGTTTTGTTCGTGTGTTGTGTTTTGTTGTGTGTGTTGCATGTGTTTTGTACTTATGGGCCACCAACTATTCCGGTCATAGCGCGCCAGCGATACATCAGCGGTTTTCGCTATGAAACTGCAAATCGAGCATGGCGTCTGGCCAGCGCAAATGCCAAAAGGAGCTAAGCGCAAGGAGTTAGTTGTCTTCAACTCGTCCGTTGTGTTATACGGTGACGCGTGACGGTGGTAATAAAAGGCGAAAAACATATCCTAGAGCATTATCCCCCTTACCATCTGGCATCTTCACTCCTTCATCGATAAACTTATTGTTGACGCACACTAAAATTTAATCTATGTTATCGAAATCGACAAATCCTAAAACTGGAAGATGACTATAACATCAAAAACTATGGCTCAATAATTCTCAAGTATAACAACATGAAGAATACAAGTAATTCTATGATGATAAAGATAACCGATGAGCATGTAGTATAAACCAACCATTGGTCATCAACCAATATTACTCAGTAAAATTATTTGCGCCATAATTTTACCGGAAGTAAAATACTCATAGGTTTAACTGCTGATCAAGCGGACAGCTTAGCAGCTATCCTTTAATATCACGTGTCCATAATATAGAGCACATTCTAGCGATCAAATCGGTACCAAATATGTGTACCTTCGACGGATTTTCTGGGCGAAAATGAAGATGGAGCAAGCGTATTTTCATTAACCGGAAATCACTATGAAGGATAGAGCACTGCATTGGTATTTCGTCTCTATTTCTAAACTTTTAGTTATTTTCAAACGAAGAAACGCAAACTATTTTTGTAGCGTTGTAGCTAATAAATTTCAGGCATGAACTATAATAGTATATACTACGGTGATTCAGTCCGGCAAATTAACAAATCTTTATCGGTATGGAGTTATGATGGACTAATGTTTCTACTTTTGCGTAATCCAATCCTCAACCAGTCTATCACACGGAAAGCAGAAAAGAAAGCCAAATGCCGTAAATGACGTCACACTCATTACCATTTCTGACAAACAAATCTTTATAGCACATCAACGAAAAGCTCAAATCATAAAATATTTTGGCATTCAACTAATTTCACTTCATGTAGCATCTATATCCGTAATATCGTATTTGGGGTCATGGGCACTTTAAGTCTATGTCGCTTAAGAGCCAATATTGAAACGCAAGCTATTTTTCAAACATTAGGCCATAATATCTATGAGAATGTGTTGACTTGACGTGTTAGAATAACCTGCCGGTCCGGCAAATTGAGAATATGTATTATTTTCGTTTATATTTGCGAAAATGTTATGTTTCTCTATATATTTCATAGTAAAATGTGTGGCCATTTTGAGAGTTGTTTATGTTAGAAACCGCTTGCGAATCGCTGGCGCATGGCCGAAAAAGTTGCCCATGACAAATAATCGTTGTTCGTTCGTATAAAAAGGCTGTGTAACCACGGCTTACCCTACTCGGAAGAGAGAAGAAATATTAAAGGGAGGAAAGCGATATCACGTGATAATTTGAATTGAAAATAACCGGTTCCTCTTTCAATGTAGTTCAATTATTCTGCCACCAACATCTTCTCCTTCTCTAGAAGCGCAGTACTTGCTATGTTTTAATGAAAAAACTTTATGCAAAAGACTAAAATAAAAATACCAAACTTATCCTTACAATGGCTCGATGATAATCGCAAGTTACATGGAACGGAAGTAAATTTGAGGAGATGGGAACAATAGATTGATGATGTCATAGCATTTTCAGCGCCAATTTCCGTGTGGCAGGGAAATTGCGAGTTGATGTCAGACCGTGTCAGACGTAAGTATTTGTATATATTGTTGTATTTTCTTGTTGTTTTCTTCAAAAGTTTGGCTTGTATACACCTTTATGCTTGTGTATACTCATGGCCGTGTTTTAATACGACGAATCGAATGTCGATCAGATCTATGTTACGTTATATTATTATTACGTTTATTATATTGCTTGAAATAAAAACTTTAAAATCGAATGAGGCCAAAAGCCACTGTGTAAAAATATATTTAATATGGTTAAGCTTTCGTCGTGCTACGACATCATCATCATGATGGGATTGCTTTTCATGTTTCGTTGTCATACTCACTGCTTCATCTAATAATTCTTATTCTTCATCTAATAATTCTTATTCGGCTCTGATTCTTAAGGAAAAATGCCACTGGCTTCCTTTTCTTCCCGAATTTTCCTTTTGAAACGTACAATCAAAAACTTAAAGTGACAGCTTTTTTAGTCACTGTAAGCTCAAGCTCAAGCCAGAGGTCTTCAAGTGCAATAGTAGTGAGTGGCTGATAGTGTCGATAGTGATATTACTGGGTTTGATTGGGAGCACGGTGAGCGTACCTGCAGCGTGGCTACACAGCAGTATAGTCTGCCTGTTCAAAAAGGGTGCACGTGGAGATGTCACTACGAGTGAACGCTCCATTACTGCTGGCACTACTGAAAACAATGTATGTGGAACGACGGCAACCATCACCGGTAGACGGCAATCTTTTGACGTACTTGTGGGCTGTCGCCAAGGAGGGTAAGAATCACCAGTCTGCATCAACTACTACTTTGACTTTTGCTTAAACGTCTAAAACTAGAAATATGTGTACGCAACAACCCTCGCCCGCTTACTGTTTGAGGGTTTAATATTGTAGTGTTCAGTTATTATTTTAAAATAAGTCAATAATTCATTTGCCAATCTGAACAGATTTTCAAACTGCTTATTTTTTGGGTGCAATTTGTTGGTAGTGCACTGAAGAGAACATGAGTGGGAAAGTCTGCCATCATTAACTTGTCTCGGAAACAGGGTTAGAAACCAATTGTGTAACTCTTCATTATTGAAATTAATAATTAATTTTATTAATTATTAATTTTATTAATAATTTTATTAATTGTATAATATTAATTTCATTAAAGTTAATTATGTCAGTTATGGTTTTCATAATAAATATTCAACATGCATGTTTAACAGTGGCATACTCATAATTTTACTCAAAGTACAGTTGTATTCATGAGACTGCATAACCTATGAATGATTTACAATACTGACAATGCACATATGTACATACATGTACCCTACTGTAATACTGTATGTACTGTAATCTGCAATGTTCCTTATTGTCTAATTGTCAGTATAAGCAGATACCAAAAGATTCAATGCTTAAATTTATTACAGACCAAGAGTGTTGTCTGACTATATTCATAAGCTTGTTAAACCTTTTATTCTGTTAGAAGACTTCTGTTGCTTTTATTAATATTATATAATTGTGCACATATACATATACCGGTATTTCAATGGTATTCAAGTACTGGTAACACAATTTCAAAAAGATGAAATGACAAAAGCCCAATGCAACAAAGAACATTGCTTAATCTAATTATTTCACCAATATATAACATTAATTCAGGATGAAAATTGCTTCAGCTGCTTGTTATCAGTGAGGTGATACCACCATGTTTAATCCCTAACATGTTCCCCTGACACAGTGAGTGTTAATCTACCCAATTATACATTATGCAGTGTATATCCTACAAAAGGCTCTGTGTAAAAATATACATTGCAAGCCTAGGACTGGCATTGTCCAGGCCTAATCCAGGACAAAGGTGTTTATACAGACACACTAAGCCATTGACCAGAGCAGCATGCCATATACAGTATCATAAACTCTGCAATTCAAAGTTTGTATTAATATTTGTTATTCTGCAATATTATAAAGCGCATAATCTCGTTGTGTTAGCCGAGAAAACAAGCTAGCAACAACACTACGAATCGAAAATCATTGAAATTTGCATAGTTCACTCATGCCACTCATAGCAAATTAAGTGTTGCTCAAATTTGCTAAAGTAAGATGGAGCTGTAAAGGCAGTACATAACAAAGATTCAAAGACGAAACTGGTCTAAACTATGCGCTCGTTCCTCATTGTTCTGTTTTAAACTTCTCTTCTCTTATCAATACCTTACTGATCTCTCCAAGTCTACTCTCCAAGTCTGACTAACATATAAACGAAGTCGCTTACCTACATGTAGCAGCATTTAATATTGTAAGCATCACCAAACTTGTCGCCTTTGTTGACGGTCTTTTAGTAAGCCGTATACTTTCTGTCCCGTAAACAGGGCAACCAACCAGAACCTGTGTCTGCGCGTAATGGACTGGGACACAGGCCACGTTGATCCTGAATATAAACAAATAAACTGAATGTGAGACTGGAAACGCTAGGATTCCCGTGATGAGGGACTAAACGCCAGTTGCCACACTCGCCCTCAGGCCTTCGGCAGGCGCTTCGCGCCGGGCGAGGGGACAAAGTGCTAACGGGAAAATGAGTGGAGTTGAAGTCTTACGCTGGATCTTGTACGCAGAAGAGGCACAAACGCTACTAGAGATCATTGACAGACCCAGATTTTTTGGAATGAAGAACTGGCGGTGGCCGAGTCCCATATTGAATAGGAACGGACCAAATAGAAAACGTGTGTGATTTCGTATACTTGGGACATATTACAAACCGTCAAGATGGGTGCTTCACCGAGCTACATACGTCCAGGGCGATTGTCAAGTATGGTGATCTTTCCAAGTGCTAGGCGGCTCGCAAATCAACATGGCAACAAGGCACAAGCTGCTGGAGGCATGCGTTAGGTCGTCGAACTCCCGCGAAATCAACGAACTTGAGGTTTGCTGCTACGAGTGCTTGCGTCGCATGGTCAAAGGCGGATTCTCCCGTAAGCGCGATCAGAACACGGGCGAACAGCTTTTCAGCTACACGCACTCAATTCACCAGCGTCCAGTACACACTACTTACTAAAAAGATGCTCTTCGCAAAGTCTAATAAAGCCTATTTCCTAGACCCATGGATCCATATTAGCAAACTTTTACTGGTGGACATTTATCAAGCGAAAAGCGCCATCCCAAGATAGTCAAATTCGCCGAGCTTCAACGTCAGATATTTACGTTTCTCGAGAAGCCGACATCAAGTCTGCAAATGTAAGAAGGAAAAAATATATAGGTCTTGAATTGCAATGCTTGTCCATGCATTACCCCTTATTATTTTGGACGATATTTTAAGATCTCAAACTGATTAATAATTCATGAGCCGAAAACAAAGGAAATCAGCACCGAGACGGGGTTTGGATATCGGAGGAAGAAATTGCAAAAATTAAGCCAACTTTCACCTCGATTCAGTTTCTCTTAAAATACTTAATTTCTTTGAGATGTAATACCATGACTGATAGTATATTACAAGTAATATTTGGCATTTCACTCGATTGAACTACATATGTTCTAAGGATTTATGATGAAGAAAATTTCGAGTGTTGGAATAAATACATTTTAAGACCAAACCAGGACCAGTTGAGAAAAATGGGTCATCACCTACCTATACTATCAAGCTTTGTGATTGGTTGATTAAAACAATAAAACAATAGAATCAACCACAAAGAAACCAATGTCCTAACCTAACCACTTTTGTTCCATATAGCCAATCGCAAAACCTGTTCATTTTAGGTACGTATTTACTGAGAAAAATTCAACTTCAAGGCCTTCCGGCTGGAATTGAACTTGCGACCCTGCGATGCTAGTGCAGTGCTCTGACCACTGAGCTACGAATGCCGTTGCCGAGAGCCTGGTCACGAGTTCTGTATATAGAGTGTGGTAATGCCGAGATAAGATTCTATTATAAGTAATATTACAAGTATTACAAGTAATATTTGGCATTTCACTCGATTAAAATACGTGTTCTAAGGATAGCCACGCAACGATAATCAGCGACTCTCAATTCAAACACAATTCAGGAAAACCGTCCATTAGATTTTACCCAATAAACCACCTCAACGACAGTTCCGTCAAAAGTGCATTTTTGATACCCTTACACCCTGATTGAGTGTCCCAGTGCAAAGCGTTCCGCTCCAAATGTTGATCGATCTCAACCTACACCCAAACCACTCTCCCCGACACGGACGCTCCTCCATACACACGCTTTCTTTGTGATCAGTTTTGTGACAGGTGGCGCCACCTGTTATGGAAATTAGTCCGTTTGTTGATCCCCTTGCGATGACAACAAGCGGAATCACATCGATAACATGCGCGCGCATCGTTCTTAATGCTGTCTGTGTGTTGGCGATAAAGTGTATAAATTAAATACGTAAGTGTATGTCAACCAATGCTTAAGTAGGATTTATATGATAGTGCGACAGATGTCCTACAGCTTACACTCAAACGTACAAATTCTTTCAGAATAATCATGATCTAGCCTCCTCCGCAGGCAACTCTGTGGCTCTTTTCCCCTGTTTTGGCCATTTTTGGCTTGCTCGCACATTGACTCGGAAAAAAGAAGCCACAGAAGGCTAATCCTGATCGCAATTCGCTTTAAGTTCTGCGATTTAATTGGCTGTCCAAGTGCGACGCGTCGCACTCCAAATTTGGTCGAGGTGTCTAAGGCATCGTGCTCGTTGGGGTTAAACTAAACGAAGCCATTGTGCTCGTCGAAATCAAACTAAACGAAGCCGGCCACTGCGCTCGTTGGGACGAAACCGTTGTGCTCGTCGAGATAAACGAAGCGATCGAGCTCGTTGAAGTCAAACCATGGATAGTAAATAGTCTATTTACTATCCATGGTCAAACTAAACGAAGTTATTCTGAGGTTAGGCCAATTAGCAAATGTTAGCCACTTTGAGGTTAGACCAACCTGATTTAAGTATAAGACCATTCCTATCATTACATGACTAAAATGGAACATTGCAATTCTCTGTTATCTGGTTTGCCTAAATATCTAATAGACAAACTACAACATGCACAAGACTCTGCTGCACGTCTATTGACATACACCCGGAAATATGACCACATCATTCCAGTGCTGAAAGAACTCCATTGGCTACCTATTACTGAAATAATTGATTTTAAAATTTTATCGTTAATTTTATGTTAAATCAAGGAAAATTGCAGATGATAATAATCCCTGGTCGATATTCATGCATGTACCATTCAGTTGTCGAATCCAATAAAGCAGTCACTGTAGAATGCATGGGTCTAAAGCACGACTGATATGTATTAAGCCAATTATTGTCTGATAAATAGTCATTTCTGATTATACACAATCCTCTCAAAAACCTTTGATAAGTCTGTAATTAGTTGGAATAAATATAAAAAAATAAAAGCAAAAAAAAAAAAAAAAAGCAAAAGAAAGCTGAAAAGAAAGCTGAAAAGCTGCTTTGTTCTCAAAAGAACTAGATATAACATGAAAAGGAAAAATAAGAGAACTTCGATGTGTCGAAAAATACACGTATATTCATGGTGACGTTTCAGACGATGCGTCCTTCTTCAGGTCAGTGTCCTTCAGGTCTATAATTATTTGGTTGACGTTTCATATAAATATCCCGAATTTAAAACAGTCCTAACCCCAACATAACCCTAATCCTAACCCTCACCCTACACCTAATACTAACCCTAACTCTTACGATAATGCTTTATTTTAGAAATAACAGCTGATTTTAATTTCGAATTTTACTACCGATAGTTTATGTGACGTCATTTCGGGATTTATATGAAACTTCACCCAATTATTTGGATCATCTTTAGCATTTCCCTAGCCTGTGTGGCGGCGTTAGGGGGAGGGAACGCCTGCCCGAAAGACCCATGTTTTTGGATTTCCGCCCACATGAAAAACTGTCAAAAACAACCAATCAGCGACTAGCGGGCTTTCCTCAATGATTAAAACATTTCACTTCGAGCCGAATCGTGAAATATCCGTCTGAAACTCCGTAAAAAGCTCGACTGCATCTGGTGGAAACAAGATTTATTTTGAAAATGTATTCAAGCAATTGTGTAGACATGGAAGCTCAGAGACGTGTGACTCTCTGGCTGAGGCTTGTGAATCAATCGGCTTTGCATTACTACGCAGTGAAACTTTCTCCGAGCGGGTTTGTAGGTCTTGCGGCAGAAAAAATAAGAAATGCTTTTGAATTTTATAACTTTACGAAATCAGTATTAACACATGCGAAAGGAGACAGCAATGTTCCACCAAGTCAACGGATATCATTAATAGCCCTGATAGAATGAAGCGACATCTGACTGCCGAACACCGTTACTCCAGAATGATATTTTGCCAAGAAATTTCATATGCAAGACAACGTAGAAACCATCACTTATATACGTCTAGCCTAAGTCTCTTTATTCTGAAACGTCGAAGGAATTCTCCGAAGGGCCAGAGTCAGAGAGCATTGTTGAAACACCTGAAGACAAAGACAAGGTAGAAATCACAATAATATAGCTGCTTCCCCTGCCGACTTATAATCACGCGCTCGCACGAACGTCTGGTAAATCTACAAAATCAAACTCCATAATCAAACTCTTGCCAAATCCCGTTGGTAATACCATCTAAACATATTTTTCTGCCAGCAGCTCCCTCGTAGCAACTTTTTGTTCCTGTTTTAATTTAAAGCTACGACCAGCAACGAACTGAAGATCGGTTAAAGCTTTCGAAAGAAAATAATCTACCAACACAGTTTTTCTATAAAAGTCGCCATTTTTAAATGTTTATTTCCTGACAGGACACCCTGAATAATAATGAGTTCCAAAAACATGGGAGGCGTTCCATCCGCACTCATCCCAGTCCCCGGTCCCCTCCCCCAATCCCTAAACGCTTCGCAGGCAACCTTTGCCATTTTCTATAACGCGCTCTCCTATATAAATTGCATGTAGTCCGAGACTGCGACGTTCGAAGGAAGCTTAAACCTAACTGAATGTACCCAGAACGAAGCGAAAAACCTCGAGGTCGGACTTTAGAATGCACAGTTTGGCAGCGGTGTGACTTAAGCGAATTTTGTCCACATTAAGCACGACGACGATGCATGAAGAAAAATCACACACCGTGACGAACACTAAATGCTTAATGTGGCACCCACCATGTTGACCAATCTGAAAATTACTCTCAGCGGGATCCCCGGTAGACTGTAGTATAATGCCGAGAAAGACAGTTTTAGCCATTTCACCGTTTGCCACACGGCAGCAACTTCGAAAGCAAACTTTATGGTAGGATTCTTCGTGCCTCGTGTACCGCAGCTGAGCATTCGTTTATATTTCCATGGCTGCTCCAGTCCAACCAGACGAAGAAGAACTCAACGCACCACAGCTTGTGGTACAGTTCCCTCCAGCTCAGCAAGAAGCGCCACAGCCAGAGTCTGTACAACCGTTACCTGTAATTCCTCCACAACATCTGCTGCCGGCTGTTCAGGTTCCTCCGGTTAGTGGGTTTAATCCTATCACCTGGTATAGTGAAAGTTCTATAATACATTTCTCTCATGCTGTCAGTAAACGTTACATTGAATAACTCAAGAACGAGATAAGATATAAAAGAACCGTAAAAAGCCAATCTTTCTCGTTTTAGGAGTTATTTCAAAAAAATCAATAAAAAAGTCCTCTCGATTTTCGTTTCATATACCCTTAACTTTAATTCTAAGATTACGTTAACTGATTTTACGCTAGGGCACAAGTTACGAACCAGGAATGTTTTGGTACCAGATTCGTTTTGACGTTCACGCACAAAAGTATGAATCTGGAATTGAAACTTCCCGATTTGGTCGCGTGTCCGGAGATTTTGAATCCGGAATACGAAGTGGAAACATTGAATTCTGAATCTTTTATAGTGAATCCGGATATTTTTCCGCCCTTAGATTAAAAATTATCGGTAATTGTCGAAAAAGGTAAGATGAGATGACTCTGTGGGACCTTTTCCGAAGATGGCGCGTAGTCGGCTTTTGTCGACCTTCGGAAGACCGTGAAAAGGATATTAGGGTTGGTTAGGGTTGCACTGTTTGCTCCCGAAGCCGACAGTGACGTACTGCAGGTCGCCATCATCGGAAAAGGTCTCACAGAGTCATTCCGTAATTGTCAGGGGTTAGATGGGGAAATCCCAAGCGGGGATTAGGGTTATGACGAAACACTAGGCGGGGGGGGGGGGGGTTATGATAAAACTCTAGGCGAGGAGCTAGGGTTAGGATTAAAGTTACGATTAGGATTAGTGTTAGAATTGGGATTAGGGTTATTAATTATTATTATGCGTAATCTAAGTGATTATGCATTATCTGAGTGAGGCCAAATGTAACATATTTATCAAGTTGCAGTGGATGCATCTGGAAACTTGGCTCCAGATCGTTATCGAAAAAGGAAATGGTCAAATGGCGCATTTTCGAAATGACGTCAACCTATATTGATATGCTCACCTTTGACCATCAACACTCGTATTTGTGATCAAGTGCAAAAATGATCAAATGTAGTGAAAACTTCAATTGGAAATAAACTCTTTTATTTGAAAGTACTGTTGAAACTATAAAGATTACCACTTACAACTCTTCCATATCTCGCTTCATTCTGGAGGTATTAATATTTGTTTGATATGTAAATTCTCACTTAACAAAAACGTTTAAAGCAAAAACTTGTAAAGTAAACAAGCTACTTACCTTTGAATTACCTACAGAATTTAGAACGACATTAACCTATTCGAACAAACAAGGTTTTTCAATAATTTCTTGTGAGTTGTGGAACATTTAGGACACTAGAACACGAAGAAGAAACACAATGTTCGATATGCCGCCCCATGGACTAACTATGGCCCGAATAGCTGCGGTAAAAGCGAGTTTAGTTCGACCATGGTCCGACTGACGTTCAATATATCATTCCATCAATCAAACTACACGATGACTACATGACAACTGATATAATATATTTTCATAGGCATATAAATTATCTCCGCTAACCTTGTTTTAATATAAAATCTATTTTGAATTTTCCACATGACAGTGCAACCCATTCTCGTCCTCAATTGACTATTTAACAATTAGACTGTTTAACAATTAGACAATGAGCCCGAGTTGACTATCAGCTCTTAGCAAAAACTGACCATGGTCCATTACAAATGCTGCATTCTGATTGGCTATTCAACCGTTGTTTATTCGTGATATAGACCATGATGGCGAAATGCGCCCAAAACAATGGCAGAAAACTCTCGCTTTAGGGAGGTTTCAGATGAGTTTTTGGATAATGTTTTGGAGAATGCATGATTTGTAATAGTCCACTAATTTGTTTCCACTAAAACAATTAGACAACTCGTCCTCGTTGTCTATGAGCGAATAGTCACTATTCGCTCTTAGTAGAAACTGACCATGGTTTATTACAAATGCTGCATTCTGATTGGCTATTCAACCGTTGTTTATTCGTGATATAGACCATGATGGCGAAACGCGCCCAAAACAATGGCAGAAAACTCTCGTTTTGTGGAGGTTTCACATGAGTTTTTAGATAATTTTTTGGAGAATGCATGATTTGTAATAGTCCACTAATTTGTTTCTACTAAAACAATTAGACAACTCGTCCTCGTTGTCTATGAGCGAATAGTCAACTCAGAGTTCGTTGACTATTCGCTCATAGACAACTCGGACTCGTTGTCTAATTGTTAAATAGACAACTCTGACTTATTGTCTAATTGTTAAATAGAAAACGAGGTTAGTTGTCTTATTGAGCTACTCTACATTTTGAATGGGGAGACTTCTACAAACAAAAAGGTGAAACTATCTGAAAATTTGGAACAATGTTTGATAAGATATCAAAATGTAGAGTAGCTCAATGGTACATGATAAACAATCGCTAACAAAAAACGAGATTGTAATTACTTTGCTTCAAATTTGGTGTAGATATACTCCATAGGCATAAGCGAATTCATTTTATTATTCACAAATATCAAACAGAACAATTTTCCATTACTTTCGGGCAATGTGTTCATGATTTCATCACTCGTATATACATTTAGCGGACGCCACGTTTGGCCTAGATTTCAGGTATTGCTTGCAGAGTGAATATGTCGTGGCTTCTCATTGGTCAGGATAGGAATATCCCAGTTATCAGAAGGTTTGTAATTGGATAACGCTACTAGTGGTCTATCACCAATAGACCACTAGTATCTCAGCCAGTCAGAATGCCGAATTTGCAACAGACCACTAGTTGGTTGATACTAATTACTAAACACTGGTAGACTAATTATAAATGCGTGGCAAATCGACGCATTAGGGTTGAGTGAGTTTGAGCCCGAAGAAATCTCCGGTGAGTAAAATCAAAATGGCGCCCGGTTGATCAGGGATTTTAAGAATGAAGGTGATCGATAAGGAATTGGGATTACGGATATGTACATAGAAATATAGTGTGTTAAATCAACTATAGTAGTAATTATATATTACTACTATAGTTGATTTATAATGAATATATATATATATTCAATGTGTGTGGGACTGGACCGAGCTCTAAGCCAATCAGAATCAAGAATGATTTGAATTGACCAATCAGAGCACAGTCCAGTCCCATATTTCCAGGGAGGTTGAATAATTTTAAGGTGTGGTCACCCTGTAAAGAGCGACCAGTAATCAAATCAGGGGGGATATGCAACTGGTCGTATACAAGAGGTTTTTTGTATTAAAAATATTCAAATGAGGTGGTCGCAGTATATATATCACATTATGATCGTGTTGTTGTACGACCAGTTTTTGATCGTCCCTGAGTTTTACGACCAGAGAGATTGAAGGTCATTCTAGGTGAATAGTGTTAAGCAAGTACTGACGTCTTTTGCTATATAGGGTTGAAAGCATTGATGAACCAGGAACAGGATGTTTAGTAACAGATTTTAGTGTTTCAAACAACTGATGATCAGTGGAATGTTTGCACAGAAACCAAACATGTCTAAAGTGAAACTCGTGTCAGAGCCACAAGAGTACTTCGATATGCTGACGGCTGACACGAGTTTCACTTTAGACATGTTTGGTTTCTGTGCAAACAGCAAACTTTCCACTGATCATCAATTATTCGGAACACGGAAATCTGAGACTAAGCATCCTGTTCCTGGTTCATCACTGCTTTCAACCCCATATAGCATTCGCGACAGCACTTATTCAGATCATAATTCAATGTGATATATATACTGACACACACCCCGTTTGAAAAAGAAATACAAAAAATACTATTATACAAAACCATCATACCTCACCCGATGTGATTTATACTTACACGTGCCATCCAAAAAAACTTCCATATTTTTATTTGAAGAGTTGTAATGTTTTTTGAAATAAAAATAAACCAACATTTTGGCTTATAGAATTAATCATAGAAATTTCCATCATGGAGCTCTTACCTCGACGCCAACTTATGGCCGAATGACTGATATTCCCTAGTTACTGTATTTTTAAAAATGATATTTCCTCAAAATATTTTATTAGATGATATATCTCAAAAAATTATTTGGGTGTTTTTTGCGAAGTCTTCCAAAAAGTTTGAGAGATGGGGTATCTTGCAAAAAGTATGTTCTCAAAATAATTTTAGATGAAAATATTTCAAAATAAAAATTAGAGTTGTAATGTAATGATATTTCCTCAAAATATTTTTAGATGATATATCTCAAAATATTATTGGGTGTTTTTTGCGAAGTCTTCCAAAAAGTTTGAGAGATGGGTTATATTTGAAAAATGTTCTCAAAATATTTTTAGATGAAATATTTAAAAATAAAAATTAGAGTACCTTGGGAAAAGTTTTATACCGTAAAGTGTTTTAAAAAATTTGGAAGAAACCCCAAAAAAATTTTAAGAGAATTGTTGAGTATATAAGCAGGTGTTTTTCATATTTTTCAGTTGTGTGTCTACTGTTGTGTGTGTATTGCTCGCTTGTAAGTTGTGCTTCGGTACAAGACTCTGACATCTTCCAATGTGCCGTAGTATTTTATTACTAAACTGCATTGCCGCGCGTTCACCCGTAGTCGAATTTGCGATTGGAATGAGATTGACTCTGGTCCATAGCAAAAATCAGGTCATCCCTTATTCTATCAATTGCTTATTTTACGCCAGGGTTGTTCGTTAGCGTATGATGAAAGAGTTAGCTATAGTAAAACACACACGATGTAGAAGTTGGATGAAATTTTTTTTAAATATAACGAATATAAAATATATAGACAAAAATAAAAAACATTATACACGTTCAACAACTAAAGTGTTATTTGATTCATAAAATATAAAGTTTTTCCCACCGCTATCAGTATTTGTCTTCGTCTTCGGGAGAGAGGGGTTCGAAATTATATTCAGAGTCCGGTTGGACTCTGAATGCCCATTCTTCCTCGCTCTCTTCTTCAGCATCCGTATATAGGGGTATGCCCGGCACTTTTGGGATCACATCCTTTGGTGGTGGTGGTGGTATCTGTTCCTCCTGCGGTGGGGTTTCTTTCTAAGAAAATAAATAATATAATAAATACATGACAATTTTTACACACAGCAATCATAACAGTTTACTATTGCTACATACTTGATCTCTGTAGTGTTCCTTCGGCGGCTCATAGTCATCGAAGTCAAACTTTATGGGAGTTTCGTGGGTATTTTCCATTTCTTTGCGTGTTTCTTCTACCAGTTTGAAATCGTTTGGTTTGAGACGTCTTTATTTGCTTATTTTTATAATCGCGGTCTGCGGGACTATTACAATGGTTTAACGGGTTTGACCAATCAGAGTTTGTACAATAAAAGACTCCCCCGTATCTACCCAATGAGAGATTTCGGCTTTAGCCTTCATGTCAAAACAGGTGATATGTTATGGGTAGGAACAATGAGTGTATGTTAGACGATTATGGACGCGAATAAATAGTAAGCGTCATCTTCTAATCACTCCCCCTATGTCAAAGCAGTTGATTAATAATAGGTCATGGACAATGCGTATGTGTCGCGGGATTAAAGACGCGGTTCATAATTAGCAATTGGGTCTAAGATGTCAAAAGTTGATGTATTATACTCGTTGGGGATTAGCGGCCATTTTGTTTATGTATTTTGGAGAAACAATATTTTAATTAGTTTTAACCTGCCAATTCAGTTGATTTATTAATACTCAGAGGGATTAGTCGACCATTTTGGAGGGATTAGTCCCGTGAAATATATATTTATGTAGGGGTATGTTTAAATACGTCTGTATTCAAGATATTTAAGCATTTTTACACTTATTTAAACATATTTATAGCTATTTTTATGCTTTTTGATACTCTATTTTACACTTTTCACACAAATTAGTGAAAAATTTAGTATATTTTTTTAATATTCCCGTAAAACAATTTTGGATAGATAATAAGTATCGGAGAGAGTGTTAATTAATTCATACATGTCAAAACAGATGATGAATGGTTTTTTAATAACAAATAACATATACATGTTTAACGTACAAATTATGGATTGGTACAACGCATTGTGTATGTGTTTGGAAAGAAGATGTGCTTTCCAATGAGATATTCTTGATTCTCGTTTCGTATTATCACAGCAACAATAATTCCAGCTTGTACACCCATTTTGGCATTAAGAACCGAGGTAAGATTGAAATCTTTTAATATTACCCCGCGCCGGTCATCTAACCAAATGTTTCCTATGCGCATAAAGTCAACAACATAAAAATCGGAGTCCTTACAAATAGTATATAAAAATTCAGAGGTGTATAACTTAACGTTATCAAGTTTAATGTCGTTTATATCTATATTTGCTGCCATGATGAGTCTTGTCTAATAATAAAATGTTTTGGGTAGAGATGTCTATATATATATATATACAAAAGGTTAACTCATATCTTTACAATGAATATATAATGATTGGTAAGATATACACTTTTACCAATCTTATCGTGTTGGGATGAATCGAATTCTGTTTTAAAATAATTGTTATATTCATCTTTAAAAAAAAGAACATACATCTGTGTCGGATCGCCAGCGGGTTTGGGTATGGGTCTTGATCCAATTAACTGTAGATCTCTTTCACGAGATAGGCTCTTCATGGATATTATATCAATATATACTTCTTGATTCATGGCTGATGGGAGGCGGTTCAGGACTTTCGATCTGTACATTCACAAACTGTTCGATCAAATGTGTAAAATCGTCCGATGAGTAGGTATATATATATTTCTCATCCCATAACAATAATATCTTATATATTATTCTTTCTGCACGTTCATTGTTGGGTAACATATCCATTTTACGACATTCAAGCACTTGATAATCAATATGTGAAAAATACTTAGCTAAATCGATCATTATAGCCAACAGAGGATTTTCCTTAGCACCCGCAATCATTTTGAAAGTGTTCTAAAAAAATTATTACTCCTAACATATGCTTTTATGTCTTTCCCTACAACGTTTTACCAATAAATATTTAAAACGCGAACTCCCGCATTAAGTCAACAAAAAGTATTAAAATATTTACATGTATTATTATGAATTGTCAAGGGTATATTTACTTTATATTATCATTCAACCAATGAGATTACCCCAAATTTTTATTGGAATCAAGTCAACCAATCAGGTTAACCTATTATTTTTTAGCTGTTTTTATAAGCATTTGATTTTAAATTTTTTAGCCACAAGATTATTATGGCTCGAGTGAAGCAGACCCCAAAAAAATTGGAAGGTGGTAAAACAATTGCTCGGATAAGTAAAGGAAAATATATTCCCAAAATGTTAAAACAACGACGTCTACAGCAACAAGAATATCGTAATACCATAGATAAAATGGGGGTGAATTTTTCAGATAACGACGAACAAGATACTTCATGCAGTCAAGTACAAGACATAAAGACATCACACGGGCGCAATTAAATACCCCTGTAACGATATCTCAAGCACCGTCCAGTTCCATATTTTTTCTACTCCCGCAAGCAAAGTCGTTGCCACGGCAAGCAAAGTATCATTTACCGTTTCTACTTCCACAACCAGTTTATAATTCACCACCTCAACTCTCGCAAGCAAACTATAATATACCTCTTCAAACACCGCAAGCAAAGTATATTACATCTCCTCTTCCACCGCAAGTGAATTCGCCTCCAGAAGAAATTGATAATTACATACACGAAATGCCCATTGATTTCTTTGGACAAATACCGATTCCTTCTCCTTCGAATTTAATTCGAATGTATGATGAAACGGTACCCCATACCGTTCAAGAAACAAATTTATTACAAATTGTTGATGAAATAGCAAATGCTCATACCCCAACATTATCACCTATCCCTCTTTCACCTATACCCTTACCACCTATCTCTACATCACCGCAACCATTATTTACACAAGAAATACACCTGTGTGAAGAAGAGGAAGAAGAAGAAGAGGAAGACGATCGAGAACTATCTAACGATCCTCCATTGAAGAAAAGATGTTTCAAACGTTCTTTAATTTATATGAAACGTGAAAAAAAAGGTGATGAACATCATGAAGAAAAACGAATGACAATCTATTCGAATTATGATCAAGATATTATTTGTACACAACGCGATAAATATCGTGAGTTAGAGGGACTATATATTGAGAAACTATATATAAATAAACAATATTTGCTATGGCGTTCTAAAAAATTTACGAGTGATCTTATGGAAAAACGATATATAATTGATAATAATAAGGAAATAAAAAGAAAGCATAAATTTAAAAAAAGGAAACCAAAATGTATAAAATGATATTGTTGTAAATAAAAAAATCAGTAAAGTGTGAAATCATGGAGGTGTGGAATATTATGGTAAAAGAACTGGCACGTTTTGAAATAAAAATCAATAAAAATATGGAAAAAGGTTTGTGGAAATGTCTTGATGATCATGAGAATTTTTTTAAAGATATTATTGGACATTTAAAAATTCCACGTGACCTTTTGGATGTATATAATCGGATGGATAGACATGAAATTGGACAAATAATAACATTTTTTGCTTTAATCCTATGTTTTTTTAGATATAAAAACAGTATAATGAAGAATATTATATAAAATTGTTTGTACATCAAACAATTTTAGATTTTAGAAATTCTCATCTTAAATTCATTTTGTTCCATTTGGATGTTGAATATATTCTTTGAATTTTTGAAATTAGTCTAAATACAATTTTTCAATACTCTGTATTATAATGTCAGGATCTTCATAGTTAATATTATATGCTTCTATAATACTCTTATAATAAAAGTGTTTGACCTAGTATAATCAGATGTAATCCTTACCCTTATAGCATAATTATATAATATATCCAAATGCGGTGGGTAAAATTGTAAACTAACGGGTCTATTATTTTGTATAATACTATTATTTTTAACAAGCTCAGAAAATAAATTTACTTTAAACTTATAATTTACACTTGTCTTATAAAACAATTGAAACCAATAAGAGTAATTCTGACAATTTTTATAACAACAGGTAATAGGTGGGGGTTTCGTTATCAGTAGCTTAACAATCTTATCGAGATTAAATTTATAAACAATATCGTTACTAGCGTTAATTTTTGATACAGGGTTATGATTTTCGCAAAAGAAAATAAAACAACTTGCCAGTTGATAAACCATTTTCTCAAATTAATCTAAATCATGTAGATAATAAAAAGTAGCCTTCAAATAAAACCGATCTAAAAAATATAAATAAATACAGCAATATATAAATTCACGACTAAAACAACGATTAAGTCTATGTAATGTATTACAAAGACAAGACCCTCCATATCCTATGGGTTTAGGAATTGTAGTTTGATTATCAGTAATAGTAATAGATATAAAATGGTAAATATCATATCTAGGGTAATTACTTGTTTGAATTTCAATAAAAAAATTATCTGAATGATTATATTTTAAATGAAAAACAGATTTAAATAATGTTTGAGCAGGTATTAATAGTAATTTATGATAACGCGAACATAGTTTTTCACCATAAATAAAATATTTTCTTTGTGTATAAACTACGGGTATTATATATTGTTGTTTATCTGTTACGATTCTCCAATCCTTGCATTCATCTTGGTTCATTTCAGTTTTCATTTTTTCAATATATGCGTAATCTCCATAACCCTGTCCAATATGTCTCGATTCAATTTCCATACATTCAATAATTCCACCATAGTAATAGTCACATAAGTCACAGTCGGAAAATAATAATCCAATGTAACGGTTACGAAAATGTTGTATATGATAAACAATTTTCAATATCGTCTTAATATTGATTTATTGTTCATTAGCTTGCTCATAGGTTCTTTTAGCACCAATTTTTAACGACATTCTCAAAAACGAATGATGGAACGCGTTTTTTAAAAATCGACTTGTATATATACTATTTTTCCATTCCTAAAATATATATTTCCACACGCAGAATTTAACACGAAATTGATAAAAATTTGAAAAAGTACTATTGTAACTACAACGTATAAACTAATCCCACGAATATTTAATATATCAACTGATTTGACGTGTGTGTGTTTTAGAACAAAATTAGGGATTCGTGTCTTTAATCCCACAACACACCATATGGTCAACTAATCCCCGAGTATTTGTTTAGAAGAAAACGCTAATTATGGATTCGCGTCTCTAATTCCCACAACACACAATCATTGTTCATGAGTATCACAAATCATCTGTATGACATGAAAGCTTTAATGAACGAGCTATGATTGGTCAAACCATCCTACCCACAGTAACTCATAGTAACGCAGGATGCTATTATAAAACCTGATGTAGGTTCGAAAATAATTAATATCCGTCTGAGTGCAAGAGAGAGAGAGAATGGCAAAAATATTCGAGAAGAACGTGAACATCGAAACAGAAATTAAAGAAGCAGATGACTACATCCCATTAGAGATAACTGATAATCAACAGAAAAAATCTGAAGAGACTATCGAGGAGTTATATATGGGTAAATATAATTGTGCATTAAACAAATGTAAAGAAGAAATATCCGAGAAGAACGAGAAAAATTATTTTTATCCCATATCACTCATATAATGGAGTGTGAATGTTACCAGTTTAAGGGAGAGAGACCCAGTTATCGTGAAGTAACTCTTCTTGAACTTCAAACGAAGAAGTATTTTATTTATCATTGTTATGATGGTAAGTTAAAACCCTACAAAGAACTAACTCGAAGGGAACGTTCTACCGTCTACTATCAATATCAATGTCATGGTTTAGACTATTTATCTGAAAAACAATCAAGAGATTATTTTAGTCAAAGTGAACTTATAAATAGATTAAGTTTTTTATTTCGTAATGTTTTTTCCCCGAATGCTATTATCGGGTATAAAGGTGCTGATAAAGAATCTTCTTTAGTTAAAACACTTCAAGAAAAAACTATTATATATTGTGTTAATCTTGAATATTTTGGAATTGAGAAGTACGATCATTTACTTTCGTTTTATAATCTTAAACCAAGAAATTGTTGGTATCATACTAGCGAACCAACATGTTTATTGTATCATTGTAGTTTGTTTGAATGTCTTTTATTTGCTGCATGTTTGTTTCGTAAATTAGAAGATGAGGGTAATGAACGATCTGTACTGGCTATGTATGATAAGGAATTTAGTTTTTAAAAATTATCTCCTGAAATGTTTCTAATAAAAAAATATTGAAAGACAAAATGAAGTATTATTTTTTCTCAAATTTAAAAATACCCTAGTATCTTTTGATTTAAAAAGAAAAAAATATATATTGAATGTTTTTTCCTTTTATTTTTAGAAACACAAAGATTGTTTAAAAAATTAGCAAAAGTACATTTAAGAAATGCTTATTTTTTAAAAATAAAACGTACATTAGAACGTTTTTATTTGGTTAATGATGTACATGTTGTCAAAAACAATATTTTTGTAAAAATAGGAGAGAAGTTTTAAAAAAAATAAGATGATCATAGAAACTCTTTGTACATTTAAGTATATAAAAAATGAAATTATTATACATATAGTATAAATAAAACGTTCTTATTTTTTATTTATATTTGTCTTATTGGAAAGCATTAAAATGAGTCAGAAAAAAATCATCCATCAAAGTGAACGTTTTTGGCTTTATCATCCAAGAAAATTCGGGAAAGTTGCTTTAAAAACAGTAGACAATTTATATGAGTTTCAAGAATCTTCTTGGGTACAAGGTGTAATACCAACGAGTTTTCTTGACGGTTATAATATTAAAACAAATATTCGAGCTCCAGGTTTATTTACTGATTTTTCATTGACGTTTGGTAACAATAGAAAATTTCAAACAGCAAAACAGAGTTATCTTACAGGAGAATTAGAAGCAAGAAAAAAAATTGGTATAAACGAAAAATAATTCATAGTATTGATGTAAAAATTAAAAATAATATTCGTGAAAAATATTACGATGCATTAGGATGGAGTATTGTTCAGGTTAAAAAAGAAATATTCGAAGAGGGTGATTTGGGATCAAATATTGGACAACCGAGTAAATATTATTTTAGCCCTAATCAATTGTTTATTGATCCTGAAAAAAATTTCTTTAACGATAATAAACATTTTGTAGATTTAGCTTATAATTTACCTGCTGACGAAGATTTTATTTTGATTCAAAACATTCAATTTATAGATGATCATTTTTTTTATAAATATGGTATTAAAACGGGTGAAGCGGATAAACCCTATATTGAATACGATATTTCTATTGTTTATTCCGATGGATTTACATAGACATGTCTATATATAAGATCATTTTTTTCAAGATGTGTGTAAGTGTAATGGCTATTTTTCAGAGAACAACAAATCAAGAGGGATATAAGATTTATCACGATATAACACAATATAGTTTTTTGGAATCCGTTTTTTTTTGGCAATTAGTAGGAAGTGTGAAAGATGAAAATTCAAGATAACATCTACTAATATCTATAGCTGATTATGAAGACAACTTGCGGTATAAATTTATACTGGAAGTAGAATGTTCAAAAAATCCCCAGATGTATCTTATACAACAAGAGAATCAACAAATTCCAGAAGAATGTTATGAATTTCTTCGTAAAATATGTGAAACATGGAATGATAACCGATTCCCGCATATCAACAACAAAGGAATTGGAGAATATTTACAGATTATAGATTATGATAGAAAACATTGTTTTACTTATGAGTGCTTTAAGAGTATTATAGCATTATATTATGATTATATTGTTTATAATAAAACTATAAAATACTCTTGTAAAAAATGTAAAGGGGAATGTGAATGTAATGTGTATTACCCTAATTTCTCCAGTGTAAATTTTAATGAAATAAGAGCTTGTAATGTAAAAAATATTCAATGAACAATACCCTCTTATGTAACGAAATAATACAATGAATGTATTTTTTTAATTTTTTATTTAAAATTAATACATTAAAATATTATCAAGATTGTTTCTGGGTCTATGATACACAAGTCCTCCTTTTTGAAAATGACCTTTGATTTTTTTCGTTCCTTGTTTTGCTATATTTTTTACTAAATTAGCTCCTTTTTTAAGCCGTTTTTTAAAATCTTTTATAAAAAGATTGCTGTATTTACTGATTGTTTTATTTCCTCCACGTTGCCTTTTTTCCCTTTAAAAATACCCCCACGTTGCCTTTTTCCCCTTAAAATCACCACCTCGATAATTTCTTTTTCTTCTTATAACCATTGTTATGAAGGTTGTTTTCTCTTCCAATAGTTATCACCATAGTCTGCAAAAATTTCTTTTATTATTTAAAAACATTTTTTTATTATTTGGGTCGTAAACAAAATCGGAATTATTTTTATATATAGAACCGGGTTTCCCATTATTCGCATAACGTGCTGCTGCGTGAGTTGTCAAATAAGCATCGATACAAGTGTTTGCATCGTTACAAATACTATATACAGCATTATTGTTTTTACCATATTTACGATCCAATTTGGCTTGTGTTGTTTTTTGACCCGTGTAATAAGAAATATTACGATCGGGTTTAAAAGGTTTTTTCCAAGCAAACAATCCTTCACCAGCATTGGGGATATTTGATTTCTTGATACGTAAGTTATTTTGTTTTCCTTGAATGAATCCAACATTTTTTTGTTTTAGCTGTTCGTTTACGACATCTTATTTTTTTTAAGGTTTTACTTCTACATTGAAGAACGTGGCGTATACTTTGAGATTTATCATTATGCCGTTTTTTTCGAGGTAACTTAATTCTTACCATTTTTTTTAAAATATTGTTTTTATTCCTAAATAATCATTATTTTTTTCATGCTTCTGAATAAATTTTACCATACATTCTACTTTATAGATAATATCTTCGGGACATTTATATATTTCATTTTTTAATTCTGTTATTCTTTGTTTTAAAATCTTTGATGAAATAGGTATTATCTTTTCTTTATCTTCTGTAAAATTTAGTAAACATTCCTTTAAAAGAAACGTAGTAAATAATATTGAAGGATCATTATCTTGAATTTCATATCCAATATAAGGTAAATTATACGTTTTTAAATAAATTTCAATATAAACAATTTCACTCATATTTTTTTTACTCTCTTTTTTTTGTTTTAGTTTTTTTTAAATGGGTTCTTTATTATCAAAAAAAATCCCTCCTATAGTTACGTTGACATGTATTAATATACAGGATTCATACGATGTTACTATTGATCGTGTTGATGGTGAAGACGAAAACATAAATAAAAATAAAAGTACATGTTTTTCTTGTTTTAGAAAAAAAAAAGAAGATGAATGATGATCAGAAAAAATTAAAATATAGTCAAAAAGATATATATAAAATTGTAAGTTTATTTAATAAGAAAAAAGAAAGTAAGAAAAATGAAAAAATAGACGATTATTTTTCTGTTAATCATATAGAAAATATTAGTAGAGAAAAATTTAAAGTCACTGAACAGCATTTTTCATTGAATGTTTCACAGGAAAAAACGGTTAATTTTATTAGTTTTATTCAATCTTTATCGTTAGTTTTTTCTTATTTAATTAACATTGCATGTGCAAATGTAAAAAGTGATGATGATTATGTTAGATTTATCTTTAGTAATGCTCCAAAAAGTTTTTTCTCTACAGCGGCCGTTTTACCCGTGAAAGACTTTGACGTTAAATATTTCTTAAATATTATGGAAAAATTTATGCAGAGTAATAAAGAAATAATAGCTAATGGTTGGAATAGTAAGGTAATAGTTCAAACTTTTCCTGCAGGAATAAGTACAAAAAAAAAAAAATAGTGTACTAAGGAAAAAAAGTATTTATAATAGTTTGAATAAGGGAAATGCTACAGATAAAGGCGGTGTGAAAAGTAATATGGTCGTAAATTTCGCACGGGTGTATTTTATATTCTTAGCGATGTATTATTTCGTACAGTGAAAGATTGTTGTTTTGCTTTAGCAATATTAGTGGGTTTATCATTTTTAAAACAAGACTATAAATATTTTATAATGAAAAGAAAACCAAATAAACCTGTTGATGATTTATTTACTTGTGAAGAAATTCGAAATGTATATCGGGAATGTGGGATAGCCGAGGGTAATGTTGATGCTACACAGTTTAATTTTGTATATAATAATTATTTAAAAAAACAGGGTGTTGATTTGTTAGTGTATGCTGACACTCATTCCGATAATATAATTTATGATTTACGAACTGATAGTGAGGGTAATCTTATTAAATTGACTAATGAAATTGTGTGTTTATGGTTAAATAATAATCATTACGATGTAGTTTTAAGCATAAAGGAATTTTCTAAACTTAACACCAGTTCTTTTTGTGTTAAATGTATGAGTCATTTTACACGACATGAATATATCCATAACCACTTATGTACTAAAAATAACTTAACTTGTTTACGATGTTATAAATATCCGAATAATTGTAAAGATAAAAAAAATAAACTTATTTGTAGCAGTTGTGATATAATTTTTTATGATGAAAATTGTTTTACAAATCATTTCACAAATAAAATTTTTAAACCTTCTCATAGTAATTCTAGCCGTTTAACACCTTGTCAATATTTGTTTTATTGTAAAACCTGTAACAAAATTTGTCCTCGATTCTTTTTCATTTTTTCTAATAAAACAGTTAAACACGATTGTAGCAAACGATTTAGTTTTCAATGTGATAAATACATGAAACAACTTCATTTTTGTTATGTGAAACCCATTTCATATGAATATAACAAAGGTGAAGAAAGTGAACCCACTTTTTTTTTTTGATTTTGAAACAAAAGTAAACAAAACTAAATTGCTCGTACCTTTTTATTGTATCGTCCAAAAAGTATGTAAAAAATGTCAACATATTGAATTTAAAAAAACAAAATTTTTTGAAAAAAAGGATCAAGAAATTATCGATAATACTATTGAAAAAGTTAGTTGTTGCGGGAATAGACAATTTATTTTTGAAAACAATGTTATTGAAACTTTATGTGAATTTATGTTTGAACAAACAAATTCCGTTTGGATAGCTCATAACGGGGGTAGATTTGATACTATTTTTATTTTAAAATATTTTTTAGAAATAAAACAGATAATACCGAATACTATAATGAACGGTACTAAAATAATGAGTTTAATAATTAAAGAACAAAATATTAGAATACTAGATCGTTATTTGTTTTTAAGTATGAAATTAGCAGATATTCCAAAAGCAATGGATCTCCAAGGGGAATGTAAGGGATTTCATCCTTATGAATGAGGGTGAAATTGTAGATCGAAAATTTTTTGATACGAAAAATATGAATACAGCAACACTTAATGAATTTGAAAAATGGTATTTAGAAAAAAAGAAAGAGAAATATATATTTCGTAAAGAGATTTATTATTATTGTTGTAGTGATGTAGATATTTTAAGAAATGGTTGTGTTAAATTTTCTACAATGATAGGTGCAATTGGTCATATTACACCCTTTTATGCAAAGAATTGTATTACAATTGCTAGTTTAGCTTTGAAAGTGTATAGACTTAATTTTTAAAAAAGAAATTGTGTAGGAATTATTACTGCTTCGGGGTATAGGGGGGTGTAAAACAAAGTTTAATTGCTATTGATTGGTTAGATGAAATTAATCGAGAATTAGGAGGAAATTTAGAATATATCTGTTCACAAAATTTTATATCGCTATACCCCTATGTACAAAAAAATTGTGTTTTTCCTGTGGGGCATCCTACTATTTTACTGGGTGAAGATTGTAATTAAATAAAAATCAAGGACATATTTGGTTTAGTAAAATGTTGTATTTCACCTCCTCGAACTATTTATTTTCCTGTTTTACCTGTTAGAATAGATGGGAAATTATTATTTCCTTTATGTTATAAATGTGCTGTGAATAAATGTAATAAATGTGAACATAATGAAAGCGATCGATACTTAACGGGTACCTGGACTAGTGTTGAGATTAATGTTGCTATAGATAAGGGATATAAAATAATAGCTCTTTACGAAATATATCATTTTGAGCGCAAAGAAAATTTTTTTTCACAATACGTAAATCAATTTTTAAAAATCAAACAAGAATCTTCAGGAATTCCTACGGATTGTTTGAACGCAGATGGAAGTAAAAATGATGATAAAATTAAACAGTATTGTAGTGATTATTTAAAAAATGAAAATGTTTTTTTAGATAAAGACAAAATAGAGAAAAATCCCGGATTAAGAACTATTGCAAAAACATTTTTAAATTCGTTATGGGGAAAATTTGCCCAAAACGAAAATAATACACAAGTGTGTTTTTTAAACGATTATGAAGAATTATTAAATATAGCCAATGATAAAAGTAAAAAATTAACATCGATGGAATTTATAAACGAAACATTATTACGTTGTACATATGAAAAAATTGATGATGCAACAACACCTCTAAAAACGGGAAATGTAATCATTGCATGTTTTGTTACTGCATATGCACGTTTAAAATTATATGAGTTACTCGATAAATTAGACGATCGCGTTTTATATTTTGATACAGATTCTGTTATTTATATATCTGATGAAAATAATTATACTGATGTTAAAACGGGAAATTATTTAGGAGATTTAACGAATGAATTAAATGAAAATGAATGGATAACAAATTTTTGTTCAACTGGTCCAAAATGTTATGCGTATATAACTAATTTAAATCAGGAATGTATTCATGTGAAAGGTTTTACTTTAAAAAATGAAACAATAAAAGAAAAATTGAATTTTTTATCCTTGACACAATGTGTTAAAAATCAAGATCAAATCATTGAAATTAAATATCACAATAAAATATGTAAAGATAAACTTAATCATATTTTTATTGAGGATGAAATAAAAAAATTTTCATTTACATTTAATAAACGTGTTGTTAAAAATAATTTTAATACGATTCCGTTTGGATTTTTAGATAACTGAAATGAACAATGTTTCATTACCATTTCAACACCCTTTTATGTTAACGTTATGTGGTCCCAGTCAAAGTGGGAAAACATATTGGATATTACAATTATTGAAAAATATTAACACTATGATTACACCTACAATTGTTAAAATTGTTTATTTATATTCAATTTATCAACCTCTGTACGCTGAAATGGAAAACGTTCTTGCGGAAAAAACAGATATTAGTGTTGAATTTATCGATTGTCAAACGGGTATTCCCCGCATTACCGATATACAAACGAATACCCGTGAAAATACTTTAATAATATTAGATGATCTCATGTTAGTTGCAACATCATCAAAAGAAAATCTTGAAAGAATAGATAATATTGCAACTCAAGATGTCCATCATCGTAATATTAGTGTTATTTTTACATGTCAAAATTTAACATATGGTAATGGTAAATTGCGAAATTTACGTGTCAATAGTCAATATTATGTTATGTTTAAAAATTTAAGTGATTATAATAATATGTATACGATATGTGATAATAAAAAAATTAATAGAAATAGATTTAATAAAGTATTAAGTGAAATTAATGATAAACCCTATGGTTATTTGGTATTTGATAATTGTAGAAAAGGATATGAAAATTGTAGAATTAGAACCAATGTATTTCCACATGAATCAACGATAATCTATCATTTGTAAATAAATGTAAAAATAAAAATAAATGTTTTTTCAAAAAAAAATAAGAGTTGTTGAAAATCGTTTTTTTTAAAAGTATGTTTTTTTTAATAGTATGGGGTGTGTATATTGTGTATGAATTTTTTTAAAAAAAACATGGTAAGAAGAAGATATAGAAGCAGGAGGGGAGTTATCCTTAGGGAAAAAAAAAAAAAGAAAAAGGGTAGTGTTCTTGATTTTTTGGGACCTTTGGGACAAATAGTTGGAAGTCAATTGGGATTGGGTATTCGAAAAAGGAAAAGAAAAAGAAAACAAAAAGGGTTTTTTTTCTTTTCAGATAAACCCACTTTTGGAAAATTGACGTTGTAAAAACACGTAAAAAAGATGGGATCTTTGGACGTTTGCTACTTCATGCAAAACAAAAAGAAAGAATTAAAACCCTTATGAAAAAATAAAAAACACGTAAAAATTATAAAAACACTGTAAATAAGTCAATTTTTTTTAAAATTAAAAATTAGCATTATTAAAACTACAACATGAGTGATTGTTATTACTCTTACAATTTTTTTTACATTTTTTATTATATATTCTAACGAGTACACTACCCAAAAAAATTTAATATCATTTTTTATTTTAATACGTTCATTTTTAAATATTTTAAATATTTAAATATTTTCGATTTCATTACGACATTGATTGTATAAATATAATAAACTCCAATTTCCACACACGGTAGTATTTTTGGATTGTAATTCTTTACTTTGAATATATTGAAATTTTAGTCCTTTTTTTTCACTATAATCATACCAATATTCACGTTTATAAAACGATACATCTTTAGCAAAACTATCAAAAAAATACATATTTTTTTCTTTATCCACCCATATAGCAACCCAATGTTGATCGTTTTGATCTGCTTCATCCGTATTCCAAATCCAACACAAGGGATAAAAAATATTTTTAGGAAAAATATTTGCAGGAAATGTACCCAAATAATATTTATTTAAAAACTTATTTATTTTTGAAATTTTATTAATCTCGTTCGTAAATAAAAATTGGGTTAAAAAACAATGTAAATTCATTGATTTTTTCGTCGCCATTTTCTTTGTGTAAATTGAATAGGGTGTTGAGGGTGGGGTAGGAATGTGGGTGGTGAGGGATGTAGATGGTTCGTCGTTACTCGCAGCAGAAAGACCAGAAGTTGTTTTTCCCAAATTTATATAACGTTGTCGTAATTTTATATTACGTATATAATATGCAGGCATATGTAATTTTTTCAATTCTTTTAAAGCAACCGTCTACTTATGTTGTGTAAGATTGAACATGTTTTGTTTGCTGACATTATGCGTTAAATCGTATAATAAATCATGATGGTTTATTCCAACACCGTTTAATTTTATTATATCTGTATCTTTAATTTTAATTTTTTTCTTTTCAAGAAATTATTTTATTTGTTGCCCACTTGTCACAGTCGGTGTTTTCCTTACCTCGGGTGATTCATCATTGTTAACCTCATTATCTAGTTCATTTTTTTTTCTTTTCATATTTTGTTGTCTTTTTAAAAAACTAACCATACTCTCTGCGACACGTTGATCATTATTAACTTTTTGCATTTCTTCTTTCATTTTATTTTTACTTTCAATAAGTTCGAAATTATTTTTGTTATTAATTCCCTGCAATAATTTTTCGTTTTCATGATCATTTTTGATTAAATCTAAAATTTCATTTAATTTACTCGGATTAATTAATTGCATTTTATTTACTTCGGTCATTGTTTTTTATTTGTTGGTTAAGTAATTTGTATGCTTTTTGATATATGTTGATGATACGAAAATCCTCAGATAATAATATTTTTAAGTCTTTCTTTTATTTTGTTCTTAGAAAACTTATTCAAAATATATTTATTATCACTGGAAAGTTGGATAGAAATTTTTTTATTTAAAATATTTTTAGCAATGTATTGTAATTTATTAATTCATTGAGAATCTAACAAAGTATTTTTTTTATCAATATCTGCTTTAAGATATTTTTTTAACGATGGTAAAAAATCCTTTTTTTTTTTTCAAAGGCTTTTTTCTTTATTTTATTTAATTTAACTAATGTTTCTAAAAATTTTAAATCATCTTCGCAACTTGATGAAGAAGTTATTGAACTTTCACTATCCATTTCATCACTAACATCATCGCTAACAACATCACTATCATTTTCACTATCATCATCATCATCATCATCTTCTCTTGAATTATCATTTTTTTCGTCTTTTTTTTCCGCTTCTTTTTTAATTCATCATTTTTTTCTTCATTCATTTTTTTATGCGTAAGCTGAAAACGGTGGAAATACAAGAATATGTTCACGATTTAGTGGTATTTTGTTAATAACTGGGTTTTTTTATTTTTGGTTTTTTTATTCTATTCTTTGTTGTAATGGGTTTTGTTTTCTTCATATTTTTTTGTACATCCCCTTGTTACAAATGTTGATAATTAAATGCTGTGTAATAATCTTGCAGGGGTATTTAATCCTACTTTAATTTCATTTCGAAATTCACCAATAAAAATTAACGCACCTGCAATTGTATTTTGAGAAAAATGAAAATCAGCATTAACATTTCCCGACGGTCTTATAGGTAATACTGAAAGATGAGAGTCTCTATTATCTGTTAAATCAAATGCTAATATACAATATCCGTTTATAAAGTCATTATAAGTCATGGGCATTTCTGAATAGTGACGATTTAATACCGAGCGTAATTTTGAGTAAGCTTCAGCATGATTTTCTATTCTCCCAGCAACAGCATTATTTACCGAAACTTCAACATTATCATAATTAGGCCAGTTAAATTCAAAAATATTTTGAGTATATGCCCCGTTCCAATTTGCTAATGGCGAAAATACAATATATAAACGTGTAGGAACGCTACCATTAAACACATCGATTACTTGATGTGAATTTCGTCCTGCAGCTAATGATTCAGTAATACAACGATAATTGGTTGTATAATATAATGTTTCTTTATTATGGGTCATCATTTCTGTATTAATTGCATTTGATAATTGTTTTTTTGGTTTAAATACAGGAATTTTTATTTTAAAATCGTCTAGGGAAATTATAGTATCAGCAACGGGCATATTAGCATGATTGGCACCCATCATTGCAATTGTATTTAATGCACGCGTTAAACGTAATTCAACTTTATACGCTGTAGGAATATATATTTCAGCACCACCTACACTAAATAATGAACAATCAATACCATCTATCAAATGCTGTGATTGATTTTGAAATGCCTGTGCTTTTTGTCTCCCTCCTGCATTTAAGACATTAACATTATCAGTGAAACCCACGATATCGCTCATATGTTCGGCTGTATCTAAATATGCTAAATTAAGTTCTTTAGAATCTTTATATCCGTACGGTGTTTGACGCATTATAAATTAGATAGAAGATAGATAGATAGAAAACTTTATTTATACACGCTGACCCCATCAACCGAAGCTGATTTCCATGGGGGGCGTGTGCAAAAATATACAGATAAAAAATTTTAAAAGCTATTTACAAAATTATATGTATTAGATAAAATCTAAGTTATTAACTAGTATACAGTAATCTATATTCACAGGTACAGTACTTCAAGTTGCATTTACTCAATCAATCAATCAATCAATCAATGTGAACAGCGATTTTCTTTCGAAAGGCAGAAAGGGATTTGCTCTCTCTAATTTCTTTTGGAATAGAATTCCAAAGGTGTGCTCCGTCATACATGAAACTTTTTTTCATATTATTAGTACGCGGTTGTGGTAAACAAAGGCTACTTGAAATGTCCCGAAGGTGATAATTTGTTTTCTCACCTTTATATGTGAAAAGATTAGTGAGTGACTTAGGACCCATTTTATTTAATAATTTGTACATTATTTTTGCTTTCCCTTTCTTTCTTTCTGTTTTAAGTGGCTTCCAGCCCAATGCTTGCAGAGCAACAGAATGATCTGTGTCATTGTTCATATTCATAATAATTCGCGCAGCTCGATTTTGGAGTTTTTGGAGTCTTTTTTATTGTGTTTCGCCAAACACATCCCACACTTCACAGCAGTAATCGAAGTATGGCCGAACAATAGCATTATACACAGAAAGAATGGTTTGCTTATCAGCAAATTCTTTCAGTCGTCTAAGAGCCGATATACCGGATGTTATTTTCTTGCAAACATTCTCAGTGTTACTACTCCAAGATAAATGCTGGTCAATTGTCACTCCAAGAGTTTTGGATTCATAAACTTGTTTAACTGATTCGTTCTCAATTTTAACATTTAGTTTCAAATTTGAAATACTTCTAAACATTTGTTTAGAACCAATTAACATAAACTCTGTCTTAGCTACATTTAAGCTAAGTTTATTGGCGATTAACCATTGTATCCATGATGCTAAATGTGCAAAATTATCTGATGGCGTAATTAAATTTTCATTTATTTTTAATTATTTTGTTTTCCACATTGTACGCAGGGGTAATGTAATCATCGCAAACCCTGATGCTGCAGGTGCTATAATTCCAGCAGCATTTCTAATTGATACTGTAGCCATTATTTTAGCATCACTTGTTTTCATTAATCCAACGGCATTCCCATGCCTTGTAAACGTGTATACTGACGATTGATTATCTACAAGCGTTGCGATAATTTCCGTTTCACGACATTCAGTAAACGTATCATTATAGGCTGATGAAGAAAAAAATTGCAAAGGCTCACTAAATAATATGTCATTTTTTTCAACATCTTCAATTTTTTTACTCATTTTTTTTTTTAAACGTTAATTTAAGGAATATTTGAAAGTGTTCCCACCACTTCAGGAAGAAACATACCCAATGCCAACGCTCCTCCAAAACTCCTTTTTGTATTTTTATTCTACGTTTCGTTATTCCTCTTTTGTTTTTTCTTTTTTTTATATATTTTTTACGCGTCATTTTTTTTTTTTAAAAAAACAACAATATCCACAACAATAAAAATAATAATAATATCCACATTAAAAAATGATTTTATTAATATATAACATTTTTTTTATTTATACTATTTTTACAGTTTATCTATTTTGTAAAAAACGTATTACATTTGGATCTATTTTTTTTCTCTTTTTTATTATCGCTTGTATAATAAGTATCTAAATTTAAATTTGAGGGTAATCCCACACCCTCATTTAATAAAATTTCTTTCTTAGTTGGATTTTCTTTATTTTTTCTTTTCACAACAATAATAGGGGAATTTTGTTTTTTCATCATTTAATGACGTATAAGGATTTTTTTCGTCAATATAAAATAATTATTTTATAGTATATATAAAACGTTGTGTTGCATTAGGAATAATAGTAGATGACGAAACTGAAATCGCTCCATTATTTTTTTTTTTGATTGTTTTATAGAACTGAAATCCATTTTTTTTGCACATGTAATTCGAAATGAATTTTTTAAATTTTTATATTCAATCGAATTTAAATTCCATAAAAAATTTTTCCCACTATTTACTAAAATGTAAAGAGAAAAAGGATAAAATAATTTATATTTTTTAATTATCATTTCCCCATTTTTTTCTTCAAGAACAATCAAAAGCATTATGTTGAATGTATTAAACAATCAATACTAAGCGTTCCTGAATCAAAAGAAACTAATTTTCCTGTAGTATCTTTAACTTTAATATGAATTTCTCTTATAATTTATTTTTTAAATTTTCTCAATGATTTTGGGGGACTATAACAAACTAATTGTCCATTCCCCCCACCACCTTGTTGATTCCATTGAATGGGTACTGTTGTTAACAATTCAGCACAACTATCACCAACTAACCCCAGTTCTATTTCATCACAATATATAAACATTTTATTTAATCCGTCGGATACATCGGGTAAGTAATCAAAATGTTTAGAAAAAGGGTTTGAGGTGTAGGGTTATCTTTTTTATTTCAAACAAGAGGGGGACGATTTCAAGATCTTTTTCATTTTTTAAACCTAGCATAAAAGCTAATTTTTTTGAAAATAATATATTAATCTTTTGATTAAAAGAAGCATATTGAATACCCTTTTCTTCTAACGTAGTCTTGTTAGATAATCGAAATTCATTTACCTGCAACCCATCAGCTGCTTTACTCGCATTTTCATATACCCAATACTCAATCTCAACATTAACATTAATAATTACTTTCCCATTTGATCCGATCGTAAAAAAAATTTCAAATCCTTCTAAGATATTATTTAAAAATATAATTAATGAAGATAAATCATAAATTCCGTCGGGTATAATAAATTTATCCGATGTAAAAACGAACTCACTGTTTGCGTATACCGTATTATTAATTTCTTCAGGTATAAAATCCTTATAGGTTATGATAAATGAAAAAAAACATTCATCACCCACAATATTTGTAGTTGTTTGTGGATAACAAACTTGTAAAACTTCTAAAAAACATTCATTGTTCAAAGCATCAATAGGCTGTGCAATTTTCATTTCAAAATCATTAATCAAATTCTTTTGAAGTCCTCTTGATATTGAATTACTAGCAATGTGTAAATTCATTTTTTTTAAAAACTTGTAATTCAGCACGATAAAAAATTCCTTTAATTTCTTCAAGTTGTTCGTCTTCCAATTGATATGTAACAGGGTCAGTGATAAATACTTTTTTAATAAAAAATATCTCATTAGTCCATTGTCGAAGACTACTTTTTTCAAAAATATTATTTTTTACTCTTACAATACGAACACGAGTTCCTTCTTGTATCAGATCTTGAGTGGGAATAGGATAATTTAAATGATCACGTACTATTTTATTTTTTAATTTACGTATTTTTCCTTTTTTTTCTTCACGATAAATTTCAAAAGGTGTTGCACCAGCTAATGCTTTATGTGGGGAATTATTATAACGATTAACAATAAGGGGTAAATACTGAATATATTCAAATTCTCCAGTCATTGTTAAAACACGACGAACCATTGTTTTTAAAGTTCCAATTACACGTTCCACATGGGATGCTTTTATTTCTCTATTATACGTATGAAATACTTCAAAATTATACATTTTACTTAATTTCGTACGTATATCTTGAAATTCTGTTCCTTCATCACTTTGAATTTTAAGAGGAGCTATTCCTTCTTCAATAAGAATACTTTCAAATTTATTTTTAACATTATTACACGTTTTCTTTTTTATTAATTTTACCCAACAAAATCTTGAAAAAATATCAATACACACCAACCAATAACGATATTGATTATTATATCGGGCTAAATCTTTATTTTCAGCTAAATCAATTTCCCATTGTTCATTATTTTTATTAACAGAATATTTCAAACGTCTATATTTTTTTACTACAACTATGTAATCTATAATTAGAATAATCCTCATCAGTTAATGTCTCTCCTTTTAATAATCTTGAAGCTTTTTCAATAAAATCAGCAGAAAATTTAGTTTTTTTCTTTTTATTCATTTCTAAAATAAAGATATAAAATAAGTATAATATTCTTCAAGTTCATCAACGAGTTCTTTATCACGTAATATCCCCATAAAATCTACTTCTATATTTTTACATGCTAACTCTTTATTTATAGTATTACCGTATAAACATAATGTATCTTGTATATTTTTACAACATTTAAAACGATAATAAAAAATTTCTGAAATTACTGTTGGACTTAAAATGTGACAAACCTCATCATCATCACTTTCTACTTTTATTTTCTTAATCTTTTCGACATCATCGTTGTCGTCATCGGCGTCGTCGTCAAAATTGAGTGTGATAAGGGGTTTCTTTTTCTTCAATACTCGTTTTTTGACTGTGGTAGGTGGGGATTTATGGCCTGTCGCATGATTATACTTTCTTAGGGCAATAATATATTCATCCAAGGAATCTTTCTTTTTAATATGAAAACTACCACAGTCATCAGACCATACGATTTCACTTGACGTTGCATTGTTGTTGCTGGTTGTTGGTGTTGGATCATTGTCAAATTCCATTGCATCAGATAATTCGTTATCTTGATGTTGATAACAAATTTCCAAACCACCCCACGCATCTGTACGAACAACCAAACCGCATGTTTGCTTTTTCCAATTTTCAAATTTTACCACTTCAAAAAATATCTGCACCAATTTCTCTTGAATGCTAATCTTATTAAGAACATTCAACAATGAAGGAATATGATCATTTTTCACTTCAACAGAGCTATTGTATGTGTACTTGTCACATCTTTTATTTGTAGGATATACTTTTGCGAGAATAGCATTACCGTTGATTTTTTTTTGTGCAATTATTTTTGCAGACAAATCTGTATACGATTGCATTTTATAAAAATGGTCATGTTGTTGTCTCGCATAAAGTTCCACCATCTCTGAATCTGTTCCCGAGCGAAGGGTAAATGATGAATCACTGTAGGGACAGTGCTTATTTTATACCCTCCTCACAATTAAAAAAAAATTGTATTCCATCAAAATGAAAAAAAATTTATTACACTAATAACGTGTATAATTGATTACAACATTTTATATCAAATAAACTATTTTGTTTTCTTTGCATAACTCCTAAAATTTTACATAACTTTCTATGTTGTTTTTTTGTTTTTATTTTACATTCTATTTTATTTTCTAGAAATGCAACAAGTGCTTTCCCTATTCTTCCATTTCCATCGGAAAAAGGATGAATGGTTTCAAAAATAAAATAAATCAAAACTGATATATTTTTTCTTTTATAGTTTTTTACGTAAAATTCATCTAAATGTTCCATATATTGTTGAATATCTAAAGGATCAACCCCCTCATGAAATCCAACCAATCTTTTTTTTTTACTGTAATTTCCAACATTCGTTAAATGGACCATAGATATTTCATGAATAGTTTTACAACATTCACTTATTTTTCATTTTTTCCCATATAAAATTTTCGAAGGGCAAAACAAAATCTCCCACATCTCATCCAAAACTCTATTTCATTTTCTTCGTCTTCTTCCATTCGTATAACATCATACGCAAACACTTTAAATTTTATACAATATTTTAATTCCTTTTTTTTTTTTACATACACGTTTGTTCACCAATACTTTTATAAAAAATATCCCAATTAACATTCGGTTCAGTCAGTTCGTTTTCATATATGGGATTTTTTGAAATTAAATTATAATTCAATGTTGTTTGTATATATTTTCTTATCATAGTAAATAAATCTTTTACTTCATCTTCAACCATTATTACATGTGCAAATACTTTCTCATTATACTTAAATTCTCCCGTATGTCCCCCATAATTTTTTATTCGCGTAACATCGACAGGATGTAATAGTAGGGTGTGATTTTCATTTAAATCAAAATTACTTTTGTTTAAAATACTTAATTTCAAAGGATCAAACTCAAAAAAATAACTTTGACTCTTACAATTTTTATACCGACATTTATCAAAGGATACTTTACCCTTTTTTATATAATATATAAAATCCCAAAAATCATATCTAATATTTTTTTCAGAAAGACATTTTTTTTGTCTATTGAGAAATCTTCCTATAGGGTTATGTTTACGACAATAAAATATAAAACATGAAGTGATCATGATAATATTTTTAGTTGAACTACAATAAACATAAGAATTGAAAATACTTGGTGCTACCATTAACAAATAAATATTTAAAAAAGATTTAAATCACCTTTCTCATGCTGTATGTGCTTAAATTTGCTTACTAAACTTTCTTTTCCAAAACCCAGGGTATAAGATATGTATTTTCTTTCAAAGGTTAGATTTTGTAGAAAATATGTATAATGATACTTATCTTTGGTGTTTAAAAATTGAAATACATCTGAGATGTTTGCAAGGGGTAATAAAATAAATAATTATTTAAAACAATCGGGGAATGAAAAAAAACTACAGCATAACGTGTCTGATTCAACTAGTATAGTACGTTGTTCAAGCCATGATCTCTTCAAGGAATATTTTCTTTGACTTGCTTGTAAATTCGGGATCATATAAGAGAAACGATCTTCTAGAATAAAATAGGATTCCATTCCATGGGTTCCTTTGATTTTTTTCATATTGACTGTATAACTTTCTTCGTGGGGGTGAATGTTGTTTTTACAATTCATCATGGGACATGTGACATATTTTCCACGATAATAATCAAATAATCCACATAACCAAAATAAATATCCAATTTCTCCTTAAATAAAATATTGAAAATAAAGAACAACTCTTAAAATTGTTTCAATCATAATGCTGTGATTTGAAATGTCATATTTTTACTCTTTATATAGCTTTCAAATTCATTATGCTAAATAAATCAAAAAACGCTTTCTCGATATTTTTAACGGTTTATTTCAAATATTTAATTCATTAAAATTATTACATAATTCCCCACAAGAATTTAAATATACATGTAGTTGCAACATAGATTTATCAAAATGTATTTTATTTATTAATGTTACAATATAATTTCCATTACTGGTACCATAAATCACATTAAGTACAGCTAATATATTTTCGTCTTTAATAAGAACTAAATAAAGCTCTTGACCATCAAAATTTTCACGTAAATGATAATTTACTAATCCAAATCTTGAATCCTTACATTTACCATACAAAAACGTTTTTGAATAACATGGAATATTATTTATCTCAAAACAATCAAGGGTCGAAAATAACGTGGGTAATCTCGGTTCTCTATCAATAAGATAATGTTTTCCCACTAATTGATCATAAAATGACATAGTCCAGGTAAAACCAGTTATTACAAATCTATAATATCTTTTTCCACCATATCGTTTCCGAAATATAGATTGTTCATTTTTATCTTCCACATAAATGTTAAAATATTTATAATCATAATCAGCACATCTAAACTGATAGGGGTGGTCTCTCCATTCAAAAAAATAAAACGTTGAATCTCGTGTTTTTTCTATCTCAAACAATTCAGCATGTGATAAATATAGAATGTCGGGATAAAGAATTTCATCAAAATCACGCTCTCGTACAGCCATTTAAATGTTTTTAAAAAAAAACAATTTCGACGTCTTTTCTTCTATTCGTGATCTATTTCCACTGAAACATTCACTGTATATTTCCACCGTATATTTAACTTGTTTAACACCCGACGTTTAAAAGTGTTTAGTCTAGAAAGTTTTATTTCATCTGGATGAATCGCACAAGGACGTTTGTTATAATATAATCTTTCAAATCGTTCATCTACTTTTCCAATGCGTTCCATTTTAACAAATATAAAAACAATTATTTTTTTTACTCTTATTTATACTGTTTCTTATTTTTTTATGGATTTTCTTCTTTAAATCTTTTAACAACGTATCTTCTTTAACAACCATCTCTTTAATCTACAACAACGTTTTTGTTTTGGATCTTTCCACGGTGTATAATTCGCACACACTTCCCCACACATATTTCCGTTAAGACATTGTCCACAGGGATATTTTGAATAGAATAATCTATTATATCGTGCATCTACTGTTTCCACGGTTTCCATGATATTTTTGTAAAACCATTTTTTACATTTTTATTTATATCCTAATAAAATTTCTTTTGATTTTTCTTTTTATATTTTTTTAATAAAAAATTATATATAAACGGGTTACCCCATGTTAAACGTTATTGTAATGATGTCGAATTCACATGTACCCTATCGTGATTGTGATGAACATAACGGTAGAAGGCATAAAAGAATAACTGCTGATGACTTTAACCCCTACTTTGAAGATGAAAATAACTATTATGCAAGTCGTTTTCTAGCAAAAGAATTACATCACTTTACCTATGTTGTAAAGAAATGTCAACCTACGGTATTTTGCGAATGTATTGGTGTTATACCCTCAACACCTCCTCCTCAAGAATATTGCTTAGCTCTGGAAGTTAAAAAGAAACATGAACATGAAAATGATGAATGGAATTATTCATGTCTGGGTGAAAACATAACAACAATTGTTGACTATGATGCTTCTGATCTTTTACAAAAAGAAATTAAACTAATAATAGATTCTAATAATTTCAGAAGCATATACTCAATATACTCAATAAAAACTTTTTTTTAAAAAAAATTCGTGTTTTTCCTTTTTTATTTATTATATATATAAGATTAAACATTTGATTTAATCATATTGATATCTAGTACAAGATGAATCAAGAACAAGATCTCGTTACCTGTGTCAATTATAGGGGTGTAGCATATTATGACTATACTCCTCGTTATTATTCATGTCATTTTCTTCAAAAACATTTTCCTAACCATACGTATTTGGTAGAGGATTGTAAACCTGCTATACTATGTAAAGAATGTAATCCCCCATTTTGTTCTCCACCTCAAGTCTACGAACTAACTCTGAAAGTTATTAAACAGGGATTACTTGAAGAGAAGGGAATAACCCTAAAAACAATTATTGATGCTAAAAGTGATCATCTCTTGTATAAAAAAATTAAACTAATAAATAATGTTTACTCAATAATTCCACAACAAATTAATTTTTAAAAATATTTATTTTTCTTGTAATAAAATTTTTTACAAAAAATAAAACTCGATATTTTTTCTGTTTCTAACTTTCAATCAAAAGTTTTTATTTTAAAAACATTACAAAGATAAATAAATTTGTTTCCCTCTACCCCTACGGTTAATGAAACTGTAAGGTTTAATGTTTAATAAAGGTGTTGAGTTTGCTAATTCTACACTATTATTTTTAATATTTATATATTTTCCCTTCAATGATGATAAGAGGTTCTGTAAATTATCCACCGGAGTCCCAAACGCCTCTACTAACAACATTTTGAAATATCGAGGGCCCTGACGATCTTTCAGATATAAATAATATCCATATCTTAAACACGAGGGAATCACAGGTTCGTAATAAAATGTAAGATAATCATGAGATTCACATTCTCCAAAATCAATCATTGATCGCAACCACATGTTGAAAATAATAGAAAAATATATTTGATACCCTGCTTTTATAGTCCCAAAATCTATAAAAGTAGGTTGCCAAACTATAAAATTTTCACAAAAGTCCAAAAAAAAGTTGTCAAGATGGTATATTGCAGTTTCTGTTATTGTGAAGTGAATTCCTTCTATCATTTGTTCATGCATTACAGATGTAAAGAATGCTTTGTAAACCATCATTATTGTTATTTTTGTAAACAGAATTACGGACAACTTATCTATAGTAAAATAGTTGATCTATGTGAATGTGATGATAGAATACAAACATGGAAAAAAACTTATTTGGATTAATAAAAATATTTTTAATACATCGTCTACCAATTCCAAAATTCATAAAAACTTAGGATCAGCTTTAAGACCTCTTCCTTTTTGAATTTTTTTAGAACGTCGTCGTTTTCCTATTCTTTTTTTATTTTTCGTTTTCGCTTTTTTTATACAACTCCTACACTTCATTTTTTTGTTAACTAAAGTACGACAAGCAATGCTTTATAAAAAAAAGAAAAACCTTCTATTTATACTGTTATATCTGTTTTTGATTTTTTTACGGACGACTTATCTATAGTAAAATAGTTGATCTATGTGAATGTGATGATAGAATACAAAGATGGAAAAAAACTTATTTGGATTAATAAAAATATTTTTAATACATCGTCTACCATTTCCAAAATTCATAAAACTTATGATTATAATTCGGATGATCTTTTTTCCATCCTCCTTTTTGAATTTTTTTAGAACGTCGTCGTTTTCGTATTCTTTTTTTATTTTTCGTTTTCGCTTTTTTATACAACTCCTACACTTCATTTTTTGGTTAACTGAAGTACGACAAGCAATGCTTTATAAAAAAAAAGAAAAAACCGTCTATTTATACTGTTATATCTGTTTTTTGATTTTTTTTTATATCTTTTCTGAGATGTCCGTATTACATTATGTTAGTATATGTACAAATAGTATAACTTTTTTTGACAGAACCGAAAATACTTTTCAGCGCTATTTATCATGTGAATATCTTCTTAAAGAATATCCTGAATATATATATTTTGTGGAGGATTGCAAACCTGTTACAATATTTGAAACAAAACAATGTTCTGTAATAAAAACAAATGGCGTGAAACAACACCCGTATGAAGTAACCACTGATCTATATATAGACTGGATAGAGCATGTATTGTCTGAAAATGAAGCTTCCGGTTGGTCGTGGCGGCCATATTGGAAGGTCCCACTTCGCTTATTATTTACTGTTGCGCAGTTAGAGTTTTCGTGTTTTAAAGCATTTTCTCCTTCGGGATCGGACAATTTTTTTTATTACGAGAAAGAGAGGACACGCGAAGCATTTTGAGAGAGAAATTGTAGTTGTTTGGCCCCAAATTCTTGGGAAAAACGGAATTTGCGAGTTTACAACCTTGAACCTCGCTTTGAACTGATGAAGGCCGTTATCATTCAGAATTTACTCAGAATATGGAACACTGTTAGAGGACTAAAAGAATTAGGAAAATTTGATCAACTGAACAAGCTTTACTACGGACAAACCGCTATGGTAAGTCTTGAAATATAGCTATTTCGATTTTTGTGTGAGTACCGTCGGTGAGTACTATTTGTGAGTTGTGACTAAAAAGTATATTTTAGTATGATGTATTAAAGCCCGAATTAGATAACCCAATCTGGTAGATTTTATGAATGCATGGACAACCTATTTTAATCATTACTCCGAGTTTTCTTTGAGTAAAAATATATTGTTTATTAAACTCGGTGCATCTAAGAGTGTGCATCTATTATTATTATTATTTATATTATTATTATTAGTATGCATATTTCTTAATTCGAAATCACAATGAAAAGTTCAGCTGGATACAAAAAAATTGCAATTGATAATCACTATTTGGTCTATTTTTGAGAGTGTTGACTGTATACATGTTGGGGCGGTCAGAGACGTATTCTTGTAAATAATGTATTTGAGATAACCTGTATGTGCACCAGTTTTATTGATCATTCGAGAAAATTGTTTGTAAACTTTTGAGTATATTTGGTGGTTCAAGAAACCGGTTTTAAAATCTTTAGTCATCTTCCTTCTCTTCAACCATCTTCCTTCTCTTCAACCATCTTCCTTCTCTTCAACCATCTTTCTTCTCTTCAACCATCTTTCTTCAACCAGTGATAATGAATGTATTCTATTCTGTAATCTTCATAAAGATTGCTGATGTTGGTAATAGTGACTGGCATTTTGATGGTCTCAGCGGTAGTCAGAGTCAAATACTCTAGGTTAGTGTAGTCTCGAGAAAGATTGTTGATGTTGGTGGTAGTGATGTTTCGACAGCCTGTGCAGTTAAACAGGACCAGTTTACTAAGTTTTTTCTTATTTTCTTCCACAGAGATGCTGTGTGGCTTCCTTACCAAGGTGGTAAAGTCTGACTTTGCAGTAGCACTTGATGATTTGTTTGATGAGTCCATAAACATGGTTGTCATCAACTGCAGAGTCGAACATATGGTCATATAATTCATTGAACAATGATGATATGTCTGATAAACATAAGTTACAGAAGTCAAAGAAAAGATTAAATTCTTAAACTTTTTCATTTATATTTACAGAATCAAACTACACAAGAAAAAATACACTCAAGAATTTAGAATTGTAAAAATATTCTTTAATTGAATGATTTATGATTTACAAAGTTTGAAAACTGTAAATAACATAGTTTAATTATATTCTGTATTAAGTTGTCATGTCACTTCACCTTTGAGTTCTTCCTTCATATATAGTTGTTTGATTTTCAACTACATGTACCTGTAACATACAAATATCACATTAAAATTTACAAATACAGTAGTACTCACAAACAATTTCTCATAAAAATTACAGAATATTCTTAAATGCCAACACAACAAGTTACACACACTGGACCTGGAGTATGTTAAAACAAACTGGCAAATTATTTTTATGATGCATGCTACAACTAATTTTATGAAAGGCACCAAATATTAAATATTGCAAACTTAGAGTAAAACATGCTCCTGTCACAGTCCCATGTACTGCTTGTCGAACTACAAGCCAATCTATCTTTTGTACATTTAAATAATTGCACCTCTTTCGCTTTTGCAAATGATCTACCGATTGAAAACATTTCACAATTACAGTATTATCTCACACTTGTATTCTAACTTTCAGTTTATTCACGGTAGCGTTGTATTAAACCCTTTTCACGCTTTTGGATCTCTCTGGTCGCTCGGCCCGCTTCGAAATTTCGTCAAAATGTCAACTTATTTACTTACCATTCAGTTTTCCTTCACGTTTTTAGATCCTCCATAGTTCCATGATGTGTCCTGTTGCTTGAAATACCAAAATTAATTTGCTTTGTTCGTTTATTTCGTGATTATATACGAAAACAACAACTTCGCAACAGTAAAATATATTAGCTCGCTCCTCAAAGTGGGACCTTCCAATATGGCGTCGCTCACAAAAAGGGCGTGACTTCCGGTTACATTTTCATTAAGGCGCTCAGTATAGGATGCACTATCCAGTCTATTTCTAGATCAGTGGAAGTAACCCTGAAAGTTATCAATCATGGAGAATCTGGAAAAACAATAAAAATATTATTGGAGGAAGATGTTCCTCATCTTTTGCATAAAAATGTTAAGTTTATAAAAACTGACAAAGACATAATAATTCCTTCTCTTGTATAAATTTATTTTTTATAATAAAACATGTGAATCATCGTTATTTTTTTTACATGAATTTCTTTCTTTACTCTAAAAGTTTTTTTCTTTTTCCTTTTGTTTTTGTCGATGCTTGTTCTTATAATCAGCTAATTTACGGATTCTTTCTATACTCCATAGTTTTCCTATTTTACCCCAACGTTTTCCATATCGATATAATGGTAGAAATCATCAGCATAAGAACGAATGATTTCTCCCCCATATGGAAGCCAATCAAAAATACCATCTCTTGCTTCTTTAAGATAAACAACCCCTTGAAGATGTCCGATTTCTTTATTTTTTACAATTTCACGACTACATTCAAAAAACGATATTTCATTTAATTTAAGACAATTCCATGGAGAGTGAATTAATTTCGCTGCCTCTATCAATTTTTCAGCATTTTCTGGGTTACGCATTTGGAATGACCAAATCTTTCGGTGGTGCACACATCTTCAGCAAAAAAACTGTACAATTTTTTTTATGATATCAGTTTTTTATACCCTAGGTTTTTCTTACAAATGAAAAAAAAACTTTCATATAAATAAGCTGAAATTATTATTTTTTCATTTAAACAATACGTGCTTATATAAAACGTTGCAACAACCAAACATATCTACAAACTTAAGAAGTTTAAGAAAGAAAAAAAAATGGCTACGAAAGAAGAAAAAACGAACGAAGCTTCCTATGAAGGATCCCATTCCATAACCCCATATGGTTCCCCTCTCATATGGGACTACTACGATAAAGGAGAGGGATACGCGTACGGGATACGTGTACGGGATACGTGTACGGGATACGTCCAAAGAGTTTAATTTCGATGACTTCAAACCCATTCAAGATAATGGTAATTCTGATAGTGAAGATAGTTTGAAGGCAAATTTGGGTAGTGATGAAGATGATGAAAAAGTAAAGGAGGAAGAAGTATTTAATAGAAAGATGTTAAACACTATTAAAAAAACCGTATATTTCCACTATGATCTTTATACTCTTCAACAGAATTTTCCAAATCAAAAATATATTTTACGAAACTGTATATACTCTCCCTCGGGTAAGCTACCCATGTATAAATTATATTTAGAAGCGGTAGACGGGGAAATTCTTTGTCCGCAAAAATATATAACAACAATAATGATAACTGATGATTCCATACTTAGTTGTATTAATAAAGAAATGTATTTAGATTAATAAAAAAATAAAGAAGTTTTTTATTGTGTGTTAAAGTACATTTCATCTATTTTTTTTAAATATATTTCATCTATTTAAAAACACCAAATAATTTTTTGAGACATATCATCTAAAATTTTTTTGATAAAATATCATTTTTAAAAATACCGTAACTAGGGAATATCAGTCATTCGGCCATAAGATGGCGTCGAGGTAAGAGCTCCATGACGGAAATTGCTATGATTAATTCTATAAGCAAAAATTTGGGATTCTTGATTATTTTTATTTCAAAAACATTACAACTATCTCAAATAAAAAATGAAGTTTTTTGGATGGCACACGTAAGTATAAATCACATCGGGTGAGGTATGATGGTCGTTGTATACTCAAATTTTTTTTTTGACTTTTTGATCTCATGAAATTGACTATGCGATCACCTTGATTGACCTTCCTCTCTCTGGTCGTAAAACTCAAGGACAATAAAAACTGGTCGTACAACAGCACCAGGTTTCATGAGATAAATATATACAAAATACCAAAAACCTCTTGTATACGACCAGTTGCATATCCCCCCTGATTTGATTACTGGTCGTTCTTTACAGGGTGACCACACCTTAAAAATATTCAACCCCCCTGGAAATATGGGACTGGACTGTGTTCTGATTGGTCAATTCAAATCATTCTTGATTCTGATTGGCTTAGAGCTCGGTCCAGTCCCACACACATTGAATATATATATATATATATATATATATTATATATATATATATATATATATATATATATATATATATATACAGTACTGCTCAGAAATAACCTAACGAAAACCGCGGTCGAACCTAGGTCGAACCTAGGTCGATCCTCGGTCGAACCTAGGTCGAACCTAGGTCGATCCTCGGTCGAACCTAGGTCGAACCTAGGTCGATCTTCGGTCGATCCTCGGTCGAACTAGGTCGATCCTCGGTCGATCCTCGGTCGAACCTAGGTCGTAGTCTGGCGTGACCGCAACCGCTCTTCAAGTTTCACACGATAGGAAATACGATCATTTCCGAAGCTTGCCTTTTCAGTTACGCGACGGCGTTGTTTGGTGAAATGAGAAAACTGTCTATTTACTCATGGAATCGAATTATTTCACGCAAATATATCGACGATAAGATGATATGAATGACGAGTTAACATCTGCATGCCAAATTGAAAACTAAACTAATGGGAGAATGCGGTGTGAATGTTTTGAATTCTACTATTTGTCGGATCAGACGAGAGCAGCTTGGTTGGAAGCACGAGAAAGCATGATACTCGTGCAGAAGGCAAACAAGCTTAAAAGATTGGCGTTTTGTCTCAAAGCTTTAACGGAGAAAGACACGTTTGAAAACGTGATACTCAACGCACTAAAATAGATATAACTTGGCAACAATAATAGCGTTGACACTTCCGTGGTCACATGTTACGAAATTCGTCTAAACCAATACGGCAAATTGAATTAAAGTTTGACAAACGCATTTTAGCTGCAGAACTTTTTCAGTGAATTGTATTCGGTACATGTTGGTCTATCAGAGCTAACAGTAACATCTACTTTGTTTCAGCAGATTGCATTAATATGATGACGATGAACAATCCGTTTTCACGTTTATAAAATCGATGTGGCTATATAGGTCCGGTAACCGGAACTTGTTCGGGAAAAACTAGAAGTCCGGCAGTCAGTAATCGTAACAGTGATGATAAAATAAAACCTAATCATAACCCAAATCCTAACGCTAACCAAAATACTAACCAAAATACTAACCCTAATAAAAAACTATGCAGAAAAAGCAAACTATACCAAACTATATTTTTATCAAACTCGACCGGAAATCGCGCGTTGTGAACGAACGCCTCTATATATTGTTGTTATATCTGCCGGACGAATAGACACTTCGTTATAAAATTCCGTCGCCGTGTAAACGAGACATGAAAAAGCTTCACCTGTGTGAACTACTTCGCCCGAAACAGCACTAGAATACAATTATTATTCAATATATTCATACATTCGGCCTCGTGTTGTGGCCAATTCTATTCAAACCTGTCAAGCGATATTTTGATTTACGACGCTTTTAGTTTCTTCAACAAAGGCATTCGAACCGTTCAAATCTAATTTTGTTAATGATGATTTTTTGACTTCCTATTAACTAAAAATATTTTCACTAGCAGATACAGTATTCAATGACGTGGGATCGAAATTTCAATCCCATTGGAACACTCAATCCCCTCCAAAGAAATAGTGTCGATTTCTTTTGTTTTGAAAAGACGAGTCGATCCGGCATTGTAAGCCGATCGAATTTTCGATTCGCTTCATGTAAACACAGAAATGGTTGAAACTTCATGCCAATCCACTTTTCGACACGTGAATTATCAGTTAGGAATCGAAAATGCTAAAAGGTTTGGTGTAGTGCCGAAATCGTGAATAATAGGTCTAACAATTTCGAGAGAAGGCCTTCATCAGAGATATAGGCTCTTTCTAGTTTCTGCCATGCTATACGCGGCTGACGCACTGCAATAAATAATAATGATCGGGGAAAACGGTTTAGGAATTAAAACGGATACGCGCTCTGCCGCAATCATTATATTTTCGTAATACTATCACATTCATTAGGTTCGACGAGGATTCACTGCAAACGGTGCCACGAGTGCAGTATAAGTCGAACATTACTTGAATTAGGTTTTGGACGGCGAAAGCACAACGTTTCACTTTCAACTGCGAATCTCTTGCGCGAGTGTATTCTTGTCAATAGGACATGAAACAAACAAAGAATGAAGCCAAACATGAAGATCTATTTTGCTTTTGGTGCCCTCTCTACATTTTAAACTAAACACTTTCCATGTCGGAAATAGTCGGAACCCAAGCCGTTTTCACACACGCTAATGTGTATCGACCGCAAACCGAACCGTAAACCGAACCGTAACCGAACCGCAACCTAACCCCAACCGAACCGCAACGTAACCCCAACCGAACCCCAACCGAACCGCAACCTAACCCCAACCGAACCGCAACCGAACCCCAACCTAACCCCAACCGAACCGCAACCTAACCCCAACCGAACCGCAACCGCAGTGTTAGGTTATTTCTGAGCAGTACTGTATATATATATATATATATATATATATATATATATATATATATATATATATATATATATATATATATATAATTACTACTACTATTAAAAAGGTCTAATGTGACTTTTCTTGTACATTTTCAAAGTTCTTTTAATTCAGTTAAATGCGAAACAACGCTCTATACATGTATACTGACATAATTACTCAATTAAAAACCTTAATTAAAAACCTTAATTAATATTCTAGAACGTCTCGTGGAACAAGAGTTTCCTTAAAATTCCAGTTCAGTTCAGTTTTTCACATACTCAAATCAATTAATCAAACAGACCATTCCAAAATTCGTGTTTATACCACATCCAGAAAATGTGTGTGTTGTCCACAGGCTATAAAGGTTCGCCTTCACCAAAACAGTGCTCAACGGCATTTTATCTGCACTAGGCTTCTGGATCGTTCTCAAATTCCTCGTATTTATTTGAACTCGTGGCACCATCTTCATTAAACAGTCCTGTAAGTTGAAATGCAATAATTACAAAAAATCGTACAGCGTTCAAACCAAACATCTTACGTTTAGTAATAACATAACAGTAAAACAATAGTAACAGCTACATAGCAAAGGTGATATTAGCGAATTTAAGGCCTGTTTAAACATCGAACTTTTGATGTACCGAACATAAATAAATTTGCAAAATCCTTTGTTTAAGTTCATTTGAATTAGGTTCGGCACATGACAACTTCGATATTTGAAACGGGCCTAAGAAAATTAGGACGGCTTACATGTACCTGTAGCTACAAATAAAATGACTTTCATTTTAACAAGTCAACGAAATTCCAAATCATGGACGTCTCAAAGAAATAGTAATGTTATTTCCTAGCTCGGAAACGTTTCTAAGCAATCCTAATGTGGAGGTAGAGGTTAAACACAAGCGAAAGCTTTCTGCGTTCTAACGATATGGCGAAAACGTAAAAATGCTCTTGGCACGTAAAAATAAAATATGCGTAAAAATGAATTCGACACGCGTAAACTTGTGGTGTAGTTAATTTTACGCGACAGTGAAAATTGCTTGCGTTCGTTTTATTCACGCACGTTTTATGTACATACAGGGTACAAATTTATTACTTTAAGAATACTCGACGTTAACTCGACGACGACGTCTCGCACACAATAGAACTCTTCATGTAAAATAAAGAAAATGAATAATCTTTAGTCCGAAGAGTAATCTCAATACCATCATTGTTCTGCATACAACCTTTAGAAATAACAGCGGATTTTAATTTCGAATTTTACTATGGATAGTCTATGTAACGTCATTTCGGGAATTATACGAAACTTAACCCGAAAACTGTTAACTGTTCTTTACCCTACAACACTTATGGGCTTGAGAATTTCACTTTAAGAACTCGGTTATTTGAGGATTGATACAGAAGTAAATTCTCCGTTCTCTGGTTTCAAATCGCGGAACTCATGATTCCTTGTCTCAGTCCAATGCTTGTATACATGGGCTCTCCACTAAGTGTGTCTTTTCGTATTTGCAGGCAATTTGTTCGCCCTTACTTCACCAACTTCTTCATCACTCACATCACTTACGTGTAGTTACAAACCAAATTTAAATACATAGTCATTGAAGCAATTCCACAAAGAATCTTATTTTCAAATTCCCTAAAGATTAAAATTTTATTCTCAAATTATTTTTTTAAAAATGTTCTCCAATTTATTCTGCCTATAGTTTAAACCAAAGCGTACATCCCTAGTTACCTCAGTGACTGTGCGATTATTAACGTTATCTTACAGAGAACGTATAGGTACTGTTGCAAGTTGGTTTAGAGACCATAGAAAAGAAAGGTTACGATTCTATAGTGCTCTAGAGTCGTAATGCCGAACTGTCAATTTATAGTTATTAACGAATAACAATTAACGAACTATATTAAACGAAAGTAAGAACTGTATTAAACCTGTAATTGCTGTTTGAAGAAAATATTTTGTTTGGGCCATCCGGCATGGCTGTGTACATGCATGTATACATGTGTTCTTGCAGGTTAACTAGATCAACTAGCAATTCCGGTGTAATTTTATTTCATAACCAGCTGTTGTGGTCTAGTGGTTACCACACATGTCTATGAGCTGGGAGACACAGGTTCAAATCCTGGGTCGGACCTCCACTCAGGGTCATAATCGAGGAGAAAGTGCTGCCTTTGCAATAGTATCAGCAAATGGTAAGACTTTCGGGTCTTCTCGGATAACGACCTTAAATCGTAGGCCCTCGGAACCCCTATCAATTGGGCTTCTAGCCTGTTGGGGTATTCCGTTCACCAAAGAGTGATAAATCTAATAAACTAAACTCCCGTAAATAAAGAACAGTAACTTTTGAGCGCTCGTTTTTCAATAGGACTACTAGGATTTGGAATTCACTCTCAGAGAGGTTCAGGGCAAATCTTTAACTTTTAACCAATAGCACTTTGTCGAGACCATAACAAAAGAAAATAGTTCATTTGTAATCATTTGTGGAGTCAAATTTGGTTTGTTTGTCCGCATATTAATAGCAACCGCTTGAAGGGCTATTTAAGAACTTGTTGTATTACTATATACAGGTACACTGTTGTAGTGAATGTGGGAGAGCTTGGAGTAGACAGACGACAGTCTGTCCGGGACTCAGAAACATTTTTCTGGAGCGAGACGATCGTCCATGTACAGTATCGTCATGTTATTAGCATACTACAATACCGCCTTACTTTTCCACCCTCGCACACGAAAATGCATCTTCCTCTAGTGGAGGAAGGCGGAGGAAAATGTTGCGAGTACTGAAAGTTTATTCTTGAGTCAGTCGGCTATAGCGTCGGCTGTCAAAGGTCGCGGACATAATTCCCAGCCGAAATATCCTATATAGCTGCGTTTTCACAACTGGTCCCTGTTGGGTTTCAGCACTTGTAAAATTTCCATCCATCATTAATCACACTTTCATATGAAATACGTCCTTACGACGACTTTACTTTCGCCAGACTAAAAACCTGTACCTAGGGTTCGAGAAAACTAACAATAACAGTAGTATTAAAGTGCAGTAAAAGTGACACATTAAATTATAACGATTATTCAAATGTATACATTTAATACCCCAAATAAATAATAAATCATGCATTAAAGCAGCTTACCATATTTCTTCCGTATTTCGTCATTTTTAAGATTTCTCTCTGCACGTCTGGAAGAAAAAAATTGTCATGAACATCATTAAATGTTAAAGATGGAGACGGTTCTTTTTGTTGCCAAAAAAAGCTGAAATGGAATATTGAAATGTACACAAAACCGTTATAGTATAAACAACACTGAGGGGAAATATATATGTTATTTACCGGATAGTGCCACTTTAAGCATACGGATTTCTCCTACGATGAAAATTCACCCCCGTTTTTTTAGATTTTCTTTAGCATAGAATAGTATTTCAGGGTGGAAAGTGATCGATGTAAAAAACAACTAAAAAATGGTATTTTGAAGTAAGTATTTTGAGCTCTGAGATCACTATTATTTAGGCCACATTACCAAGAACGTGTTCCAAGTGAGCTGGCAATTTCAAAAGGTAATATTGTTTGTGACGTCAGATTCTCAATGCTATGCCTGAATTTCAGTCGAGGTTATTGTTTTCTTGTTTTCTTCGAGAAGTAGATGAAATGTCTAGCCTTTCAGACGAAAAATTTGAAAAACGACCTTGATCGGAGTCTTCGCGTTGAGAATTTTACGTCACTTCGTTACGCTGGTCAGGAACATTATCGATTAATGGCGGACGTAACAACTCCAGATTCGGAGTCAGAAAGATAATACTTGCAATAGTCGAATTGCAAACGGTTTCGACCGAGTAATATTTAGCAGCTCTGCTTTATAAATACGTAAAAATATCGATAGGTAAAAATGTGATCGTAGTACCACTTTAAAGGCATTTATGAGACCAAGAGCAAATATTTTTCCATACGGACCGATCAAAACGGTAAATAACATATTAATGTTTTTATTATACAAGGTGAAAGACTTGAGTTCAGTAAAACTGCATTATTTGGATAAGGAAAGGAAAACAAACCAAAATACTTTATTTTTTGTAAAATAAGCTTAATTGAATAAAATTATGGGTTAGTTTTTCATTTTCCAGTTAAAAATAAAGCAAAACCATGATAAAAAAATTTAGCATTTAGGTTTCTGTGACCTTGGTCAGATATCGTAAAAAAACACCAGCTCAGGCAGCCAATCAAATTACAGGAATGCCCAGGATAAAAAAATAAAATGCAGTTATCCTTATAATAATATACATGAAAAATTTCTGTTTGGCTGACAGCTGTGCAATTTCAAGGAAATACAATTGCAGAAAAAAAGAAATACAATCATGCAAATTTGTTTAATCACCATTTATGATGGATTCAAAGACAATAGAAGCTGGGAACAACCAATTACATTCTAGCGGATCTTTTTGATGATTTTGAAAGATCCTTCGGTGATCGCCAGAAAGAAGACTTTAAAATAAGGTTTTTGCGGAAAAACTGAAAACTAGTTGTTCGAGGGTCAGTATCAGGGTTAGTGTGTGGGTTAAAATTAGGGTGAGGGTTAGTATAATGATTTGATTTGTGTTAGGATTATTTTTCAAACCTTTATATTAACCTAGTTTTCAGTCTTTCAGTCCGCGGAAACTTTAAAGTATACTCTCTAGTGATCACCATTTTCTTTCGCGGGGAAAATAAAAATGGTGGCCATGACTTGGAATACATTTCATTGAAATTTAAAGTGAATTCTACTTTAATATTGCCAAGAAAGTGTCTGCTCACTAGACTAGATGATCATTAATGTTATGAGTAAACTTTTTTAAGTAATGATGAAAGAAGCGAAGCGTTTTTGACCACCTACTGTAGGCAGTAAGGTGTGGATGGGCACTTTAAACGCGAACATTGTAAGCCCATTTGTCTCGAACATTTTCCTGTATATTATCGTGTAATTTTGAAAAGAGCATGCACTTGTGAGTTTTTCAAAGACCTCAAAATGCATCACGTCTGTTGGACTCGTGCTATTTGGATAGTCTTGGGGGAAAAACTCACTCGTGCGTGTTTTTTCCATATTGCAAACTGAACTATTATGGTGACCAAATTGTTGTCTTAAATCACTCAAATAAACCACGGAATGCGCGTGTCCAGGGCGAAATTAATACCACAAGCGTTATGTCTTAAGTTACCGTTTACACACTGCGATTAATCGGGCCGATTTATGGTTTAGATGCATGGTAAGTAAGCACAAATAGGAAGAAGAGCACGGATTATGAGCCCACAAATCATTCCGCTGACAGTTATGCGTACTTAACATGCATCTAAAATCGGGCCGATTAATCGCAATATGTAAACGTACAGTACCTTTACGTTATTATTATTATTTATTATTATTTAAACTTATTTACACACGGTAGCCTTTCAGTTTCCTGATTTTCAAAGGGCCGTGTATTTACATATATATGTATATAAAGAAAGAATATGAAGAAAATTAACTATTTACAAAGTATACATATATAACTACTAATACATACCAATAATTAATAATATATACAAATATAACAATAAACGCACAAATAAACAATTTAAACTGCCGAAGTAATTATTAATACACCTTTTTAAACAATTAATTGAGAAATACTCGTACTTGTCGACAATTTCCTGCGGCAAGCTATTCCAGGACCTGGCTCCGCGATATGAGAAACAAAAATGTTTTAGGAAATTTGTCTTAGGTTTTTCTAAATAAAGCTTTCAATCGTTGCTTCTCAATCTATGTGTTGTTGTGGCTAATTACAAATACTGTAGTTCTACAGTATTACAAACTAATACCATGAATTAGGGAAATTAGTGATTAAATTTCCCTCAAGCCTCGCGAGGATTTGTGAAATCCTCCCTCGGCTTTCGAAGACATTTAGTCACCAATTTCCCTAATGTCATCTATCTACATGTATCTATCTAGGTCGTCCGTCAGGACGCCCCGTAATGTCATGGTATTACTTATATAATACCATGATTACCTGGTTGATTACCATGATTAACATTGGTTATAATTTCATGTTACGAGGTTCCAAATATATTAGCAAATATTAGCAACAGAACGATAGATGTTATGCATTACCTCGTTCTTTTAAAAACCCCGCTTTAAATTTCTTAAAGAACGAGATAATACATAACATATCAATCGTTCTGTTGCTAATATATGCTAATATGTTTGGAACCTCGTAACATGAAATTATAACCCTCTATTTCTGTAGTTCTCAAGGGCAGATTCACATAATTACACCTCAAAAGGGAAAATTTTGACATTCATGATCGCTCATGCATGTTAATTCACAATGTAACATTCCCAAAAGAATTTATACAAATTATATTTCGTCGATAATTATGGTATTACAAATTTATAACATAATGGAAATTGGTGATTATATGTCCTTCAAGCCTCGGGAGGATTTGTGAAAAAAGGTGCGTAGCCCCGAGGGACGTCCACAAATCCTTACTCGGCTTTCGAAGACATTTAATCACTAATTTTCCACATGTCATGGAATTACTTATAATAATACTAAATTCTGAAATGGGTCCTGCATGCATGGACCATACTCGAGATCCCATGTTATTAATAAAGCATAAACTAACAAACTAAAGAAATGTATGTACATAACTCGTAACAAAATTCATAAAGGTAACGTACTGTACCTTTCGTCATGCTTAGCCTTGAGTTCAATCCGCTTTCTATGAAACTTTGTTTCTTCTTTGTCTAAGCTGAGATTATGGAAAAGACGGTTTCACTAAAAAATGTAGTCCTTGCAGTTGCTTGCAGTACCAACGACACCTCCAAACAACGGACAGCAAACTTCGGTCCCGAAGTGTCCGTTATATGGAGGTACCACTGTATTTATTATTTCACAGATTATAGTATATATTTCGCAATCAGAATGGTCCCCAGTACCCTCCATCGCACACTCTGTATTTGTAGTCAAATACAGTCGCTTCCAAGTCAAATAGCTTCCAAGGCTGTGCAAACAATGGCTCTATGGCTCGGCCAAAACATCCTTGGAAGCTACAGTATTTGACTCGGAAAAAAGAAGCCACAGAGTTGCCTGCGGAGGAGACTAACCTCGGTTTACATTTAATTGATTTCAATTCTGGAAACAGATTTGGAATTAGCGAGTATAAGTACATGACAAACGTGACTATTATGTTACGAGAACGTGCATACCCTTCGTAAAAACCTGTTTACAGGTATTAGTCGGCTGATCAGTGTCTGGACTTACTGTCCGTTGTCAGTGTGTGGACTTACTGTCCGTTATTATAGAGTGTCCGTTAGCTGTATTTGTAGTTGTAAAAATGTTTTCTGATAGGGCAGGCGAGCGAGGGGTTATTGCGGATACGTATTTCCAGTGAGTTAAAGAAAGTGTTAGCACCGTCATACCATTTCGGAAAATATTTAAAAATCACAGTTCGATCAATAAATATGGGAAGCCAAAAGTGGAAATTACGGGAGCATCTACCTCATTTTTTTAAAGAAGGGCATGCCGCATTACAGGATATTGAAGACATAAAGAATACGGAAAGAGAAAACCTGAGCAGAAAATTGAATAACCGTAGATTTATAAACCATAGGTTTATTGCCATTCTTGGAAGCTAAAAAATATGGAGGAGCAAATTCTAAAGTATTCAAAAATTCTCATAAAGTTAATGGCTAACCTTTTGGAACTTGTTTTGCATCGACAGCAGAAGCAATAGAAGCAGCATGCCAGGGAGACAAGGAACAGAAAACTCAGCACAGGTACTACGATTAGCCAAACATACCCAGGAACTAAAACGGAAAGGAAATTAGTTCAATTTTTTAAAAGATGACTTTCTTACTGCAAGATGGGACAGAGTTCTGTGTGTAAGCGTAATGGCAGTGATGCTGGTGCAGTAATGTGAAGCTACTGTAGGAATAGAAAATAGCACATACAAAGAGGAAAATATTTTGCAGGAAACAACTGTGTCCAATGCAATTACAAATATCCAATTTCTAAACTGTGTCCAATGCAATTACATGCGTCATTTTTTTGACAATTGACATTTTCGCGCTAAAGTCGTTTATATGAAAAGCAAAAAATAGTTTAGTTTAATTATTTAGTGCTGGTATAGCTGATGTCCTGAAACGTTTACACCAAGTGTTTAATAATTTACGTGATCGTGTACCCAACATGGTAAATGCCAGAAACCACGAGCGAAACACTGTAAGCAAAGTATCGGCTCTGTATTACCTAGCTTTTATAATTCTTATTATTATCTTTATTATTATTCACAAGTGTTAAATTTGTTAATCTCTCCATCAGCTCACTCGGAATTTTCGATAAAGAATGCCATACTTTTATTGAAATGTTAAATGATTTACGACTCGATAACAAACATAAACAATACTACATCCGAAACATGATCTCTATCGCCATTAGAACGACGTATTATATCTTCTGTTGTAGAAACAAAGAATGGACCAATCCTGAACCACTAAATGTTTAAGTATAAATTTGTTTCTGTTGTTTTAGAAATATTAATACTGTATATAATCATATGTGATTCAAGTTAGCCAATTGTAAATTAAGAAGTGAGATTTGCAATTGTAAATATATAAGAAAAAATTTATATTAATAAAGTTGCCATTATTATTATCGGTTCTTATTATTATTGTACTTGAGTATCCAATTTCGCTGCCATTCATCTCTAGAGAGCAACTGACTGTCGAAAGAATCTTAGCTGAAATTGTACTAGTGATCCAGTCGAACGATACATTCACTTTAGATGACACGATTACAATAAATATTATTCATGTCGAGATGCCGAACGGTGAGACGGGAAGAAAACGAACGTGATCGCAATCCTAGACAAATATCTGAATAACAATTTAAGAGCCATAGCCCGTATTCAAAATAAGGACAATCTCTGTCTCGCTCGAGCCATTATCGTCGTAAAAGCCAAAATCGATTATTAATGTTAAATATAATGCCATTGGCGAACTTGCTTATGAATTGCACGAAAAAGCCAGTATTCCACTCGAGCAGTGCGGTATCGAAGTTTCAAAACTATTTGGGCGACTAAATAAACATTGTCTCAAATGTCTCGATGGACACTTAAACACGCTGATGGCCCGGAAGCGTCAGAACGTATCTACCTTTACGCCTACGGTAACTATTGCGATGTAATTTTAAGCATGCCTGCAGCGTTCCCTGCTCGCTGCGCAAGAAGTATTGCCACGTCTGTTGACTCTGTAGTGATGAACGCGTGGCAAACGGCGTAACTCACGTATAAATTAGTAATAAGAACCGTTCTTATAAAAGCTGGTTTCTGGCGTTTACCGTGTTGGGTAGTTTCGCGGGTTATTTAGGGATCCTTGGGGTGTTTTGGGGGTGGTATAGTCCTAAATAGTCCTCCTATAGTCCTAAATAGTCCTCCTATAGCCCTAAATAGTGCTCTTGTAGTCGTAAATAGTCCCCCCTATATTCCTAAATAGTCCTATAGTCCTCTGATAGTCCTAAATAGTATTCCTATAGTCCTTCGTAGTACTTCGATAGTCCTAAATAGTCCTATGATATTCCTAAAGTCCTCCTATAGTCATCCTATAATCCTAAATAGTCCTCTTGTAGTCCTAAATAATCTTTTGATAGTCCCAAATAGCCCTCCTATATGGTCCTAAATAGTCCTCCTATAGTCCTAAATAGTCCTCCTATAGTCCTAAATAGTCCTCCTATAGTCCTAAATAGTCCTACTATAGTCATAAATAGTCCTCTTGTAGTCCTAAATAGTTCTAAAATAGTCCTCCTACAGTGCTCCTCCTGCTCCTCTTTTGCTCGGATCAGATTTCGAATCATCCGAGATGATCTCTGACCAAGGATGATCTTTGATCAAGGATGATCTTTGATCAAGGATGATCTTTGATCAGGGATGATATTATTGATGATGATAATAATAATAATAATAATAATAATAATAATAATAATAATAATAATAATGGTTTATTTAACAGATCCATTTTACATGGCTCTTCCCTGTTAAAGTGCTAATATAATAAGAAATAACAAGACGCCCGCTAGGCATTAACTCGGGCTACTTTTAGGGACATGGCGCGCATATTGCCTGCGGAGATGGGTATGCATTGGTGGCATATATGTACGCATGTTAGACAGTTGGAATTAGAAAACCCGCTCACTTGTCTTATATTACAAAGCATAATTTTTAATGCATTGATTTCTGTAATCAGGCACTGAAGGCATTGTGCAGCGCTCGTTTAAAGTGGGAACTTTTAGAAGCAAGTTGGACTAGAAATTGAACGAGGACGAAGAAAAACCAGGCGTCTACACACAGGCTACCAGGCTACCAGGCTACCCCCCCCCCCCCCCCCCCCCCCAATGCAGAAACGAAATTTAATGTAAACAAAACGGCAATGCTATTTGTTCTAATATCTGTTCGATTGAAGGTCTTCATGGGTCAAAATTTATATAAAAATCAACGGCAAGGTATACGAAACATATCTGTTACGAAATTACATCGGTTTAATGGACATAAAAGCATTAAATCATCGGGTAAACGACGAATACTATAGATCTTGAAGCCATGTCCTTTGATTTTAAAGACAAGTCTCGCTTTAATCGCTTACGCATTTTCTCATATAACATCTGATCTTCACATTTTAAGTAGACGAAACCTACAGCGTTCGATTCGCCATATTCAAGTGATCATTTCGATGTAGAATTGATTTAAATCGGACAAAAACACAACGTTTCATAATGATTAATATTACGGAGTTTCACGGGATAAAATGTCAACACAGCATAATAACTGCCTCGTATTTCCCAGCGTCCTTCGGCTGTCATTCCGTCTTCATGATTGATCTCTCATCTTGGAGAGAATCTTTGCAATGGTTTGCGGGTTTACAGGTCTCGATAAACTTTTCCAACTGCGATTCATTGCCAATAAAACGAAAGTCCGAACTCGCTTCAATTCGCTTGCATGCCTTGCAACGAATATATGTTATCATGTTGACGTTTCGTCCACGGTTCTGCGAGTTCTTTCTTTAATCTCTCATCCGTGTTTCTCTCATCAGTTTGCGGGTTTACAGGTCTCGTAAATGCTTTTCAGACTGCGATTCTTGACAACAAGCTGAGGCAAGGGTGAAGACCCCGGGTCGAGTTATTGCGCAATTTTGCAAATTTGTGGAACCCCAAGAAAAATAACAAAAATAACGAAGCCGAAACCTAGACTTGGTGCTACCACAAGTAGCCGAAGTAATAACATTAAATTAAATTAAATATACCAATGTACAACAACAACAATTAGATGTTATAAAATAGAATACTAAACATGCAGCTCTTTCATATAAAAGTTCTTTAGTAAAATTAATAAATTGATTATAGTTTTCACAGTTCCTAATGTTATCTGGTAGAGAGTTGAAAAGTCTCTTGGATGATCTTTGATCAGGGAAGATCCGAGGTCATGGATGATTTCTGATCAGGGGATGATCTTTGATCAGGGACTATAGGAGGACTATTTAGGACTACATGAGCTAGGGTTAGGGATGGAGAAATTGGAAGAGGACATTGTAGTGAGAAAACTATTTATGATTACAGGAGGACTATTTAGGACTATGCGAACTATTTAGGACTATATAGGGGGATTATTTATAACTACAGGAGGACTATTTAGTACTACAGGAGGACTATTTAGGTAGGACTATTTAAGACTATCATAGAACTATAGGAGGACAATTTAGGACTATGTGAGGACTATTTAGGACTATAGGAGTACTATTTAAGACTATATAGGAAGACAATTTACGACTACAGGAGGACTAAGTACCCCACAACACCTCCAAGTTACCCCAAAACACCCCTAAAACACCCCACCCGCGAAACTACCCAACACGATAAATGCCAGAAACCACGAGTGAAACACTGTAAGCAAAGTATTGGCTCTGTATTACAACCTAGCTTTTATAAGCATGGTTCTTATTACTAACTAATTCCGTGAGTTACGTTCATTTCTACAGAGTCCACAGACGTGGCAATACTTCTTGTGAGCGGGAAACGCTGCAGGCATGCGTGAAATTACATCGCAATGGTTACCGTAGGCGTAAAGTTAGATACGTTCTGATACTTCCGGGCCATCAGCGTGTTTAAGTGTCCATCGAGACATTTGAGACAATGTTTATTTAATCGCCCAAATAGCTTTGAAACTTCGATACCACACTGCCCAAGTGGAATGTTGGCTTTTTCGTGCAATTCATACTGTAAGCAAGTTCGCCAATGGCTTTCGATCTTTAATGTATGGATAAAGTTCATCGATTTTGGCTTTTGCGACGAGAATGGCTCGAGAGAGACAGAGATTATCCTTCTTTTGAATACGGACTATGGCTCTTAAATTGTTATTATATTGTATTGTAATCGTATCAACTACAGTGAATGTATTGTACTACTGGATCACTCGTTCAATTTCAGCTAAGATTCTTAATATTCAGTCGCTCTCCAGTTGAGTCGAATTCATAATGAACCGTCGGTGACACGATCAAGTAAATTATTTCAAATCATTAAACTAAAAAATATTAAAATATTATTTACAAACACACACAATATGCTAAGGATTATTGCCACGTATTTCTATATTCGTGCTTGCAGCGCGAATTACTTTCGTACGTCACGCCGTTCGGTATCTCGACATGAATAATATTTACTGTAATCGTGTCGTAAGGTGAATGTATCGTTCGACTGCATCACTCGTTGGATTTTAGCTAAGATTCGTTCGACAGTTGGTCGACAGTTAGATACTCAAGTTGAGGCGAATTCATATAATGAAACGAACTTGATCATGCAAAGCAACAACATCGGTGACACGATCAAGTAAATTATTAAACACCTGGTGCAAACGTTTCAGGACATCAGGTATACCCAGCACTTGCAAATCATTAAATTAAAATATTAAAATATTATTTACCAACACACACAAAATGCGAGGGATTATTGCCGATACGTATTTCTATATTTGTGCTCGCGTAACGCAAATTACTTCCGTTCGAACGCGTTATTATTATTTCATTATTTTAATCTTATTTTGATATGGTAGCTCTTCAGGCAATACAAAGTCTGCTTTCCATGAGGCCGTATACTGCTAAAAAAATTTACATAATTAGTATGAAAAAAGAAACCAACTAACCATTAATTACAATGAAAAGAAACTAGTTAGTACAATTAAGATATTAAATATTTAATTAATTTACATCGTTTATACATCTGTCCCTGAGACAAGCATTAAATTCCCACCAGGGAAACGCTGTTAGCCTTGAGTGGTCTTGGCAACTCAATCCATATTTTAGCGCCTGAATAACTAATGCTTTTTTAAGGAAGTTGGTTTTAGGTTTATCCAAAGAATAGTCTAGATTATTACTACGTGAACTACTGAACTATGTGCTTGATTATTTGAGATGTTAAAAATATATATATCTTATTAGATGTTTTGGTATGTAGTATCGCTGTATATTTTTACGAGTTGTGTCGTATTTTGACGAGCCCGCAGGGCGAGTCAAAATACAAACAACGAGTAAAAATATACAGCGATACTACATACCAAAACATCTAATTAGAGATTTATTATACAACTGCTTTGATCAAAAAATTTTTATGGAAAAAGAAAACTGTAAAAAGGCAAGGGAAGTGGCGTGACTTGCAGCAAGACAAAATAATAAGCATACATGAAGTAGTCGCCCGTGAACAAATTTGATTGGCTAACAAAATAAACTTGTCAAACCAGTTTGAGAATTATCTTGTCAACAGTTTTATAATTTTATTATCAACGTTACAGTTTTTCAATATTTCAAAATGAACAATGGATCGGTTTGAAATCTTAACATAACAAAAGTGTTTAAACTGAATTCGATCAACTTGTCTTAAACTAATTGTCATCTTCATCGTCCGACTCAATCATATTCTGAATTTCCCTTGCTCTCACACCATCTTTTCCAGACATTCAGGTCAGTTTTTGTTTTTTGGCCGTATTTTTGTTTTTGTTTTTCTCTATGAACTCGCCTATCTCAACATCATTTAGCGAGTCATTTCTAGTCCGCTTTCGTTGTTTATATAGTCTTTATACTGGCAAGCATGAATTTGAAAGCCAGTCAATTTCATTGTCGCCTTCAAATGTTGCCAAAATGTCATCCATTCTTTTACTAAAAACTACGTTTGCTGGTAAATTATAAACAGTGCTCACGTCAGCCGATCTGTCAAACCGGTTTTCTACTATACAAATAACCAACTATCCAAATAACTAACTGTCCGAATATCGCTGTATATTTGTACTCGTTCTTAGCGTTATTTGGACACTTTTCAATATAGTTGTATAATAATGGTAAATATTGGTAATATTTTCTAGGTATTCTCCATTTCTAATCTTGTGCATAAAGACAGCTTCATTCTTCTTTTGCCTCTCCACCAGTGATTGCCAGCTCAATTCTCTTAGTATATCAACAGATCTAACATCATATGATTCGCAACTAATGACCCTTGCAGCTCTGTTTTGCATTTTTGCAGCTTTTCGAGTAAATATTTATCACAATTATCCCGAACAAGGCTACAATAGTCAAAATGTGGCAAAACAATTGCGTTATAATCTGAAATTAATGTTGTTTTCGGAACAAAAGCTTTCATACGTCTTATGATTCCTATACCCTTAGATACCTTAGTAACTATATACTGTTTACATGGGTTTTCCATTTAAGTCGGTCGTCAACAATAACTCCAAGTTTCATTTACCCTTAACCCTTTTTATGTTACATTGTCCTAGTTTGATATCAGGATCTTCATTAATGTTATTCAGTCTCTGTCTAGACCCAACAATCATGTATTCAGTTTTTTCTTTGTTTAGTGTTAACCTATTAGCCAGCAACCATTGGTGTATATGTTCTAAATCTTAATTTAAACTAGATTGGACATCGTCATGTTGAAGGTACCACTTGTAGTTTAATTTCTATCATCAGCAAACATACTAGCCGTGGACTTATTTAAACAGCTAGGTAAATCATTTACATAAATAAGAAATAACAGCAGTCCCAAATTTGAACCTTGTGGAACTCCACAGCATATAATTATTTTCTTTGAAATTATATGATCAATCTCACACATTTGTACTCTATTTGTTAAATATGTTGAAACAAATTTAACGTGGTTCCTCTGATGCCATAATATGCTAATTTTCTAACGTCAACGCAGGTCAACGTCAACGTGGTCAACGCAGTCAAAAGCTTTCTTCAGGTCTAGGAAAATAATTCCATTTAAATGCACTTTATCCATATTTATATACCACTTAACGTACTGTATTAGTAATATTTAATAATGATGTTTGGGTAGAATTTTTTTTGTGAATCCTGCTTGGTACTCAGATAGGTAAGTAGATTGTTACTTGTTTCGAAATTAATTTCCGATATTATTGACAAAACTGATATTGGGCTATAATTATTACTCTCAGACTTGTTGCCTGATTTATGTATAGGAGATACACATGCTATTTTAAGTCCTTATTGGGAAAGATACCAGTTTCTATACACTTATTAAATATATTGGTGAGAGATTCGACAACAATATCCGCACAATCTTTCAATATTTTTGGAGATATTCTATCATGCCCGGTAGCTTTGGATATTTTAATACTTGACAGTATTCTCAGAACATCGGATGTCGATGGTTCACTGAGTTCGAAGCTTGTATCACATTGGGTAATGTACGTTTCAAGGACTATATTGCACTTTGGAAGATTGTTTTTGTAGTTTTGGAATTCTTATTAGTTAATTTATTCAAATTTTCCAAGTTTCTTTGGAATTTCCGCTACTTTGGTACAATGCCTTCTTATAATTATATTTATAGATCGTTTTGTAAAAAAGAGATCAATAAGAGTCTGGGAGTCTTCTGTTATTCGAGTTGGTTCGATTATTATTTATTCTAGCTGTAGTGCCTCGGTGAGATCAACTAATTTTTTGGTTTGAATTTTTTCATTCTGGCAATACCAATCACAATTGAAATCGCCTGTACAAACAATCTCAATATCTTCAAGGTCCATATTTTGTAAACCTTTTTCATAATCATCTAAGATTTCAAGAGGTGCATTCGGAGGTCTATACCAAGCATACTAACCAAAAAAGACTTGGCGTTCGCATTACAAACCTCAACTGACTACGATCATCTCAAGATTTTCCGGCATTAAATCTGATCTAAATTTATAATTAATCGAGTTTCGAACATACCTGTACATGGCAACTCCGACGCCATTTCGATTCCGGTCTTTACGTATCAACTCATAGCCATCTATATGCACTTCATGGTATTATCTAACCAATTCTCGTTAATACTTATGATATCGCATTTCTGGACATGAGTATATATCCTAAACTGATCTATGTTTTTTATAAGACTTCTTACATTGAGATGTGCTGTGTTAGATCCTTTGTTTCTATTATTTATCTCACAATTTTTATCAATTTTTATCTCGTTCATCAAGCTGTTCGTCACGCTGAATATATTATGTACGGCATCCCTTTGTGGCGGTGGATGGGGATATCTACTCTCGTGAACCTTCAGGACCCTTAACCCTAATTAGTATTCATGTCATAGCCTTAGTTATGCTTACGTCATCCATCCCCGTCATCCATCCATTCCTTCGATGATGACATGGCGTCATTATCAAAAGGATTTTCGATGTTTCTTACTCGTATAAGAAACGCCTACTATATGTATACACGTTATGTCCATGTGGTCAGGGACATGATTTGGGACGAATTAACGAATACTTTCATATTTACACTTGTCTTGATGAACATGAAGAGATTTACAACAGACTAAACTTTTAAACAAACAGACTAAACCTTCACTACATTTACAAAGAGATGGAACTGAACCACTTTGGCCGTATTATGGCTTATTGTATCTCGCCAGCCGACTATGGCTTACTGTATCTATCCAAACCAGAGGCTCATGTTTTAAGCGTTGGACTATATTCAGTTTATCACTCTTACAGTAGGTGAACGGAAAACCCAACTTATAGGGATTCCGGGGGCCTACGATTTAAGGTCGTTTTACCATTTGCTGGCGTTGCTGCAAAGGCAGCACCTTCTTCTCAATTATTTTAAGACCCTGAGTGGTGGTCCGACCAAGGATTTGAACCTGGGTCTCCAAGCTCATAGACGTGTGTGGCAACCACTAGACCACAACAGCTGGTTGAATAATATAAATTTAAGCGGTTTATTACTTTTAAGTGTTGCTACGCCAATCGCTTATACGGTTGATATTTGCATATTTCGCGTGTGAGACGAACCCTAAACATTTTAACCGAATCATCGCTTCTCGCTTTCGTTTTCAAAGTAAGCGATGTATTGGACGAAGAGACACTTCGGGAAGCAGTGAGAGGACTGGTCAATATCTCAAGCATATTGACTGCAGAAGATATAAAGTTAAGCGGTTTATTACTTTCAAAACGTTGCTGATAGATTAATTCAGGTGAAACAGAAAAGGAAGTTCCAAGATGATACCAATCTGGAAGAAGTGAGGTGAAAAATAAATGACATATTCGTATATTCCTGTAAATATTTTAACCCAAAAGCTTTGTTGTGTTTATTCGCTCGGATTTTGTGTCGCATATCAATAAGATTTTATCCATCTCCACATGCGCCACTTTTGTTTCATTCCTTAACGAGTTTTTAGTTACTCATTAAGAGGCACGTGCTATTGTCTCTTTGAATGTAATAAACCGCTTAACTTTATATTTTCAGAAGTCAATATGTTTGAGATCTTCAACAGTTCCTCTCACTACTTCTCGAAATGTCTCTTCGTCCAAGACATCGCTTTTATACTTTGAAAACGAAAGCGAGATAAGAGCAATGACGATATTTTCGGTCGAAATACAACTGTATACAAATATCAATCTTATAAGCAATTGGCCCAGCAACCTTTTTCAATTTTCCAAGTAATAGAGTAGAACAAATCCACGTTTATATTTTTAAAAGTAATATTATAAATCTCTTCATATTCATCAAGACAAGCGTGAATATGAAACGATAGGTTGTTGTTATCGATGCCAATACCATTTCTCCTCAATTCGTCAAATAATATCCGACAAGGTATCTGACTTGGACATTTATGTGTATAAATACGTAGGTGGTCCTATACTAGTAAAAAACATAAGAGCATCATTTTAATAATGACGTGATATCATCATCGCAAGGGATCGGCATGATACTAATTAGGGTTAAGTGGTGCTCAAGGAACACGAGAGCAGTTGGTGGGCTAGGGATCCCGAGGTTCATGGGGGATGAATACTAATGAGGGTTAGGTGACGTAATCGGAATAACTAATGAGGGTTAGGCTGAAGGGGTACCGAAGGTACAATGCTAGGGTTAGGGTTCGTGAGGGAGTCTGAAAATGCATAATTAATTAGGTGGCATCACTTTGGTCTCCATAGTGAGGTTTATTACTACTCATGTGTAAAAAGTGTAATGATCATTAACGGGTCACCCGCAAATTGAGCCGAAATCGAGTTAGCAAAAACAATATCAACGCCTTATAATGTAAAGTAAACAATGACACAACCCAGAAGTTCGGTTCATTTGCACGGCGAACACAAGAACGGTATCTTAACGGTAAATTTGACTCTCAGTGTACAAAACACATGTTAACTCTTTCCTGTCCAGCCCACTCAAAAGGGGTCATAGAAGACCCCAGAAGTCGTTAATCGAAAAACACGGCACACGGTAACGCAAGAATAAAAATTGAAATTCGACAAGCGCGCCAGGGACATGAGATCCACTCAAACGCCAAATTTGATTTGATTTCATAAACAACTCTGCGATTGGTGGCATTTTGAATTTTCATGATGCTACGCGGGCGTGCAAGATGGTCTTTTCTAGAAAAATGGCAGTTTTTCAACCTGATTTATGATAATTAATGCTAATTTATATTAACATATTGTGTCTTAAAGTTGTAAAGGTTTTACTGTGCAAGCTGTGTTAAGTTGTCAATACTCAGAAAAACTCTGAGCACCAGACAGGACTCGAACCCGTAACCTTCTGAATGCTAGACAGACGCTCTAACCATTGAGCCACTGGAACTCAGATGACAGAGCAAGGTTAATTACGGTATTTAAACCTGGGACGAGTCTTGCCGTTATAACCAATACTTGTTGAAATTGACTGGAAATTGACTGTTACAACACAACTTGTAGTCCAACAAGTATTGGTTATAACGGCAAGACTCGTCCCAGGTTTAAATACCGTAATTAACCTTGCTCTGTCATCTGAGTTCCAGTGGCTCAATGGTTAGAGCGTCTGTCTAGCATTCAGAAGGTTACGGGTTCGAGTCCTGTCTGGTGCTCAGAGTTTTTCTGAGTATTGAAACTTAACACAGCTTGCACAGTAAAACCTTTACAACTTTACAAACATCAAGCTGCAACTACCTAACTTAATATTGTGTCTTGTTCGGAAATTTTAAAAGCATTGGTAACAGCCGGTTTATTGGGCTTTCAGAAAAGGTATAGGTTTCGCAACAGTTATGGATATTTCCCGAGATATCAATATAACAAAGAGGCAGTTCAATTTTGGATGTTTTTCAGCCGGACAGGAAAGAGTTAAACAGTTTTGATAGACAAACACATATCAAGGCTTGGATACAAGTGCGATTTTCGCGCCTGCAACACAACGGGTCAAATTTTATCGCGTTGCCGGCGTGAGAAAGAAAATATTAAATTACACAGGCATTGTCTATTCAGGAAACGCAATGTTTATTTTAGGCTAGCCAATAAAATTCGTTTTAGCACGGCCAGTGTGATGTAGTGAGGACTCGTTTTCTTTCTCATGAACGTCATGGAAGCGACTTGTACAGACGAGTTCAACAGAACCCGGACAAAATATCGACAGATACATGTATGTGTTAAGTGGTTAAACATCAAATATCGCCAATTTTACCCAGGGCGAATCAGCGAATGTCACAACGATAATGCCATCTCTTCACAACTTTTTAATTCCGGAAAGAAACTCATTCCGGTATCATGCTGTGCACTGTTGTTGTCGATGATCCGATTATTGTTACAAATAATCGATTGCCGAAAAAAGCGAGAAAATAATCGATTAATCGGGAGCAGCTCTAGGTTAAAGTGCCTATAAAACCATGTTTTTATTATTTATAAACATTCTATGTGAGGAAAATAGTTGAACAGTGAAATATTTCTTTAATTTGATCTTTCCTTCGATTCAGGTTTATGTTTTTACAATGCTAATGAGTGTGACGTCATCCCAGTCATCATTTCGGATACAGTACAATGACCAATGTTCTACTGATAGAGAAATTTGACCTAATTCAAACGTTGATGCAATATACTAGAGACTGTATCAACTTTTTCACTGAAATCGTCAACAAGTTTTTATAAAATAAGTCGTGTCTTACGCACGCTGTGATTGGTCAGTTACCGTATTTATATCAGGCTATGTAAAACATGGATGGATTACGCCATCATACGCCATCAATTAGCCATCCTACGCCATCAATTAGTCATCATACGCCATCAATTAGCCATCATACGCCATCAATTAGTCATCCTACGCCATCAATTAGCCATCATACGCCATCAATTAGCGATCATGGCGCCATCATATGCAGTAAGGAGAATTTACGTGTTGATAAAAAAGATATTTGTACATTTTATTTGCTTTCTAGTTTCTACGGGTTATTTTATAAAAGAAATAGAAAACATTTTTATCCGTGTTCCCATACGTTATATAAACACTCGTGGAAGTTTGGGAGAACTCGAAATCGGGTGGAAACACAAAATGTTTTCTATTTCTTAAATCTCACACAGAAGGAGGAAAGTTGATGTCACATTGATTATCATTTAAAAAACATAAAGCTGTATAAAGTATCGAAGGAAAGATCAAATCAAAGAAATATTTCACTGTTTAACTATTTGCCTCATATAGAAGTTTTATAAATAATAAAACATTTGGGGTTATAACCACTTTAATATAATTTTACAATAATAATCATATACTGTGGAACGCTAAACTTGGCGCCCAGTGTTAATTAAACAAATATTTGCATTTCCTTTCCCCATAGTTCAGCAGTAAAAACCCGCTAACAAGAGCCTACATTTTACCCAATCAGCCTGGGATAGGTTCTTGTGTTCTTATATGTTCTGAAATTCTGAAAATATAAATTCTGAAATTCAGCCTGCGGTTCTTAATAATGGTCGGTTCTTGTTAGCGGGTTTTTAGGTAGCAAACATCCTATGTCTTCAAAATTTGGGCTCTCGATATATTTTTGCCAGTATATAAAATATTAAACTAAAGTCAACTGAAAAAAACTTCGCGACGACAGCCACTCTCGCGTCCGCAACGTAATGAAATTTGATCCATCGCATTGCCTGCGCGAGAAAAAAATCGCTCGTGTATCCAAGCTTTAAGATGAACTCACCAATACAATTTCCATATTTCCAATGAAGTGTGCAACCTTTGGGAGGTAATCCATGTTTTTCTATACATTCGTCAGTAGATTCACACCAATAACACTACATTAATAAGAACCAAACAAAACAGACATGCTATACCAGGGTTCTACAGTGTATATAGGGGTACATTCACAACTGAAGTGTTATTATTGGACGTAAGGTGGTGTATCGCGTGCATGTACAGGTAACTTAATTCAACTCGGCTCATTCAATATGAAATATATTATAAATTTTAATAAACAATATAAAATGTACTTAAAATCCTGGAGAGTGTTGTTTTTTAGTGTTTTATATGACTTTTCCAAACCTTCCAAACAAAATTTTCAGGGGCATGCCCCCGGACCCCTCTAGATGCTCGCGCCTTTGGCTATGTATTGCTTCTCCCCCAAACGAAAAATCCTAGATAGAACCCTGGCTACATACAGTACATTTATAATTAACAATTATTGGACGAGCTTGAGCAAAATATCGTCCGTGTCGAGCAGACAATTATTGCCGATGCCGAAGGGACAAATCACGACATTTCGCGATAACAAATTATTTTTTCTAGCAAGCGTTTTTTTTTTAAATTGTCCAGAATCGTTAAGTATAGTCGATAGAACTTTCTTAAAACAGTTGCAAGTTTGACTTTCGATAACACTAACTCATCTTCTTCCAATTTTCTTTCATTTATGTATTGGCGAAATACATTGAGGGCCATTTTAGTTGCCTTTTTCGTGTCTTCGGCATTTTATTGTTCTAGTATTACAAGTCGTTTTCCGACATCTCGGCAAAACGCGCCATGTTTACAGTTGTCGATAGCATTAATGCACATGAGCAGAATATTATTTGCAACAGATCAACGTTGCTCAGTAATGCGCAATTATTTGTACGCAGTTACTGTATTTGCAGCTGACGTAGCCATTAATAATCAAGAGAAAGATAAATTGAATGATAATATAGATTAACTGTGTAATGGAGGCAGGCAAAACCAACGCAAACACGTAATGTTTATTCTAAATTAATGAAGTTTGATTAGCTACCATAAATTGACACATTTCCTAAAATGATCTCATATAAAAATCCAAAACATTGTGGAACTTTACCTGAAGAGTGGGTCTCTACGGTTACGATAATAAATCCATATATCACGGTGTCCAACAGAAAACTGATATTTGATTCACTTAGTCTTACAAATTCACTATACTAATAATTGTTTTCTGTCTGTCATCATGCAAATCAATTTAATCACTTAAGTAAGGGTCGTAATGAAACAAAAGTGCGATATAATTAACGTTTATTTGGTCTGTCCGAAATAACCCTCAGGGGCCACAATCAGCAGGCATCTTCTTCGAGAATCGGGCAGCACTTCTGGACTGATCGATTGTGCTCTCCAGACTTGGTCTTCACCTTCAAATATTTTATAATACAATCTCGCCTAGGGTAAAACTCTAGTACCCTGCCTAGGTCCCACTTTCCTCTGGGGGCGCTTGCATCAAACAAAAGAACGATGTCACCACTAATCGGTTCCAAATTTGCTGGCTGAGCACTTGGATATAGCCTAATCTCTTTCGACTGTTCTTCGTCTTTTTAAACGGACCTTCGGGGGATGCAGGACGTCCAAGAATAAAATGATTTGCAGCGGCTGGAGATCATTGGGTTCATTCGAAGGATATCCAAGAGGTCGACTGTTAATCAGGCATTCCACTTCGGCGAAGATTGTCGACATTTCATTCCACGAAAGCTCGAATGTGGCGTATTGAAGATCCATCATACTTTGTGCAATCCATCATACTTTTTCAGACCTTCTTGGAACAATCGTCGGAGCTCTTTCTCAGCTCCTACGAATGATGTTCCGTTTGTATGTCTGGAGGAAGGCTTCAGTAGACAGGAATTCTATGATTTCCAGATGGATTGCACGAACAGTGGCACAGGTTGTATATAGAGCTCCCAACACTTTATGGGTTTTTTCTTCCATATTTTAGCAAGAATGGGTCTACGCCGGTAAATACGTACTAAAATGAACAGGTTTTGTGGTTGGCTATATGGAACAAAGATGGTTAGGGTTAGGACATTGGTTTCTTTGTGGTTGATTCTATTGTTTTATTGTTTTATTGTTTTAATCAACCAATCACAAAACTTGATAGTATAGGCCCGTCTACGCCTGTCACGGAAATGGCGGTGAAAAGGGTCTTAACCTTTCTGGGGGCAGGTCGGCCATCAGCGTAGTACTGTATATGTGGAGGCTGGCGGAATTTTTGACACGTCACGCAATCCTTTACGATCTGCTTGGCGAGATTTCTGCCATGAACAATCCAAAACTTTCGCCGTGTCTCGCAGAACGTTCGCTCGCGTCTGGCGTGTAACAAACGGTTGTGGATAGCATGGCTTGGGAGGAGTATCGGGTGGATCTGGTCGTCCGTCGTAGGATAGTGATGAATGCTTCAATCTGCCACCAACTCTGACGTGCTCCAGTAGGTGGAATCGCGACCTCGCATTCGAGATGAAGCGCAGGCAATAGGCTGTCACCATGCATAATCCTGGCCAGCTAGAAAACGTAGACTGGTCAACGATGTCAGTCTTTGACGTGGTGAAGGTTACTACAGTATAGGCTTGTTCCCTTTCAGCTCGGGGTCTTGAGTCTGTACTTCGCGCATTTCGGCTGGCTATTCGGCCTTTGGTTTCTTTAGGAATGGAGGTCCATGCATCCAACGTCCATCTGTCTCACTGACCGGAAGCTGGATTGAGAGTAGTCGGTACAAATCGCCGCTTGGTAGGTTCCCAAGTCGCTTGGATTTCTGCCAGTCGCACGCCTATAGTACGAACAGGTAGATGGTCGTTGCCAGTCTGGAAGCTATGAGTGCAGCCACACGCTCGAGTCTTGGGACGGTAGTCTGGCGAAGAGGTGCTACAGGTACTTCACTCCAACGCGGAGAAGGCCAGAGGAGGTACAGTAGGATGCTGCTCCATACACATAGATACTGGCGTCAGCGAATACATGCAGTTCGGAAGAACTACAGGCGTCTTTTAGTAGAAGATACCTTGGAAAGTGAACGTTCTTGACGGCCTCGATTTTTGAGAATAAATTCTTCCACGACTGTTGCATTTCTTTCGGCAATGGGTCATCCCAACCAAATTTCTTCATCCTCCAAATCGCCTGTAATGCTATTCTCGCGAGGCTAGGGCGAGTGAATCGAACAGTTCTTTTTGTGAAAAGTTCCGTTTCGATCTTCTTGACTCCGAAGTTGATTGTGTCAGTTTGCGGATTCCAACAGACACCAAGGGTTTTGACACCTTCTCTGTTAAAACTGACTTCATCTTTATCAAGGCGATTGTTGACTTGGAGCTGTACACCACTATGCATCAAGTCGTTACCTTTCTTTCTCGCAGTTGTTGGCGCACAGGTTCCGAATAGCAATGTCATTCTTTGATTGCGAAACTTCCAGTGGTCAGAATTTCTTCAGCGTCCCCGATTCTCTGCTACGCCTCCTTCGTCGTTGAACAGTAATGAATGAAGTCATCGACGTACAGTATCTGTTACGCACGATGATCTTTGATGCTTCAAGGGGTCTCCTCAGCAATCTTTAGCATGACAAAGCTCGCCATATCGGGAGAAGGTGACACGTGAAAGGGCACCAAAGATGACACGTGAAAGGGTATACAGTAGGTAGTTGGTTCTTCCATCGTCTTCATGTTTCTCCATAGAAACCGGTGAACTTGACTATCTTCATCTGGAAGACGGATCTGCAAGAACATCTTGGAGATGTCACGAGGGAAACCAATCGGTTCTTCTCGGAAGCGAAGTAGGACTGGTTTCCAATAAGGCATGTATCGACAGGCTGGGTTGAAGCAATCCTGAGCGGAGTGCTTTTCTTTTCTGGTAGATATATGCCATGATGAGGTACATGTACTGTAGATAGAAGACTGGACTGGTTTTGATCTGTAATACCTCGTTCGTCAGCCTGCAGGCCCAGCCCTTCTTTTCGTATTCTTGAATCGCCTCGTCACACATTTGTGCTTTCGCGGGATTTCTTCCTAAGCTTCTTTCAAAAAATGTATTCCTTGATAGAGCAAACTAATCAACCAAGGAACGGAGATTCTCAACCAATTTGACCAGAGGCTCTTCCGCGTTGTTAATTGAACAGATTGGTGAAGCTCTCGTGTTATCAGGACCACTGACATGCCATCCGAGTCTTGTTCGTTTGCCAACTGGTTCGAGGATGAGGTAGATTGGGCCAGCTTGGTTGGGGAACTCACAAAGATGAGTAAACGATTTAAGCCAAGGACGGTCAACAGCTGGCACATTGATAATGGTTTTATTTTATTTTAGAGCACTTGTCAGTGATCAAAAATGGTTAATTACTACATCCCGGCATTCTTTGTCAGTGCCCGCAAGCAATCGTCTTCTATTAGATCTTTTTAGGTTGGACAAAATGAGAGATTGTACTGCTATCATATGATAGGACCGTCCAGAAAACAATTGCTTGTGGGTGCTGACAAAGAACGCCCAGGATGTAGTAAAACCCCACCAGCAAAGGAGTCACTATATATTGTAAATAATAAACTTTATCATCAATTGAAATAAATTCTGGCACGTCAGTTAATAGCACAAAATGTAATTACCTATGCAAGTATAAAGGTTAATATTTCCAGCACATAATATCGTATTTAAAAATCGTGAATCCCAGGTTGTAATATATTTTACTTGAGTATATATTATTGCAGTCAGTGACATAGCTACACATTGTTTACCAGCATTTTGTCCAAATTGTCTTGAATTGCCTTGACTAAAATCTGCACAAATTGTATCACTTGGATAAATTATATACACTTGGATAAATCATATACTGTACAGTAGGTCCTGGCCTATTAAAAATACACAGCGGTATAATGATATCAATATTGGCATTGTATTCCAAATAATACCAACGAGATGAGAGTTAATATCCTCTTTGGTTTTTGCAGCTATTGTGGGCACCAATTCGAGTTCTGTATATTCGCTCAATCGTTACTCCTAGCTGTCTAGTTGTAGATTGCCTCAACGGACGAGTTATAGTTTGCCTCAACGGGCGAGTTGTAGTTTCCTCAACGGGCGAGTTATATTTTTGCCTCAATGACAATGCCGAATGGGCGAACGAGCACAATGGCTTCGTTTAACTTGTTGTGTGATACCACACAAATAACTCTGATCGAACTCTTAATCAGCGCGAATAAAATCCTGTGAGAACAAAACTGTCACAAGTGATGAACTCACAAATCTTTCCTGTAAGACTCCTAAAACAGAAAAAAATACGAATCAGATAAAAAGATACATCGCCTGGCTACTATCAAGTACATGTAACTCCCACAAAAATCGTAAATGTTCACACGAGAACTGATCGACAAATTTCATTAACATGACGATGTCGATTAACATGACGTTAATACTCATAACTTGTCGCCTTACCTTGATAAAATTTGGAAAATCAAAGCAAACAGTGGCCAAACAGTAGACAGAAAAATGAGAAATGTCAGGATCGTAGATGGACGCTACATGCTGTTTCTAAAAGTTCGCTAGGTCATGTGATCCAGGTTGTTACGTCACAAACGAGTGTCCAAACACAGCCATATATATAGTCCTTTATTCATATAGTCCGCCTCTGATAACATAGAATCGAACATTTTGTTAAATATTTGAGATCTGCCATACAGTAGTTCAGCTATAGACAGGAATGACCTTAGATTAGGAGCGTTTAAAAAGCGTACAAATAAGTGAAGTGTCGAATGTGCCCGTTTGTTAGACTTTGTATAATTCTTCCATTCATAATGGCAATAGTAATTTAGAACACTTGAGCGTCAATTTCGGTTTCTTTGTTGAAGTTTTGCTTTTATAAATGCAGTAGTGCGGCGCTAATCATTACAAATTGGAAGCGGAAGTGCAGAATATTGGTACTGCAGGCTGTATACATGTGTTGGAAAAAAAGGAAAAAGACGCATATCAAACGTGGTCGAGTTGAACGCATATTAAAGGCGCTCCATGAAGCCAAAATACGATCCATGTCTGACCATGGAGCACAGCTCTAAGATCTTAAGTGTTCGAATTCAAACATAACCTCTCTATACACAGCAAATTTTCGATTCTTATTTTAAGAAATTAATTACTAGTTATAAGAAAAATATTACTTAAAACTAGTAAATTTTTACTAGTCCGTATAGTGAGGGTACTTTTACTTACTAAGAATTCTAGTCAAGAATATTTTACTTAACAAGTGAGAAAATTCTTAAAACAAGAATTCCAATTCTTATTTCAAGAAAATAATTACTAGTTTTAAGAACAGTATTACTTTAAACAAGCCAAAATTTACTTAATACTTTTACTTACTAAGAATTTCTAGTAAAAGTTTACTTAAAACAAGCAAAAATAGTGCAATGCTGAAAAGGACAGGGAGAGCAATTTCCACTACAGTGGAGAGGGTGAGTTACTGGCGAATTCCTATTATTTTCAGGCAGTAGCTGTTAAACAATTATTTATCTAGACCCTGAGTGGTGGTCCGACCCAGGATTTAAACCTGTCTCCCATCTCATAGACATGTATGGTAACCACTAGAGCACAACAGCTGGCCGCTGGCGTTACCAAGTTGAAATACTACAACAATTTGGACATGAAAGCACCACCAATCTCTTACTGTATGATATTCCTGTACTGTTTACAGCAATATCATACAGTAAGAAAACCATTTATAACGACAATTAATACATGTACACGTATATAATTTCGTACTTACTGTTGATTCATTGTACTTCAGGCAATCGTCGCATTTCTTTACGGCCGTACAATTGCCTCCTAAAAGGGATACATGTACATACATGCATGTTACATCAACGTCTAAAAAAAGATCCTTTGAAAAGCCAAAAGGTGGGTCAATTTTTAGTTATTGTATCACGGTTGTGAATATTTGGGCTTTTAAGAGGACGTGAAAGCTAAAAAAACATTAGCGAAAATCTCGCTTTGTTGTTTCTCGATGTGTATCACCTAAAAATAACAAAGTTTTCATTCATAATACTTTATTACTTCAAAAATTATCTTTTCTGAATAATAATAATGATATTTGTAATAAATATGTGTTGCTAGCTAACTTTTATCCTTTTTATTTTGTCTGCATATGACAAAACATTACTATCAACTGTTGACAATTCAGTCGGGTTTTTCAAAGCCTTAAGACGATTTTTAAAGTGGCTTTTGCATGAAAACTTCGTAAATTTTGCACTTGGTTAATGTATTTTCTGTTGAACATTAGCCTTACTACTCTCAGTTCAGGTTTTTCGCTCTTATGCGTTAAAGAAATAACCAGTTTCATCTACAGTAGGTTGAGAAAATCACGCCGCCATTTTGTTTTTTCATTACTAGTGATATATGAGCTGATAGCTTGCTAGTATAAGAACCAATCAGATTGCAGAACAGCTCATATACGGTGGATGGCTATATTATAAATATATATATATATATATATATATTTAAGAAATAAAAAACGTGTCGCGTGTGATTATCGAGTTATAATGGCACGAGAGATGCGTGTAAAACACGAGGCGATAGCCGAGTGTTTTACTAGCTTCTTGAGTGCCATTATAACTCGATAATCACATAAGACAAAGTTTTTTATTTCTTTTATAAAAGAACGGCCATTAAATTAACAATAAAGCCATGAAAAATGTAGATTTACCTGTTATAAATGACGTTGCTATGTGCGTTGCTAGGAAGTCTATGATGAAAACACGTTGGCGATTTTAGCGATGAAAATGCACTCAACGTTGCAGTTAAAACATTCTGTTGTGTTAGTACCTTGATTAGCTTTGTATCCAGCTATTCTTTGACTTTCTTTTGTGATTTAAACTACTTAAAATCCGTCAAAAACGATAAAATCTACGCGAGGAACACGTCAGCTTATGCTTTATTGAGTTATAATACACGGTTTTTGAGCTCAGTAACCAATCAGATAGCGTGTACTCGCTCATTTACTTCCGGTTATTTTATAAATATATATATATATATATATATATATATATATATATATTCTTTTACAGATATATAAAGATTCTTTTACAGATGAAACAAGTTGTAGCAGACCAGTTTTGAGGTAAGCGAAAATATATATATATATATATATATAAACATTTCGTGAGAAATGGATCCCTGCAGAGGCGAGATTATCACTTCGCTCAGTCGCTTGCGAGGGGATTAAATTTCAAAATCTGTCAGAAAATATCTATATAGGTCTAAATTAACATAAGTGAATAATTAATTAAACGGCTAACCAATAAGAACAAGGTTAAAGGACAATACAAGGTGGCACAATTAATAATTAGAAAAGAGAAAGCGGTGTGGTCGAGATGTTCTCGTTGAGAGGAGGTTTATATATTTCGATATGAATTAACTCTCTCGAATGAGAAGTTCAATCTTTACGTTTTATTTTTCATTTCAATTAAACATGTTTTAAACTTTTTTGACTTGTCTCGTATTATCACGTTACACTTACGAATTTTGAGCCCGGCTCTTATTTATATATTACGATTACGATTTCCGCCCGGAAAATCGATTGCTAAGATTGTAAGTAATCTTACTTTTAAGTATTTTTCGACATATTGAAGTTCTCTTATTTCTCTTTTTCATACAGTATTATATCCATTGACTTCATATATCTGATTTTTAGTGGTTACTGTATGAGCATTGAGCAGATTGAATTCCGGCCGTTTCCCTCTACAGCAATTTCAGCAGTTTAATAAAATCATAATCTCCAACGTGTCAGGGATCAACCCCTTTATCAAGGAATCTAAACTACAAGACAGTAGATGCCCCATTTATACAATCAATTACAAAAAGCTTCTGAAGTTAAACCATTAGGCAAAACCGTGTTCAATTTATACGCCCAAAACCCCTCCCTCTTAGTCGGATCATTTGCATCTGTCCTATCAATTACTTTAACTATTACTGTTCATCACATCACCTAATCCCTGGTGGCCTTCGGTATAAAAATATGCATACAAATGTCCCCCTGCTATATTCCTCTGTCCTTTAATTCCCACATCGATTAGACTGCTTCTATGGTTAGTAAACCTCTTCATTAAACCTCTTCCTAAATGAAGTAATACTGTAGTACTCCCCACATACATTTTTTCACACCTCCAACACTTAATAGTATAAAACAATCAAAAGCATAATTTATTCTAAATGTCCTATTTTTACCTTCAAATGTACTTCCCTCATCCACAAACTTACATATTTGGCAACGTGCCTTACCACATTCCTTTATCTGACCACTTGCTGTCTCAATTTAGACTTTACTATAATCTGTCCTATAAATTCTTAGGCCTTCGATAAGACACCAAAGGTTTTTCCCTAAAAATCTCCATCATGTCATCCGAAGATTGCAAAATTTGAAACCTGTGTGAGATTCTCCAATCACCATTTGTCAAATAATAGACCAAACATTTTACTGTTATTTAACCTTAGTAAATTACTAAGTCGATTAAAGTGTGAGATCATTGGTGCAGAAAATGCTGATTCCTATATTTAGCAGCTAGGTGTACAAGTTAACACATTGGTGCCATTTAAAAGGAATATTGCATACAATCATGTACTTCAAGTACAGTAGGTCACTTTGAAAATCTTCTCCAAAGACAGCATTCTGAATGCAAAATTTAACACTCTAATAATGGAACTTGAAACAAAGATATTGCCATTTTAAGGTAATAGTCAGGGAGCATATGTCCAAAAATTAGGATCCGTGGGAAATTTGTGATTAAAGCAAGCCACTCAGCTAGCCGTGTTTAGGGGACCATAAATAACAAGAAAAGAGATGTTGCCAAGTCTGCAACCTGCACGGAGGTGTTTTAGCGGGTGTTTTCCAAAATGACGTCAAATACGTAGCATGAAAACGAGGCTCTGAATGAAACTTGTCTGTATCTTTGGTATAAAGTGATAAAATTTCGCCAAATTCACACAACTTCTTTGGGAGGCCTTTGGGCATTACATTGTGTACTGGTTGCCGGTCACGTGATCATTCCAGCGTCAAAACGAGGCTCTGTATTGGCGCTCTATATTGGCGCTCTGTATTGGTGCCAATGGAGCGACTGAGATCCGGATACACTCCCCAGACACTCGATTTGTCAGTCCTGATAGTCCTTGGGAAATCAAATTGCTTATCCAGAGGTTTAATATCAATATGAAATATATAAATGTTGATCAGGAAAAATAGGATTGCATATTAATTGCGTTGTAGTATTCTCTGTCTCAGAAAATGTAATTTCTTGGGGTGGGTTTCCTGTGTTTTTTTACATCAAATCCGCAGAAAATGCCCTCTAAATGGACAAAAAATATTAGAAACCATTACATTATCCTACAGCATGGTGCAATATTCAACCTCCATTTTGATGAACAAGATTTTTCGAAGTCTGGTTTGTTTCGAGGGCATTTTGTGGCAAAAACCGACAATACAGAGCCTCGTTTTGATGTTGAAATGATCATGTGACTGAAAATGATAGCTTCACTTACACTCTGCGACATTCTAAATAAGTCATGTTAGTTTGGCCATGGTTTGGCATGAATTCAGCCCATTTTACCAAGGATACAATCACGTTTCATTCAGAGCCTCGTTTTCATGGACTGGTGCAGATACATGTATATTAACCATTAAGAACTGAACAAACATATTTCTTGTGGTAAAACTATATACCCATTACTGATATAGCCCATTTTTGATCTGATGCATTGACTGCATGATATATGAGCACGGTGCTACACTACCGATGGGCATGGTAGTTTTTTAGCACTTGGTCTTGGGTTATTAGACTACTTGCATTTTGGGTAAGAAATACAGGAACATGTTTTATTGAACAATGTCAACCATAAACTTTAATATTATTTTGCTGTATGGTAGAGTTCAGTTATTATACCTATTAAACAGTTCTAATTAATTAGTGCTTAATAGCACAAAATAAACAATCAAGAAAAGAAAGGATTTTGCACTGGATAGTGACATTTAGTATTTACTGTTGCACAGGTGTATTAGTGTAGACACTAATATAGTGTATACACTGTAAAGTGTCTACACTGAATGAATCAGGATTCCAATGCGGTCTATGGATTGCCTAAATAGACTAGATAATTATTCATACCCCAGTTTTCACTACCACAAAAAACATCAACAATATCAACTCAAAATTATATGTGTCGAAGTGGAGCACTTTTTAACATATGCCAATGCCATGCTAGAAAACAATGACAACTTCATGCATGTATATTTGTGGGGCAAATTTATTTGAATTGGGGCAATATTTTTGATCTGGTACAATTTTTTTAAACCAGTTTTATTTTCAAAACTAGTTTTTTTAAACCAGTTCAATTATAAAATATAAATATAGATAAACAGGACCTTCTTGGGTTAAATTTTAATTTTAAAGTCACAAACGAGTGTCCAAACACAGCCATATAGTCCTTTAGTCATATAGTCCACCGCCGATAACATAGCGTTTACGTTGCTAAGCAACGTAGATGCAAAAATGCTTGAAGAAGAAGGACCTTGAAACAAACTTGCAACATTGAATTAAAAAACTTTGATCAAACATTCTTACCATGAAGTTTTATAATCAGTGCCTCGTATTCGACATTCTCGTACTCCACAGCGACTTTGGTACCATCTTCCACATGTTGATCCTTATCCCTACATGTAATTCTATTTGTGGGAGGAATTGCCGTAGTTTTATCCGCCTCGAAAAAAACTGACATTCTCTTTGGTGGAGCACGTGTCATCAAACGGAGCCTCATTCTTAGAATCTTATTTCGCTACTTTTCCTTGGTGCTTTTATCAGCTCTGCTTTTAAGCCTGCTTATGTTAAATTATGTGGCCACTTACGACAAAAATATTTTACGCTTGTGACTTCAGCACGCTTTTCTGACAGAGTCATATATATATTGATAACACATATGTATATATTATAAGGCTACAAGCGAAAAGGTGGTGAACTGCCGAGATTTTAGGAACGAAATATTGACGTTTCGAGCGGAGCCCTTAATCAGATTAAGACGAAATGAAATAAAATAAATGGCTTATATATATGCCAAAAGGGTGTCACAAGTAGAAAGTAGCAAATCAAATGCACGGGAGATAAAGTGATTAACAAACTAATAATTAATGAGATGCGAAAAGTTAAATCATTTGCTATTTTTACAGTCGATCAGCAAACAGACTGAGGGGAGAGGGAGAAATGACAGGTCCAATATTCAAGAGTTATTATGCGATAGTAAAGCGGTAAGAAACGAATTTTGGGAAGGGGGATTGATACGCTTGTCATTTGTTACTTTCAGTCATGCTTCCAAGCTGTAAGATACGAAATTCACGCGTAAACAACAACGGTGACCTCGAAACTTACACGTTTACATGGGAATATTTCTTTGTCAGACCTAGGCTTGTTTGTGTATTTTCACTCATCTGAAGATGATTTTGTTAATAAAATCGAAATATCACGTTTACAATAGTTTCCTCTTGTTTTATCTCCTATCATGCGTTTTTCAGGATGGCATTATTTTTCGGAATATGTTTTATTTTATACTTTTTAAAAATTCTGACACTGCTCTAATGGTAGATTAACACTATGGTAACACACAGTGATAACACACGACAAGGTCTCCGACAAAAAATGTCAGTCCACGTGTGTCAAGTTTCACTGTTTCAGCCTTTGGTCTTGGTAACAAAGTTTCCGAAAGAGAACCGTGTTCTAATTACGGACTATGGAGTCTCCGGTATTGTTTACATGGTACCGGTTGAAATTTTTATCCGGGTGAATGTATGTCCAAACTGTCTAAAAAAGACCTCGCAAAGCAAACAGCCCGTTTTCCCAAAAACATAATACGTTACAGAGTCCTCAAAAGCCTAAGAGAAGCCTAGGATTAGGAATTTGACTAGGATCTATTTATTCCGCTTTAATAAACGCACACATAAAATCTGTCAAAATTTGATATCAACAAACAATATAGGTATCAGTGTTTCCGACGTATACACTCGGAACAACTTCAGTTATGCCGACTCTTGTGTCCGGTTGAGTAAGGACCACACCTGATGCAACCGAGACGCAAGACGGACGCAACCGAGACGCAAGACGAATGCAACCGAGATGCAGACACACTGTTAGGTTATTTCTGAGCAGTACTGTATGTGTTTCCATTTAAAACCATATGCCCACCCCAATGTACTTGCACACCCTGTAATATGGGTTAATGTAACTGAAGGGTATGAATGGAAGGCAGGTTTCAAAATGGCCACCATCCTGACTACAAATTGTATAATTAAAGTGTAAGCACAGAAAAGCTCTGATTTGTAATTGGTTTCTTAAAATAAGCTTAAAACTAACCCTAATACTAACACCTTAATACTAATCTGAATACTAATACCAACCTTAACATAAACTATATATACATTGTACATGGATGATCATCAAGTTCTTGTCCTCGGAAAGATGTTTCTGAACCCCGTACAGGAATCGAACCTGTATTTCTGATTGCCAGTGAGATGCTCTAACTATTATAGGGATGAGCCGATCACAAAAAATTAAATTTACCAATCTTATAAATTCCAACACAATTTACAACCTGATCAGCCAATTTATCAGTGGTTACTTTGTCAATAGGAATTTCCACAATTGAATTTGCCGCAAAACAATAGCAAAACATAACATTGTATATTGTTTGGCAAAGATAATGTGATCATTAACCAACAGTTATATGACTTATCAGCAAGCCAGAATTTAAGTTGAAATACAATTTCGAAAAAAGTTGGAAACAAAAAATGTTTCACCAAACAAGAAATATGACATGTTAAACATGATGCACCTTATTAAATTATTTAAATTTGACAGTTTCTTTGTGGAATCACAACAAAAAAATATGAAATTCACAAGTATAAAACCCTGGATAGTATTTACGTATGCATGTTGATGTGATCAGCCGATAACCGATCAGTCTGAAAGTTGCCAATTATCTGCTTCTACCGATTAATTTCCAATTATCGGCTCATCCTTAAACCAATTGTGCTTCCAAGACTCAAATGGAGAGTGAAGGTTACAATGATGTACTGGTTCAATTTATATATGTACAGCCTATATGTGGCAGTCACTACAGTATACTGATAATATTGTCAATGCTTGGATGTGTTAATTGTGTTTACTCCAAGCTCTACCACATTCACTATAGCAGTAGAAATTACTAACACTTAACATAAACCTTAATAATGGCAGGCTCCATCTTGAAACCTACCTCTACTGTATTTAGCCATTACTCTGTAACTTATGGTGGTATGATTGTCTATAAATATAATACACCATCGCTCTACAACTACAAGCCATTTCTCTACAATGACCAGATACATTAGTAATTTCAATCGAAAACGCTAAAATAGTTGGTGTTACAGGATTGCCACTATTTCCGCAGCAGATCAATTACCTTTTGGAGTTTATGGTTCGTATACGCAACACATTTATACCAAGGTGTGAATGTGGTAGATAGGTTCAACTATAGTTATATTAATATTGTAATCCACTTTAACATTTCATAATTTCAAGATGTTTGAATGTCTAACATTAAAAGACAACAGTATAACATCGAAAAAATAAGTACATACCAGCTTCCGAATGATCGAAAAGGGGGAAAAGTAACACAGAGATCACGATAACTTTTAAATAATCCATCTCCAAATTTCTCCTCGAGACACTGATTGAAATGTTTTGATTCAACGCTCATTCAAGTCGGAAGCTGTTAAATCTCATCTGCTAGGAGGCAGCACGTATACTCGTCGCACGTTCGAGTCGTTCCCGAGCGTTGCCGATGATTTTTTGGCTGAAATTTTACCCTTCGGAAGATCGTGAAAAGGGTCAACAGTATGTCCTCACCCTTATTTTGATGATAATCGTCAATTGCCAATTCGTGTTATTTTGATGATAATGAGTGAAATAGCGTAAACTCTACATATGTCTATTTTGATCTGATCTGCGCACTTCGTGTTGTTTTGAGGATAATAAGTAAAATAGACGGATTCTATACTAGAACCTACAACACAACACCAATCATAACCCTAATTCCCTCTCACCCCCGCCTACAATTCCATTGTAACCAGGGCATTGAGCAGGGGGGTGTGAGAATTAATTTCGCCAACAAATGGGCGTGGTCGTTTAAAATAATAAACCCAGACATGAACGACCAAACTACCAAAAACTCCGACTCACAGGAAAGATGGAACTATCGGTATATTGGCTTCTAGGGGGTCAATGAAAGTGGGGTTTAACTAAAAGAATAGTATAGAAAGGCCTGGCGTACATCAAATTCAGTTCCTCTGCTGTATATTTATTTTTATTTATTAACTTTACAACCAAACAAGAATGCTAAATAATGAATACAGCGGTTAAAAATAAAAAATAAAACAGACAAAAACGGAGCAGTCTTAAACATGGTATGGTCAAGAGGACATGTGTCCCATGTGAAGACCAACCTGACAAAAATTACGGAATAGACATAAATTAAACACAAGGACTAATATACTAATAACATATGATAGGACAGATTAAGAACAGCAGCTTAATTAAATTATATATGAACGGCACTTAGAGCAGTACGTTTTCCAAGTGCGCATTCTCTTTACATCGAAAGAAGAGTCTAATTCGGAAGAGTAGTATATATAAAGTATTGGCTTGAAGAAAATTGTCCTTGCTAGATCGGGTGCTAGACGAGAGCCGAGAGGTAATAAAAGGTAACAAAAGAGGAGATGTCTAGATCGTAGAGGCCTTGTTTACATTTGAAAAAAAGATGAGATCCTTTATTTCAAGCCAGTATGATATAGGTAGAAAGTTGAGCTTCTTAAGACGCTCGTGATAAGACAAATCGTAGTCTTGAAGTATAAATTTGGTAGCTCGTCTTTGAACACCCTCCAGGATCGGAGCGCAAGATCACGTGACGAACCTTGAACTGCCCAGATCTTACTAGCGTGAAACATGTGAGATTGGACGAGAGCAAGATAGAATAGCTGACGGCAGCGAGTATGAATTAATTTAGTGCAATTCCTGCGAAGAAAGTCAAGCAAGCGGTTGGCTTTAGCAGTACAGCTGGCAATATGAGGGGACCATTTAAGGTCATTGCTGACAACCACACCCAAGTCGACTTGATCAGAAACACTCTGGATTGGTTCATTGTTGAGGTAGTAGGAATGAGTTGGAGGGTTGCGTTTGCGAGATACTTTGAGCAGGAGCGTCTTTGACACATTAAATTTCAGTTGCCAAGACAACGACCAGTTGTACATAGAGTCGAGATCAAGCTGGAGCAGATCTCGTTCTGCTGATGACTGAATTGCGCGGTAACATTTACTATCATCAGCAAATAGTGCAACAGGCCAGACGTAACGTTAGTTAAGGAAAGATGAATAAACTCCTTCGATAACGACACGCGGTTTTCGATCACGAAGGTAATCGGCGAACCAGTTAAGAAGTGGACCGGCAATTCCATAATTTTTCAGTTTGGACAAGAGTTTGCTGTGAGACACCGAGTCAAAAGCTTTAGCGAAATCAAGATAAATAAGGTCGATTTCTTTACCGAATCAAGAGCATGCCGATGTCGTGCTTTAAGAAGTTGAGTAACACATGACCTATTGCAGCGGAAGCCGTGTTGAAGGTCGTACAAAGAGTTTTTAATGAAAAAAGAAACCTGACTGAAAATCAAACGTTCAAATACTTTAGAGACTTGGGGGAGTAATGAAACAGGTCTGTAGTTGGTGACTTAGGTATTGGAACCACATTAGCAAATTTCCATTCAGAAGGAAATACAAACCCTGTTGGAGAGACAACTGGAAGAGAGCAGCCAAAGACGGGGCGATGACTTCACAACATCGTTTTAAAAGGTAAACTGGTATGCCATCAGGACCAGCAGTCTTGGAGGGTGAAAAATTGGATAACAACCACTGAACTTCGGATTCAGATACAATTATTGAGTCAACAGAATTAATTGTTGACTTGGAGGGAGAAACAAGAGGTGAAGAACTAGTGTCGGAGTTAAAAACTGACGCAAAATAGCTATTAAAAGCATCAACCTTTTCCTCTGTATAGTGGATAGTTTAAGACGTTCTAACTTCATTACATCATGCTGCAGGTAGTGAAGATTTCGAAGTTTTAGACTTTTAGACTTTTAGATTTAAATCTCCAAAATAATTTGGAATTGTTATACACGGATTCAAAAAGTCCAGAGAGAAATGCTCTCTTCTTGGCATTAATCCAACACTTGACATGTTGCCGTCTTGCGAAATTTCTCCCACGGTTGAGGCGATATACTTGGCCTTTGCTTTTCTCCAAAGGGACTCCTTCATGTTTATGGCGTGAAGTAGATCTTTGGTGATATAAGGAGGCGTGAAGGAACGTTTGAGCTTTTTTTTCGGTATAAAATAGTCTATAGCAGCAAGGAAAGCGTCTTTCCACTTCGACCAGGCGAGATTAATGTCGTCGGGCTCACTGAGAACTATACTATCACTAATGGCGTGTTCCGAAGACAGTTCATGAGACCATCGAAGTCTCGCTTTGAATAATTATAAACTATGCGCTCTATGGATTGTTTTGGTTGTTGATGGAGTTTTTATAAGTCAAAAGTTATAGCTTTATGATCCGAGTGTAAAGAGATGAAGTCGTCATCAGTAACTTCGAAGTTGTCGATCAAATGTTCATTCGTAGTGAGAACCAAGTCGATGACGTTATTGCCGCGAGTAGGTGAATTGATTATCAATAAAACTAGTTTCTGATCCTATGGTAGAGAAACCTAATCCGTTAGTCCATTGAATATTAGGATAATTAAAGTCGCCAATTAAAACAACATCTCTAAATTGAGAATGAGTTGAGAAGATGAGTTCGACATGCAACGGTCGTTGTTTTACCTTTAACCAACGAGTATGACCATTAACCAAAGTTTTTATAATTGTGACATTGGTACTAACACACAACAGCTTCTTGTTAGATAGACTTGTTGCAATGCTGATTTTCCAAAGATAAAAGCCGTGAAATTATAAGAAAAAGTAGGCGAAAATTAACAATTTTCTGGAGCAAATAATTTTCAGATCGGTGGGCATGATCATATAATATTATAGCCGATACTAGACACGCGAAGTTGTAAATATCAGGGCGGGAAATCCCGTGCACACTGTAGAAACGAAGAAAGTGTCAAGAAGCGAAGTCTCAGGTTGCGAAGGCCAAAGTTCAAATGAAGACAAGTGTCAATCCGTTGGAAAACAACCACACGTTAAATATAGAAAAGTTACTTGAAGAGGAGGATAAGACCACAAAAACCAAATAAATGACGAAGAAAATTCAGGAAATCTGATACTCAGGACTCCACGTTAAAGCGATCTGTCGACGGGCTGAGAGACAAACGGTCAAACATAAAATTTAGGAAAATTCACAACAGTTACGAAAGTAAAACTTAGACAAGAGGACAGGTACACCAAATCCAAATAAATGATGAAGTTGTTGCTCACCAACTGCACGAACCACCAAGAAAATACACGAAGACAATTACACGAATTACTGTGACGAGACAGCCAAACGGACAAATAAAAATTCCAAATTGATCCACGAGAAATAATAAATCACGAAAAAAATAGCACAGAATGATAACGACACTTATAACAATAAAAATAACCAAACTTGACAAAAATGACACGACTGGAAAAACAGTTTAGAGAAGATTAGGGCTGAGACACCGAGACCGGTTCTGCCCACTTGGCTAATGATTGAATAATATATCTATCTCGTGATTTCGATTTTCGAACAGTAATTTGCTGTCTTGCCGAAAAAAGATTTGCCGACAAAAGTTGGGGTTTGCTATAACCCGGGCGATGATCGAGAATGAGCATGAAATCTTGTTGGTCAGCAGTCACATCAACTGGATAATATCAAGGGAATCGAGGTGGGAGGGTTAGGAAGACACTTAAGGCAGGGGGTTAGGGTAGAAAACTCATTAGGTGAGGGTTAGCGTTAGGATCTAAGTTGTTTTGGGGTTAGCGGTTATTTAGCAAACCCCACAACAGTTTCATTTCCGATAAATCCTTTATTTGCGACAGCACTGGTTTTGCTGGGGAGGGTGTCATATCCCCACGCCCCCCCCCCCCCCTTCGCGACGGCCCTGATTGTAACCCTGCTTCCGGCGCCCCTGAGCGACCACTCAACGTCTCCTCTTGGCGCGTGCGTACGTGCAGTGAGACATGATATGCTTTAGGGATCTGTGCAGAAGAGATCAAAATTTCGTAGTAGTGTGTAAGGAAACTAAAAATAGGTACGCAGTGCGTACATGTGGGAGACTGGTTTGGGAATAAAGATGATGATGGTATTTCTAACCAATCTAACGTAAAATATAAGACCAGTTTTAAAAGTTGTACTTCTTAATTCAATAGCGAATTTAGTTCAAAAAATAAATGCAATAAAAGTGCAGCGTTTGAAACCAAAATAAATTTGGCTGCAGGTGAATTAAATTTGACAGGTTCTGTGTCGCATCGAGTGGCAGTTTGAACTTCGTCTCAAACGGGAAAAGTACGACGATTAGAAAAGGGCAATAGAAAGCAAACACAGTGACATACTGAATACAATAAAACAAGAAACAGCCCATTTAATTTCCTAAATCCACAATAAACACTTTTTGCTTGTGTGTCTATTATAGATGTCATATCGGAATCCGAAAATTTTAAATATGACAAGTATACAATTTTATGCACAACAGATGTTTTCTATATCTGGAAACATGTAAAGATTTCAGTTCACTTAATTTCAAACGATAGCACTCTGTTCAATATATGAAACTATTGAATACTGTTTTTGGTAACCAAGTCCTGGAACACAATGTTTATTGACACAATCGTGTAGGCGTTGCTGCTTGCAACCGAATTGATGATTGCTGGATGTGAAGGTGTAGAATTTGCTTTCTTCCATTTGGTTGTTCCAGATTCAGCACAATTTGATGGTAATCCTTCAGTAAATTTAGCAGAATGTCCAGAATTGTTTCAACAGTGTATCGCATTAGTTGCGATTATGAAGTGCCATATACCGTTTGGTTTTAATCTTCCAGAAATTATCTTTAGAAGACTTAGAAGAGTGAAACGTAGCTTAGATATATTCTCTAATATGATGAACAGTCCTGAATTAATTTGTTGCTCTTGTATATTTGTACAAATGTGATCAATTAGTGTTTGATTATCGGTTGTAAAGCTAGATATTAACTGTCTGTATAGTTATTGTTTTTTACCATGACGTTATAAAGTGCTTGTCGCTCAGGGCCGTACACAGCGGGGGGGCAGCAGGGGCAACTTAACTGCCCCCCCAGAAAAAAACAAGATATGTTCTTTTTATAAGGTTGATTATCAATTTATTATAGGTATTCAGACAATCATTTAATTTGAGTGCTGAAATGCGACGTAAACATAAATAATTCGTCTTGAAAATTTCAAATTTAAATGCATATTTTGGTTTCAACTTATGCTTAATATGCTGACCATGAAGCCATTTTGATTCCGTCAAGAGCGAACCGGCGACCGTGCGGTATAAATAACCGCGTGTTAAACTTGTTTTGATATTAAACTTACAAGACGTACTCTTTACTAGATAAGTAATAGGAGTGGAGAACATACAAGACACATGGCGTTCTGTCTATTTCGTTAACAATGGGCTTGCTTATCTTTAAAAAAGTCTAAATATTACCAGACCTTACACATAACATTTTTCAGAATGTTCCACGCAAAAATAGCCGGAAATGCTCTTCTGGAGCTTTCAAAATTAAAATTTTTCTGGGGGCATGCCCCCACACCCCCCTAGAGAGGTCCCCGGCAAACACAAACTTCGCAGAATTTGTCTTACTGCCCCCCTGCCAAAATAATCCTGCGTACGGCTATGTTGTCGCTCTGTGTTAACCATCATTCTCCAATGAATATAACGTTTTGTAAGGCATTATCATCAAGAATATTAACTAATGCAGTGCATAGAATTCCAAGAGAGACTTTTGGATAGCGATATACTCCAATTACCGTCAAGTTTAGATGGTTGTTAAGTTTAATTACAGTAAATTCAATTGATACCATTCCTATTGTAACTGTGAGGATATCCCTCAGCAAAATGGTATATTGCTGTAGACCGCTGTACCACCATATGGTCGTCTATTATCGTGTTGATTAAACATGCATGGCATCATTTCTGAATGGTTGAAAACCATTAATGCTATACATTTCATCATCATTGAATGGACTGAATCTTGTTTCTGTAAATATTGCTATATCACTGTTGCAATAATTAAAGTCATTTCTAACATCCTCGATGTGCTTGTGTAGCGAACGGGCGTTTAAATAACAAACTTTCAATTCGGATTGATTTATCTCGTAAAGTGGAGTAAAACAAAGCTGCAAGCGGACGGTTTAAACTGCAGGTTGTAGGTTGCAGGTGCTGGTGCAGAGTAAAGGTTGTTTAAGATGATATTTCTCATTTCTGTTTTATTATCATGCATGTTTCCAATATTCCAGGACGTTCACCTGGACATTTGCTTACGTGGCTCGAAATAGCTTTGTAATTCTCCATTTTTTCTATATCGCCACACTTAGTTTTACAAGCCACTGTTATTATGACAGCATGTTACACTTTTGACATTTATCTCCCTCAATTATTACTTCTGTGTGCGCGTTTTGTTGATGCTGAGCATTTAATATGACTAAATTTATTATTTACCGGCGTTGTGGTAACGATATTCTTATACAAATATAAAGCCGACAAGCTCCGGCAAAGGGAGTAAAAATCTGCAATGTTAAGTGTATTTTTTAGGATTTTATTTTAATTTTTTGTCAATACATGCAATATTTAAAGGCGCATTGTCACTATTTGTGCATCTTTCTTGTGCATATTTTCTGAGCATTTGTTGAAATTCAAGATGGCATCTGTTCCCAGCAAAGCGCATCATGAAAAAAGAAAATTGGTTAAAAAATTGAAATTGAATTTGGCAATTTCCGACATTTTTCGAAGTTATTTCTATGTGTGCAGAAAATATGCGCAAATGGTGACACTGCTCCTTTAAAAGTGTAAATTCATCCTGCAACACATGTAACCTGCACCTGCAACCTGCACCTGCAAGGTACAACCTGCAGTTTAAACCGTCCTAGCTGCAAGCTCCTCTCAGTTCTTAGCTTTTGCATTTCAGTATTTGCTCTTGTATATTTGTAAAAATGTGATCAATTAGTGTTTGATTATCGGTTGTAAAGCTAGATATTAACTGTCTGTAGTTATTGTTTTTTACCATGACGTTATAAAGTGCTTGTCGCTCTGTGTTAACCATCCAATTCACATTAAAATCTCCAATGAATATAACGTTTTGTAAGGCATTATCATCAAGAATATCAACTAATGCAGAGCATAGATTTCCAAGAGAGACTTTTGGATAGCGATATACTCCAATTACCGTCAAGTTTAGATGGTTGTTAACTTTAATTGCAGTAAATTCAATTAATACCATTCATATTGTAACTGTGAGGATATCCCTCAGCAAATTGTATCTTGCTGTAGACCGCTGTACCACCGTATGGTCGTCTATTATCATGATGATTAAACATGCATGGCGTCATTTCTGAATCAACAGCAATTTTATTTTCACACAGGTTAGTCACATATAGCCCTTCAATTGTGGTAACTCTACTAAGGGCAACATAGTGTATATGAGGAATTTTTCTTACAGTATTGAGATTGGCAACAATTTTAGTTTGAATATCTGCTTGAGATCTGTGTACAGTCTTAGCTGCTGCTAGACGCACTGGAAATTGCTTTCTTACTGTACGAGCTGCTTTGTTTCTACCAATACAAAACTGGGCAGTTGTCGTTTAATTGGTGTCCATATACGTTGGATACCTTGCACGTAAAGATGTCTGTTTTCTTGTCTTGTTTTTTTTTCTTTTCTTCTTTTTACCAACATTGTCATAATCAAATTCTACCCAAATTATACCAGATGGTTGTTGCGGTTGATGTAACTGAACCAATTTAATAACATTGCAAGCGCCATTTGTCAGACCATCGTCAGTTCTTACATTTAATGCAATTTCTGTTCTTACACCTTCAGCGATCAAAAGGTTTCTTGCCAGCTGCATTGTGTTATTAAGGCTCAATATTTTGTCTCTTAGTTCAGCAGAGTTAGCTCCAATAACACTGTCTTGTGCCTTAATGGGATATTTATTGCATGTACATCTTTCATAAGCTGTTTTATTATACTCATCAACATCATCATTTTTGGACGATACATGGACGATCGTCATGCTCGTATCCTCAGAAAAATTATTCTGAGACCCGGACAGGAATCGAACCTGTAACCTTCTGATTGCCGGTGAGACACTTTAACCATTGAGACATCGAGATTCAGATGGAGAGCGAAGGTTACAATGATGTACTGGTTCGATTGATATATGCACTGCCTATGCGGCAGTCACTATATATCGGTAAGGTTTGGATGTGTTAATATACACATTGCTGTAGTGAATGTGGGAGAGCTTGGAGTAGACAGACGATACATGGACGATCGTCAAGCTCGTATCCTCAGAATTATGATTCTGAGTCCCGGACAGGAATCGAACCTGTAACCTTCTGATTGCCTGTGAGACGCTCTAACCATTGAGCCACCGAGACTCGCTTGTGATCTTTTTATTTATTTTTTTATTTCAGTTTCTTAAAAATTGATCACATGTTTCATCATCATTTTCATGCATCATCGACTGCTGTTTCTAACAGAAGATTATCAACATCTAATTCTACTGATATTTTTGTTGTACGTTTTCCCACAGGAATCATACCATGCAGCCCAGTCAGCTAAAGTAATATTTTGAAGACAAGCAGGGAGCTCAACATATCGTTTTAAAAGACCACCTGAATTTATCTCAACACTTTCATCTTCCATTTCTTTTATCTCACTAAGTGGTTTTAGCCTGCGAGAAGGCTCTCTGCGGGTTGGGTCGGGCGGCTTGCGGGGGGCGGGCGGAGGGGAGAGAGATCCTGCACGAATCCCATACACTTTTGCTTCTCTCTTCTCTTCTCATTGGCTAATTTTGAAATGACGTCATGCGATATTTGTTACGAACAAATGCAACACGGCCGAAAGTCTTGACAATAACAACAGAGAACGTATTGTAAAAGATGTTTTGAACTCTCTCTCAGCTAAAAAGTTTTCCTTGGAGTTGAAAGATGAGCAATATTCTGCAATTGGTAGTTTGCTTAACGGAAACGACGTTCTAGCGGTATTACCAACGGGATACGGGAAAAGCCTTATCAACTTTTGGTTCTCATGCCAACCGACTTATGCAGCTCTGCTGTCGTTGTATCTCCTCTTAGAAGTATCGTAGACGACCAAGTTGAAGAGGCTAAGGCGCAGACTAAGGAAGAGTACTCTTCGTGCGCTCGGTTTCAGTGCTTTCTTCGTACTCATAGCAATCAGCTTCGCAATTTATAATATATGTTGACAGATGGTATACAATTGCTTCGTTCTATTTTAAAACCCATTTAATTTGATAACTATCAACACGTACACACAATATAAACCTTCGACATTATATTTAAAGAGATTTTAAAGCAACCTGGTTTGTATTTCTGCCTTTAAATGCGGTTTCAAAAGTGAACGGGTATTCTATAATTGCTCCAAAACTTGCACTCTTGACAGAATTTTACCCTCGAATCCTCGCTTTTTAGATGGCAAAAATAGATTTTCTGTTGATATGGACTTCCAAGTATCACCAATGACACTTTACAGCATCTACAGCAGTGGTTTTCTTCCCGAACCCGATTTTGCCGATGTTTTTTTAACAGCCGACATGTTGTCAAAGTCTCACATAAACACTAGCCTGCGTTCAAAGCGTTCGCAATAACTTTCGGTTCGCGCTAATTGGCTAATTTTTGACAGCACGTTGATGGAGAACTTTGAGGGCGGGAAGCAAAGTTGTATGGGATGCGTGCAGGCTCTGCCTCCCCAATTTTCCGCCCTCCCCTCCCCGGGAGGCTATGTGGTTTTAAAAGCTGCACTCTTTCATCACAAGGTGATGTATTAATGAATACTACTTCACGTGATGATTTTCTCATTGGTAACTGAAGAACAATGTAAACTGCTTCTTGAGCACTGATGTCTACACTATTTAAAAATGTATTTCCAATATCTCTTACTTGTTGTTTAATGCTAGAATTTCCTTCTTTTGCCTCTGCACAAGCTTTTCGAAGTAATTCACTCATCTATTAGGGAGAAGCTTGTGAAACCTTCAACACTCTTGAAAAGGGCAAGAAATTCTTTGCAACTGTGGTCGTAAGGGCCATAGTAAACGAGTGCCGAAGCCGAGATTGCCTGAAATGCAAGAGTAGACACCACACAAGCTTGTGTGACAAAGGCCAGAATCAAGAGAAAGATACCGTGTTAAATGGATACACGCCAGTGAATGAAACATCATTACCAGCCCTAATACCTGTGCAGATAGATGCAGTCAGGGGCGGATACAGCATTTTCCTTGACAGGTTTGCTTGCTTGCGTGTAGTGTACTATCTGGGGGGGGGGGGGGGGGGGGGTCCGAACAGGCTAATTTTTTATTTTTTAAATTTTATGATTATGAGTATGAATAAAGATGACATGCTTGCCAACTCGCTACCCTTTAATAACCCTTTTGGCCATAAGTCGTATATAAATATGAGACAGATTTTGTGCATTAGGAAACCGATATAATCCAATGTCATTAGCGTTTCAATTCTCTTCCGCCAATCCGTTTGCTTCGGGTTTCGTTGACTTGCGATATTGTAATTGCAGATCGTTTGCGTGCAGTCCTCACTAAATCCTCACCATCACGACCAGGATTTTTCTCGATATCTCCAGAAATGTCGAGAATGACCGAAGGCGAAGACGAACAATAACTCGCCGTAGTATTAGAGTAATAAAGAGCTCTACAGTACTACAATTTACCAGTAAACCATAACTGAAGCCGACCAGACGCTGTATAAACAAAACTTACCAAGGAGGAGCAATAAACAAAATTAACCGACATGAAACCATGAAAGAAAGCTGTGCGTGAAATGTTTCGCAACCTGAAAGATGATCTCTTGCGCAACACACACTTCGCGATTAATTCTCGCAAACCACTCGCAAATCACGCAAACCTTTTGACGAAGGCCAAAGAGTCACAACAAACAGGTCAGTGTTGTCCCTGTGAGCGTACAAACCGGTCAAGATGCAATGTGATTGGTTGAATATCGCAGCAAACCGCTCACAAACCTGTCGGACGAGCTGTAGTCGAAGGAAGTTGGGGATTTGCCTAGCGATTACTAAGGTAGTTACTTAAGAGATCGTGTTTCACCAGCCTGCCCTGACTTTCGGATTTAATTTCTGGACGCAAATTGTTATTACCGCCGGATATTGAAAAGGCGAATTATAATTATAATTGAAAATATAATGATAAAGTCAGAAATTATATAAAATGATAAAGAAATTTCTAAATTACAGCTTTAAAGTATATTACTAGAACAGGTTTTTAAAATCTGACAGGTTTATGGATACAGGATCGGGGAGAAACTTCATCTCCAGTGAAGCCGTGAGAAAATTAAAGTTAAGATCAATACGACATGAAACTCGACAAATTGTGACGGTGAATGGAATGAAAAAGCAAGCCATGGCAGTGTTCAAAGTTTGTATAAACTCACTAGATGGTAAAGCAAGAGAGGAAATTGAGATCACTGGAACCTACATGGCTGACTTCAAGCGACTGAACATAGACGACCTGAGAATGAAGAACGAGCACATGAAACACAAGCAATTATATGTGAGAAAGGGAGATGAATATCAATTCATTTAATACTCGGTGACACAACCTACTGCAAAATCAAAACGGAGGAGGTATACATAGGAAAGCCAGACGACCCTGCGGTATAGAAGGGCAACCTTTGGATGGGTAATCCATGGTGGAAGTCATTCTCATAACCATTGCCTGTTTGTCAAAGATTCCAGCGACTATGAAAAGCTATACAGCCTGGACGTATATTGGGGGTAGAGGACCGAGGGGAGAATGATCAAACAAATGTCCGCACAGAGTTCCGTGAAAGTGTAACAAGAAAACTAAAGGAAGCTGAGAAACCATGAACATCTACAAGCAGAATACACAGGGATAATCAAAGAGCAGTTGGACCGAGGTATAATCGAGAAAGTTTCAACCCAAGCCGGTCGTAAGACAAGAAGCTATGACAACGAACGTCAGAATGGTGTTCGATAGAAGTGCCAAGCCGCACCATTTGGCGAACAGTGTGAATGAGTGCATGCACACCGGTTCTGCTCTCCAGCCCTTACTTTGGGACATCTTGGTTATGGCTAGAATGTCACCGGATCTGTTGACGGGAGAATTGAAAAGCGCTCTTACAAGTTGGTCTCAAAGAAGAGGACAGAGACGCATTTCGATTTTTGTTCAATGTAAATAGAAAAGAGGAGCAGTGCGGATTCACACGAGTACCGTTTGGTGCAGAGGCCAGTCCGTTCATACTCAACGCCACTTTGTAGTACCATTATGACGACCAACCAACAGTGTTTGATGAAACATTGTAGGACTTACGAGACAACACCTATGTGGATAATCGTATGAAGACAGGAAACGGAGTTGAATAGTTGGAAAAGTACAAAAGAGAGGCCACTCATATTTTGGAAAGTGCTAGATTTCCTGTTCACAAGTGGAGTCGAATCTACCAGCGTTGGAGAGTGATAACATGCCAAACCCGACCAAGATATTAGGACATTCTTGGGACAAGAGATATATTGCTCATAAGTATGCCGGAATCAATAGGGGAGAAACCAGTAACAAAGAGGACCATTTTGAGTCATCTTGGAAGTTCTTACGATCCCTTGGGCATACTCTCTCCAACGATGGCTGAAGGCAAATGGATTTACCGAGAGGCTTGCGACGAAAAATAAGGATGGAACGCAGTTAAGAAGCGCAGTTAAGAAGCGTCAAAGGGCAGTTAAGAAGCGTCAAAATCCCAAGAAGTATTATCCGAGGACGCGAAACAGTCAAAGTCATACATATACATCAATTTGCAGATGCAAGTAACTTGGCGTGTTCAACTGTAACGATGGCAGTAGTCGAACAGGACACTGGAACAGTAAAGGGATTGTTAACTTTGAAGTCCAGAATCTCAAGGGTCAAGGGATTCCGAAGTAACCAAGGAAGAGAAACAAGAGAAGGAACTATTCTTTTATCAAGAACAGAAGAAAAGTGACGAATGGGATGGTTTATTAGAAAGGAAATCTTACTCTCAGAACCACCACCTGGTGTTTACGATTTGAGAACAATTTCTTGGGCAAGTCACGAAATCGAAAGAAGCAAACCGGTCCACTTTCCACTAAAGAAATATTGCAGGCCTGGCAATATTGGGTGAAGAGAGAGCAGAAAATGGTTCCTGAAGCCCTCGAGAGACCAGGCTGGCGCCTCGACAAAGATAAAGCCACTGGGATCCTGAACTACATAGAACGAATTTCTGGTTACAACCCAACATTCTTAGAAAATCCCACGAACAGATAAAACATCTCGGTGTATGTCAGCGGTGAGGGAGAAATGGGATTGCCCAGATTACAGCAAATATGAAGATCGAGTTGAAATATTGTCCCTCACCGCTGATATACACCGGTCTCAATGTCAGCGGTGAGGGAGAAATGGTGGATTCCCCGACTCAGATCGCTCGTCAAGAGGGAAATAAATCGATGCAACACGTCTAAGTATTTGCAGCAAGGCCATATACAGCCACATTAAGGCTACGTTTGTTAGCTATTAACCATTCTTTGAAATTAACCAAATCAGAGTTCATTGCAATTTCAACATCATCTATCGTTTCGCTAGTGGCTGTCAAGTTAGTGTCATCAGCAAATAATCGTGGCACTGTCTTACTTAAACATTCAGCCAAATCATTAATGTAAAGCAAAAAGAATAATGGTCCTAGTATGGAGCCCTGAGGCACACCACACTTGACAGGCTGCCATGACGAAATTTATCCATAGATATGATTTTAATAGTGAAAGAGCTTTTCCTTTAATTCTGTATAGTTCCATTTTTCGCAGTAAAATTTTGTGATTAACGGTATCAAAAGCTTTTTTATGATCTATAAATACAACTAGGTTGAACATTTTCCTATCCAAATTTACATACCAGCTGTTAGTGCATTCCGTTAAATAATCGTATAGTTGCTCATAAAGAATTATTTCCATTACTTTACTTATAGCTGGCAAAACAGAGATAGGTCGATAGTTACTAGCCTGCGTGCAGACCCCACCCGATAATAATATTATAGCTGTAGGCTTTCGATTTCGATAATAATATTGTAGCTGTCGGCTTTCCACAAAAGGAAGGTTTTCGATTTCAGCCTCTACATTAAAATCTCTTTTCCCAGACACAAGATTAACGTCGCATTTCTTTTCCAATTTCACAAAACAGAGAACGCATTCTAGAGCAACTAGAGAAGCCATTTTTAATGATGAGATTTGCATATTAATACTTTTAATTATCCAGTATATCGACGTGACCAGAACAAGCTTTCTGTCTCCGATTCAAAGAGTATCTTTTTAAATTTTAATACTAAACTTTCTTTTCCAAAACCAGCAACGGAATAAGTTAAACCTTTTCTTTCATTTGTTGGAATTTGTAAAAAGCTATATAATTATACATATCGGAATAGGGATATATTGCTATGTTCAAATGGATTCATAGGGCAGATATATATATATATATATATATATATATATATATATATATTATATATATATATATATATATATATATATATATATATATATATATATATATATATATATATATATATATATACATCCGATGTTTATAAGTCCCTTTTTTAACACTGTATTCTATTAGCAGAACTTGGATCTATTTAAGTCTGTTTTGACTTTCAATATATTTTTAACCGACGAAGACCGTAGTTGTTCGGTCGAAACGTCTTAATAAAGTTTTATAAAAACGTTGTATGTACGTTTTTTTTAACTAGTCAGTGACAAACTAATCTCAACTATTTTAAATTATGACAAATCCTGGCTGCAATTTTAACATTTTTCATATATATATATATAATATATATATATATATATATACATGAAAGTATACAATGTGTATATATATATATATATATATATATATATAGTACAATATCTACAGACACGTGTTTCGCTGTTCCACAGCTCATCAGTGTAGCTTGGTACAATCTAGATATGGACATGAGTACTAATTATACACAAACGATTGCCAGTGACAACCGCTTGTGGGATAAACAGCGGTCATGCGCACATCCAGAGAGCGTGAAGCGGTATAGGGCCAGAGTGCTCAAACTACCACAAGGGTAGTGGGCGTTGCATTATATATATATATATATATATATATATATATATATATATATATATTATATATATATATATATATATATATATATATATATATATATATATATATATATATATATATATATATATATATATATATATATATATATAGGTAATATTTGGCATTTCACTCGATCAAACTACACATGTTGATAGGATTTATGGTGAAGGAAAATTTCGAGTGTTGGAATACATACATTTTAAGACCAAACCGGGACCAGTTGCGAAAAATGCAACTTCAAGGCCTTCCGGCTGGAATTGAACCCACGACCCTGCGATGCTAGTGCAGTGCTCTGACCACTAAGCTACGGAAGCCGTTGCCGAAAGCCTAGTCACGAGTTCTGTATATATGGTGGTGATGCCGGGATAAGATTCTGGGTATATTATAGGTAATATTTGGCATTTCACTCGATCAAACTACATGTTGATAGGATTTATGGTGAAGGAAAATTTCGAGTGTTGGAATACATACATTTTAAGACCAAACCGGGACCAGTTGCGAAAAATGCAACTTAGCGGCCTTCCGGTAGGAATTGAACCCGCGACTCTGCGATTGCTAGTGCAGTGCTCTGACCACTGAGCTACGGAAGCCGTTGTCGAGAGCCTAGTCACGAGTTCTGTATATATGGTGGTAATGCCGGGATAAGATTCTGGATTATTATAGATAATATTTGGCATTTCACTCGATCAAACTACATGTTGAAAGCATTTATGGTGAAGGAAAATTTCGAGTGTTGGAATACATACATTTTAAGACCAAACCGGGACCAGTTGCGAAAAATGCAACTTAGCGGCCTTCCGGTAGGAATTGAACCCGCGACTCTGCGATTGCTAGTGCAGTGCTCTGACCACTGAGCTACGGAAGCCGTTGCCGAGAGCCTAGTCACGAGTTCTGTATATATGGTGGTAATGCCGGGATAAGATTCTGGGTTATTATAGATAATATTTCGCATTTCACTCGATCAAACTACATGTTGAAAGGATTTATGGTGAAGGAAAATTTCGAGTGTTGGAATACATACATTTTAAGACCAAACCGGGAGCAGTTGCGAAAAATGCAACTTAGCGGCCTTCCGGTAGGAATTGAACCCGCGACTCTGCGATTGCTAGTGCAGTGCTCTGACCACTGAGCTACGGAAGCCGTTGCCGAGAGCCTATAGTCACGAGTTCTGTATATATGGTGGTAATGCCGGGATAAGATTCTGGGTTATTATAGATAATATTTGGCATTTCACTCGATCAAACTACATGTTGAAAGGATTTATGGTGAAGGAAAATTTCGAGTGTTGGAATACATACATTTTAAGACCAAACCGGGACCAGTTGCGAAAAATGCAACTTAGCGGCCTTCCGGTAGGAATTGAACCCGCGACTCTGCGATTGCTAGTGCAGTGCTCTGACCACTGAGCTACGGAAGCCGTTGCCGAGAGCCTAGTCACGAGTTCTGTATATTATGTATATTTTTAATTCCCTTTAAATAACGAACATCGTCTAAAACAAACGTACAAATTTGGTCACTCCATAATAAAGAATGTTCCGGTATGTCGTCAACAATAACCACAAAAGTAATTTCATAATATATTTTTTGATGGTCCAATTTGGATTTGGAGTCAAGCACATGGAATCCCAACTTTGATATTTTTGAATCTTCAACAAATAATTTTGAAGCCATATAAATTTTGTAACCACAAAAATTGGGTACTAGTACACAACGTTTTTTATTATGACATAGTCGCTTCCCTCACACACTATAACATTCATCTCACACAAAATGAATAACCCCCGTATTCATCTATATATAATATATATAACTATATAAATATAACAAAAAGCAATTTTTTTAAAAACATATTTTATATATTTTTTATTTCAAATATTTAATACATTAAATTTATTACATAAATTCCAACAACAATCCACAAAAACAGGTCTTTGCAACATATCTTTATCAAATGTCTCTTTATGCACTTTTTTGCAATATATCCATTCGACGTGCCATAAAGCACATTAAGTGTTGATAATTTATTGTCATCTTTAATAAAAATTAAGTATAAGGGTAATTGGTAATTCACTAATCTTTACAATAAATCGTTTTGAATAAACTCGAGCATTTATTTCAAAACATTCTGTAGAAATTAACGAGAGTTTTCTCGGTTCTCTATCAATAAATATTATATTTTCACCAACTAACTGTAATGTTTATATGGACACACGCCATGTTGATTAACAAAGACAATATATTTATAATCCAAGCATGCTTTGCAGCATACGCATACATTACATCTCCCTTTCTCTAGTATGTTTCAAAAATATTCAACAAACTATTATAATTATAGTAGAGTGCTGCGTAGACAGTGTTTTGAATATATAGAAAAGTGAAAAGGTGGTAAACTGCCAAGAATTTAGTGACGAGATACTGACGTTTCGAGCGGAGCCCTTCATCAGAGTAAGGGCTCCGCTCGAAACGTCAGTATCTCGTCACAAAATTCTTGGCAGTTTACCACCTTTTCACTTTGCTATTATAATTAAACACTGTTCGTAACTCTTATGTTAAATAGCACTGTTCGTTACTTTTAAATTAACAAGTACTGTTTGCAACTCTTGTATTAAAAGTCATACAGTAGTTATTATTTACTATTTATCAAATAATCTGGTGGTTGTACGTCCAGATTTCGTTGTTACAGGATTAGGCTTCGAGTCATTGATTACTTGCCTGGATTGTTCAACTGTATTTCTGATGGTTCTTGTTTTGTCACTGGCAACACTAGGCTCTTTCTTGTTCGTACGTTTACTGGAACGTAGATGACGGCGGTTTCTTCGATACTTTCGTCCTTCTTTACTTTGGACGACATACGATCTTGGTGAGTGGTGTTTGTACATAACTTTGGCTGGAATCCATCTGTCTTCACGTTTCATCTGAACTGTCTCGCCAGGCTGAAGTGATGGTAGTTCTTTTCCACTGCGCTTGTCGTAGTACTGCTTTTGTTTCGCCTTGTGTTTCTTTAGAATTCGCTTATACCTGTACTATTCCGATGCTTGGGGTTTGAGAAGTGGTGCTGTTGTTGGAAGACTATAGTCTTCAGTCTGCGACGAATCATAAGTAGTGTTGGAGACAGGTTGATTTCTTCCAGTGGAGTGTTTCGATAGTTAATCATCGCTTTGTACGGATCTTTGGCTTTGTTTAGAAGATTATTTACATTCTGCGCTGCAGCTCTCTCTTCTTCACCGTTTGCTTGTGGGTAGTCAGGACTTGATGTTGTGTGGATAAATCCATAGTTCTGGGAAAACTATCCGCTGATGAACTGTGGCCCATTGTCGCTCACTAGTTGATCTGGTATATATCTGGAGAAATGACTTCGGAGGTAATTGATGGCATTAGTGCTGCTTAGGTTATCCAGTTTCGAAATTTCTATCCACTTCGAGAAATATAGTCAACACATAACAAGTTAAGTGTTTTGTTATGTTCAAATAAATCACACCAATCTTTGCCCAGGGTCTGTCTAGAGCCTCGCTAGCAATCATCGGCTCTCTTGCTTGAGATTTCTGGTAATGATTGCAGATTTGACACTTCGATACTTCATCTTCAATTTGACTTGCCCTTCTTGACCAGTAGAGAAGATCTCTTGCACGTTGTTTCTATTTTACCACCCCTTGATGTGATTCATGTATGATGTGGAACATCAATACGGTTGACAAATTACTTCACCGAAAATCTGAGAAGCGTTATCCAACTGCGCCATCAACGATCGAGCTCGTAAATAAGTTTGCTGATTTCTTTAGTAATAAGATAGCCATTATACGAAAAGAGCTAGCTATCGAATCCACCCCTGGCAATCAGTTGAACCCAGTAGAGCAGCAGACACAATGTGTCGAGTTTGCAGTGTTTCAAATGGTGATGGAACAAGAGGTTGAAAATCTTATTGATGTGGTTAGTAAAAAATCTTGTTTACTTGACCTTATACCTGCAACAATTTTTAAAGGTTGCAAGAAGACTGTCCTATACCTACGCTTACTGACATCATTAACAAGTCACTTCAGTTAGGATATATGCCTGCACAACTTAAAGAAGCCATGCTGAAACCTAAGCTGAAGGACTCTTTGGACTTCGAAGAGTATCCAAATTTCAGACCGATTTCAAATTTGAAATTTCTATCTAAAGTAATTGAGAAGGCTGTTGCTAGTCAACTGATCGAACATATGGTCAATAACAACTTAGAGGAACCTCTCCAATCAGCATACAGATCGCTTCCACAGTACAGAAGCAGCCCTATTAAAAGTTCAAAACGACATTCTCGTTGCTATAGACAATCAGAAATGTGTAGTGTTGCTCCTGTTAGATATGTCTGCAGCGTTTGACACAGTTGACCACGGACATTTACTGGAGCGAATGTCAAAACGCTTCGGGATAAAATGACAGGTGTTGAAATGGTTTCAGTCCTACCTTCAAAATAGGATGCAAGCTGTGGTGATAGATGGTGTTAAATCTGCTGTTAAAGAGCTATGCTGTGGAGTCAGTTCTTGGCCCTATACTGTATTTGTTATATACTTCTCCCCTTGGCGATATTATTAGACGTCATGGACTTGACTTTCACTTTTATGCGGATGACTCAGAACTATATCTAGCTTTTGAGCCAATTACAGATGAACAATCAGGAGCGCTAGTGCGAATAGAAGCGTGTGTGAGAGAGATTGACTCATGGATGGTCAGCAATAAACTAAAATTAAATGGAGACAAGACGGAGCTGCTAGTAATAAATGCACGTCATCGTCCACCCCCTGCTGTAGAACATATGAATGTATCTAATTCCAGGATTCAACTGACTACTTCAGCTTGTAACATTGGTGTAACTTTTGATCAACATATGACTCTAGATCAACATATCACTAACACTTGCAAAGCATGTTTTTTTCATAAGATTAAAGACATATTTGTTTAAACAGTTTTATGACTAAGTGGTTTAAATTTTATAGTTGTTATATATAGTTATCGCCTCGCCCGACGGCGCGAAGCGCCGTCCAGGGCCGAAGGCCTTGGGGCGAGGGTGCTAATCTCGACGGAATTTTTCCCCGCGCTTTTTTATGCAAGGCGAAGTGAAAGTAGCCTTTATGTCGGAATATATATATATTTGTATGTATGGTAAACGATCCTTTATTGTTGCCGTGGTAACAAAAGAAAATTGGGGTTAGAGGGATAATTTGGCAGACGAAGGGGTTAAGTTAGGATTATTAGGGTTAGGAATTGTGATTGGGACGTACGTACTATAAACGGCTTTTTGGTGGTTACATTTGGCGTTTAAATTTAAATTGACGTCAGCGCGACAAACGTACCTTTACGCCGCCGCCCCCCCCCGAAAACCGAAAGCGTTTTTTTTTTGGGGGGGGGGGGGGTGGGCGGCTTTGGGTTTCCGGAGCGGGCGGACGGCGTACTAGAAGTTGCAGAACCTCTGGACTAAAGCATCAAATTATACAGACTTTATCAGCTGATTTCAAGTTGTAGACTGCAGTGTTGACGGGCAAAAACAGACACAATTAATACAGGTAAACAAATTAATAATTTCTCAAATAATGGGTAATAATAGTACACTGCGAGGCTGTGTTGAGCAATTAATTTGCCTTTTCTGCATAGTTTTTTTGGTTAGGGTTAGTAATTTGGCTAGATTTAGGGTTAGGTTCAGGGTTTTGATAATAATATTTATAAATTGATGGTTTTGTTAATAGTCTAACACCAAGTATAAAACTCTGTATTAGTTTAAAACTTTGTAATACATTGTAAAGCGCCATTGAGCTATAGGAAACGGCGCTATAGAAATAAATTATTACTATTATTATTAGTATCTGGGATCGGAGAGATTCAGGAACGATCACTTTGTTTACTTTAAAAAGGAGACCATCGACGCAAGAGATTTCATCTTTGCATGTCCAATACTGCTGATCTCTGCCTGTGCATCAGCTTTGTTCTCTGGCCATCCATCAAAAACTGCATCTTGTACTGCTTGCATCACAGGATCTTCTGCTGTGGCTTTCTGAAATTCTTTGTACTTGGCAGGTGACATTGGCAAATGAGCAGTGAGATGTATTTCGTTGACTTCGAGTTCTTGCACCAGTGTTTCCTTTGTCTCATTCAGGTAGTTTCTGCTAAGGGCATCAGCGATGTGCATCTCTTTACCAGGTTTTGTAGACGATTCGCAAATCATATCGTTGAAGGGCTAACAGCATCTTCTGCAGACGGAGTGGGGCTTTGGTGGAGAGGTTTGTTGAAAATATATTTAAGTGGTTTGTGATCTGACTCGACAACCACTGTACTTGCTTTCCAAACAGGAACTACTGAAACTTGTTAGTACCATAGACATATATTGTTACATAATCCACGTGTAGTCATGGCGGTAAGAGGTATCTTGCTCGCTCTCAATTTATGCTGTTTAATTCGTTTACTTTCAAGTTCTATTTACTTTATTGATATTGATGGTACATATTGCTCCTATGAATCAGCTACTGGGTCCATTTCTCGTTGTGGGCAGGAAGTTTTGGCCAAGTTTACTCGAATAAACTATCAAGCACTGAATCATGCAAGAGCAGTTCGTCGAAGTAATGTGGCAACTTTCGCTTGTACCCCGGTCTCTTTGGATAGATACCTATTCAGCGTTATCCTGTTATTATCGAATGATATTGATCTGAACCCTGGTCCGTCTCATTCAGACTCAAATTCATCCGAATTTGATTCTCCCGTTATATCAGGAGTTACTCAGCTGAAACGACTAAAAGGTTTAAAAATAGTTCATTTGAATATCAGAAGCCTGCTTAAAAACATTGAGGAATTGCGGGAGTTTGTTGGTACAAATAAAGTTGACATTGTAGCTTTGAGTGAGACCTTGGTTGGATCCAGCTATATCAAATGAAGAAGTTGAGATTACTGGTTTCAACATTGAACGACGAGATAGAAATCGTAATGGCGGCGGAACTGCTTTATACTTACACGATCATCTTTTGTTTGATCGTGTTTTACTATCAAGTGATTATAAGGATATTGAAATGGTGTTGTGCAATTTAAAATTTCCACAAAGCCGGCCTCTATTAATCGCATCTGTCTATCGTCCACCCGACAAAGCTGATTTCTACCAACAATTTCTTAGTTGTTTGGATTTATTAGACTTTGATGATTCTGAAGTATATTTGCTTGGTGATTTCAACTGTGACATCCATTGTCCAAAGGGTAAGGAATTTTTGAAATTAATGAGTGATTTGGGATTGAAACAACTGATTAACGAACCTACTCGGGTCACTGCGAATTCTTCATCAATCATCGATTTGATCTTCGTAAATACTATTCATCGCGTAACAAATTCGGGTGTCGTGAATCTCTCACTAAGTGACCATTACTTAGTTTATTGCAATAGATCATGCAAGGTGCCCAAATCCAGGCCCAAAGTGATTAACATCCGTAGTTTTAAAAATTATAAATCAACGTCCTTCTTAACTGACTTGCGAAATCAACCTTGGGATATTGTTTACTTATTTGACAGTCCTGATGATGCCTGGTCTATTATGGAACTATTAATAAAAGAAATTGGGAATATACACGCACCACTGCATAAAATTAGGGTACGTAGCAAACAACCAGAATGGATGTCAGATGAAATCAGGCAAGCCATGAAATAGCGCGATCTATCAAAACGCAAGGCAGTCAAATACAAATTGGAAGAGGATTGGAACTTATATAGAAATCAAAGAAATAAAGTCACAAGACTTATTGAACTTGCCAAGAGTCATTACTTTAATGATTTGCTTCAAGATAATAAAAATGATCCCGGTAAATTATGGTCTACTATCCGAAAATTAATTCCAAAGAAGAATAAAACAGCTATACAACACATCGAACTTGATGGCTGTACTTATAATGATAACTTTGAGATAGCAAATGCTTTCAATAAGTTCTTTACTTCGATTACTAAGCGTTTGTTAAATCCCAGACAACAATCTGATTCATTGTTCGGGACTCCAAATGTTCTTGATGGTCAAGAGATTCCTGATTTTGAATTTAAGGATATTTTAATAGATAACGTACAAAAATATCTGTCCTTGTTATGCGTTAAAAAAGCGTCTGGATTGAAGGATATACATACACGAATGCTTAAGGACGGAGCTAACGTACTGGCATCTCCTCTGACCTACATATTTAACCTGTCCCTTCGAACAAGCCAAATTCCTTGCTCTTGGAAAACTGCTATAGTAACACCTCTACACAAAAGTGGTTCGTTGTCTGATCCAAATAACTACAGACCGATATCAGTTATTCCGGTGGTGATGAAAATATTCGAACGTGCTGTTCATACACAGATTTATAAACATCTTACTGAAAACAATTTACTCTCACCTGTTCAATCTGGTTTTAGAGCAGGACACTCTACTTCATCAGCCCTTTTAGATGTTTCAGATTTTATCTTAAGGAACATTGATGATAAGAAATTGATTGGAGCAGTATTTCTTGACCTAAGCAAGGCATTTGACACCATTAATCATGCCATCTTGAAGAACAAACTAAATAATTTGGGTATCAGAGGATCATCTTTGAACTGGTTCGATAATTATTTAAGTAATAGAACGCAGTCTGTAATAGTTAATGGTGCCTTGTCAGATGCTATGGATTTATCTTTAGGAGTTCCCCAGGGCTCTGTGCTTGGTCCTCTCTTATTTATAATATTTATTAATGATCTACCGCTCAATATTCATCAGAGTAAAGTCGCTTTATATGCTGACGATTCTGCTATTTTTTTTGCACATAAAGATGTACAAAAAATTGAATCTGTCTTACAATCGGATCTTAATCAGCTAAATTCCTGGTTTATCGATAATGAGTTAATTGTCAACTGCAATAAGTCTAAAGTCATGTTATTTGGAACTAAAAAACGTTTATCTAATGTTTCTAGACTTCTCTTATCTATTTCATCCAATTTTTTCGAGCATATTGATTCTTTTAAATACTTAGGATTAGTATTTGACTCTTCGGTCAGCTGGAAAAATCATATTGACTATATTAGTTCTAAGATCTCACAGAGATTAGGTGTACTTAGAAGAATTAGAAAATATCTTAGTACAGATGTTGCCAGGTATATACATGGCACATTGATTCAGCCTTTATATGATTATTGTGACATTATTTGGTCAAATGCTGACCAAACAAGTCTGAATAGATTATTGAAGCTTCAAAAGAGAGGCGCTCGCATCATTTTAATGAAGAGAACTAGGGAAGAACGTTCTGCTACTCTTTTTAAGCAGTTAAGTTGGGTAACGCTTGATGCTAGATGGTCATATCATAAATGTGTTACCGTATTTAGATGTTTGAATGCGCTTTGCCCGTCATACCTCAAGAATATATTTCTTCGCAACTCAGATATACATAACTATAATACTAGAAACAGGCATAATTTACACCTTGCAAAGATCTCTTCTAAATCTGGTTATAGGTCGTTTATTTTCTCTGCTGCCAAACTTTATAATAGCTTACCTTCTATCATCAAAGACTCTGATTCTATTACTTGTTTCAAAAGAAACTATTGGTGTTATATTTCAACATAAGTTTTGATTATTTTGCATGCTTATCTTTTTGATCTTTGAATTTTGTATTTAGTTAGTTTAGGATAATTTACATACACAGCTTTAATGGAAATCAGTGTAAACTGTTTAAATTCTGTGTCTAATAAAGTTTATTATTATTATTATTATTAAAATGGCCTAAGTCTCTTTTTCGATTTGGGTATATTTCTGTTGTGTTGGTGTTGATGCCGTGGAGGCATATGCAACTGGCTTGCTTTCTTGGTAAATAACTGTTCCAAGTCCTGTTGAACTTGCATCTACTGATAACCTACCAGCTTCTGAGGATCGTAGTAGCTTAGTACAGGTGCAGTTGTTGCAATCGTCTTGAGTCGTTGGAAGCTGTCTTATTGTTGTTCCTCCAAGTGCCATGCTGTATTCTTTTCAAGTAATTTCCTCAGTGGAGCACTGACATCAGCCATATTGGGCAAAAACTTGGCAAGGAATTGGATAATTCCTAGAAATATCTTTAATTCCTTTGTGTTGGATGGCCTCTACTGCTCTTATTTTCTCAGGATCTGGCTGGAGACCAGATTTGGCACTTCTTCTGGTTCAGCTTTACAGGTAGGTTGACTTCTTGACTTCGGTCGAGAACTTTCTTTAGCCTTGCATCATGCTCCTGGATATCGTTTCCCCATATGAATATGTCATCCACTATGGCTTCAGAACCATCGATGTCTTCTAACACCTGAGTAATTTTCTTTTGGAACACCTCTGCAGCTGACTTGATTCCAAATCGAAGTTGGGTGAAGCGGTACCTTACAAAAGGTGTGTTAAAGGTGCAGAGTTTGGAACTTGCTTCGTCCAGCTTTATTTGCCAATATCCTGAGGTGGCATCTAACACGGAGAACACTTTTGCTTCAGGAATTTCTGCTACAACTTCTTCAATTGTTTTCATCGGGTAATGTTCTGGTTTTAGGGCTCGATTTAGATCGATCTTGGATCAATGCACACTCGGATTTTCTCTGGCTTTATCACTGTCACCATACTGTTGACCCAATCTGTAGGTTCGATTTGTTTGACAATCACACCAGCATCTTCCATACGTTTTAACTCTTCTTTGATGCGGTCTTTGAGGGCTAGTGGTACTCTCCTTGGTGTGCATGTGGACTACAGGAGTGACTGAGAGATCAATTTGAATAGTATGTTCACCAGGTAAACATCCAAGACCAGTAAACAACTCCTTGTGACCTTGCAAGAGTTTTATCTTCTACGGTTGAGTTGAACTTGAGTGGCGAACTGGAATCTACACGAGGCTGATCTTGTGACATGGTGGTCTCGACTGAATGTACTATTTACTCTTTACTATACTGGTGGTGCAGGAATATGGACAACATGGAATTTTAATGGTAAGTTTTTCTATTATACCCGCATGGTAAAGTGGTTACTCCTTTGGTGGTAATAACATGAACAGAGTAGGACTTTAGTTTAGCTTTCTTTATTGCAATTTTGGTTCCAAGGCTCTGAAGATCTTTGATAGAAATAACATTACATCTTGCACCAGTATCGAGCTGAACATTCAGGGTTTTTCCTGCAATATTTACATCTTCATACCATTCATTAACGCTAGTCGCATTTATTGTTCCAATTTAACAAACATACACAGATAGTTCACTGTCACGGTTTTTGTTTTTTTTCAACTCCATGGATATTTTTCTTCTTGCTTTCT